>CM053785.1:887620354-888220354 GCA_028749045.1 Cupressus sempervirens | reverse complement strand
CAAGAACAAGGGATGTGGATGTGCTCTCCCCAAATACAACTATGAGGAATCCCAAAGTGATTAAAATGAAAATATAATATGAAATATGAATCTAAACTAAGATGAGTGTAGAATACCTTCAAGAAATGGCTATGAGTAAGCCAATCTCGAAGGATTCTAAAGAGGTGAATATGGAAATGAAGTAAACTAACAATAGTAAGCTATCATGAAATATGCAAGCATAAATGTAAGAAATCTAAGATCTACCAAAGGGTTAGTAATAAGCATGCAAATCTCTAAGAAAGCTCTAACACTATACTAGCATGATAACAATGCAAATGAAGTAGATGATAAATGCTTGAGACAAAGGGCTCTATTTATAGGCTTGAGAGAGGCCTTGAGGAGGTGGCATCTATGTGGCATCGACATAGGTGCCACAAGGGAGACACATGGGCTAAGGAGACAAGCCATGCAAAGGTTAACATAAGCCTTTTTGGTGATTAAGATGGCTCGAGGTGTGCTCGCACATGTGTGAGCAACCTTGGAGAAAGCAAAGGGGACAAGTGTGTAAGAGACTTTTTGGATACAATAATAAAGGGGAGGCTTTCTTGGATTTTGAGTTGTTCACACATGTGTGAGCAAATACTTAGGGACTAAAAGGTGTTTACGATAATTAAGTGGGATTAACTAGTGGGTAGGCTTATAAGGATGAGGGTGATGGGTAGTAGACTAGGTTTTAGGTGGGATTAGGATTAAATTAAATAGGATTTAACTTAATCACATGATTGTAAAATTTAATAAAGTGTAGAGAATTAAATAAATTGAAATTTATTTAAAAGGGGATTTATGGAGCATTATGTATTAAAAAAATTCAACACATTGGAGGGAATGTATTTAAATTTAATTTAAATACATCAGGGAAGTGAACCTATTTATTTAATTAAATAAGTAGAGGAACATGACAAATATAATTAATTAATAAATGACTAATTATAGTGTCAAGCGAGATATTAAATCAATTAATATAGTGTTTAGGACGATTTTAAGTGTCTACACATGTTTTCTCCCAACTCTAACCACAAAGCTAAGCATAGAGAAATAATGTCAACATTGAGTTTTTATTACATTGAAAGGCATTTACAATAGTGAAGGGGAAACCCTTTGTCAGTATATGGATTATCTATTTATTTTGATGTCTTAGCATCCAAGTTTGTGTGAATAACTTTGTATAAGTGACATGTCATATCACAACTAGTTGGTAATACATCTAAGATGGTGAGCAATTAACATATACTCTTCCTAAAATATTAGCACAGTAGTTAGTGTTTAATTGATAGTAGAAAAGCAAATGGAGATGATTTTAATTCACCGACAATCATGAATGCGAAACAATCCATACATGATGATTCAAGTGCCAATCTCTACATTCACATTTTGCATGGTTATCTATATCATTCACTTCTCTTGTAATTCTTTGATAATGCCTCCAAAAATAAATGGATCACAATTTGATTATAAAGAGTGAGGAAGAGACACATGAGTTGGTTCATAATAGAATAAAAGACCTTGCTAAATAATAGAGGATTGATTACTCATTGGCATGACCTCGTCTTGGTCATTTAAAATGATTATGAGTTTAATGCGCATTGAAATGAAGGAGAATGGTTCTCCATTCATGCAATTTATGAAAGTTTAAGTTTTGTATTTTTCTCCATTAATGCAATTCACGAAAGACCAAGTTTTGTATTTTTCACAACATTCTTATTTAGTCTCAATTCCCAACATTCAGGAATTGTGTTGTCATATTATTTATTGTTTAAGAAATGCATGTGACAATTAATGACACACAAACAAAGCTAAATTTGGTAGAACAACACATTCTTGGATGAGTAGAAACTCTTCTTCAATTTAACATTCTTGGATGAGTAGAGTTTCTCCTTAAATTTAACTACCAACGATGGCAAATTTGTTGCTTCCTACAACTTAAAATTGGTAAAATTTTAGGTGCAAATGTTGCTAGTGAAAGCATCCAAATAGTTTCCACAAAGGGCAACCTAGTTTCATGACACCAAATATCAAATGGCTACATGTACTCAATAAATCTACAAAGAAGGCAATGTTTTGTAGGAATCCTAAAAAT
Organism: Cupressus sempervirens; assembly: GCA_028749045.1. NCBI lineage: Eukaryota > Viridiplantae > Streptophyta > Pinopsida > Cupressales > Cupressaceae > Cupressus > Cupressus sempervirens. The sequence continues at coordinate 888,218,235 of CM053785.1, read as the reverse complement.
AATAGGATTTGTTCTTACATAAAGAATAAGAATCCATTAAGTGCCACCTCCCCGTAACAACACCATTTCATCAATGTAGAATTGTGTTGTATAAACATATTACATTCAAAAAATATATTTACATAGATTTGTAAATTTTGTGTCCCATTTTTGAATTTGCTTCCTAGAGATTTCATAATAGATGCCATCATGAATGATTGAAATCTTAATTTTGTATTAATAAAATATATTTACTAGTGCGAGATATGGTAGTAATAAAATCACTAAAAATATTTCAAAAATATTTTTTATATCATAATATCCAATATCATTATAAATTTATTATATAAAATCTATAGTAGAATTATATTTATGAATATATGTTAAAATCTATATTAGATTTATATTCAATTTCTATTTACATAATTTTAATTATTGAATACAAAATAACATATATTTTATTTTCAAATACAAATTTAACATTAATATTTCTGTAGAGAGAGGGAGAAGATGGATGAAAGTAAGAGAAAATAGAAATGAGATAAATACTAAAATTAAAATAAAAGAAAGAAGAAGAGAGGGACAAAGGGTGAATATAAACTAACAATTAAAATTGTACAAATTCAATTATTTTTAAAAAAGAAAAAAGAAAAAAATATAATTACTATAAAAAATTAAAAAATAACAAATTGAGAAAACCAAAAATAGAAAAGTACTCCATTCCTTATTAGTTCCTTCGAAATCTTATGGAATCGTTGAGTTTCATCAAAAACTATTAAAAACTTGTTATTGTCCAATAAAGTTAAAAGAATTTTTTAACCTTCAAACTGTTTTAAGAAGTTTGAATTTTGAATGTATTTTTAAAAGTAAAAAAATACTATTTATATGATGTCTTATTGGTTCTTATCGAAAAAGGCAAGGAGTAAAAAATAATTTTAGACCAGAAAATTCGGAAAAAAATTATGGAGTACTTTACAAGCGGACATAATGATGCAAAGTTATTATTATTAAATGTTTTGTCCTTTTGACACATAGAACATTTAAGATAGTAGGTCATATGCAACAAACCTTTCATATTCTGATTCACTAGATTTACGAGTTTGAGATAATATTCGCTTCAACTTAAGTGGAAAAAGTGAATGTCCCCATTTTTTTAGAAACAATGTCCAACGCTACAAGAGCTTTAGCTATTTATGACATGCCGGTTTGAAGAGTTAAACTATGAAAGTGCATGGAAGGGACATGAAGTGTGTTTTGTATCTAGTGGTGATTGCCCTAGTAGACATGAATTGCAAATGTGGCAGAATACAAAATTTTGCCAATTTTTATTATTCTTTTGATCAAGAAAACTTTGCAGAATAAAAGAAATTACATTTACTTTAAATAATTTTAACAAATATTTAGATTTTAGAGATAATTTTTTTTTATAGGTCATATTAAAAATATAACGCTTTACTAATATATTTTAACATTAAAATTTGCATAAAATTGAATTTTGTAAATATATTTTTTGCGACAAATCTTGAAGTTTCAAAATGATGGTCTTTCTATCTATCTAATTATTTTTATCAGAAATTGCTTTATTTTTATGATGCTATTAATTCTTGAACTTATTTTTGAAATTTAAATATGTCTCTAGTATAACTATTCATATATGTACATCTATAAATGCAGGAACTTCTCTTGTTTGTATCAAAATCTAAAAATAGTCACGGCTAATAATAATATGTGAAAAATACCTTATTCTGCATTGTATAATTTGCATGTAGCTTTAACCCGTTTAAATTCCATAGCAATTGCTTCAAAGTCTCCATTCTCAAGGTTATAGCCGTAGGGGCATATAAATTTGTCTTGGGCGATATCTCTGACAGGATTTCAATGTTCAAACCATAGAACATAAGATTTTTACAGTCGTGAATTTTTCTGCCAAGGACGATGATTTAGGTAGAGAGTAATTAGAAATGCAATTTGTCTTGACGAGGGAACAATTTGGAAGTTCATTGTTGAAATAGGTAGCTACCCATTAAAATATTTATTGCCATATTTATTTCTGTTTTCTTCGTTCCCGCTTTTTGGCTCTTATACTGCGAAGAAAGGTCGTGCAGGCTTGGCGTTGCAACGAAGAAAGAGGTCGTCTTATGAGTGTAGGCCGTCATGAATGCCACAGTCATTGGTAAGGCCTATTAATGTCGCTCTTTTTGCATTAGTGAACTGGAAGTCAATCGCTTGAAGTTTTTCTTTTTCTTTTTTTTCCTTTGTTAAAATTCTGGTTTTGGCAGACCCATTTCAGGGGGATTTCCCTGAAGTGATAGAAGAGTTTCTGGAGAAGGGCATGGCCAGATGCATTGCGTTCAATCGCCGTGGAACCTTATTAGCAGGTCCGGTGTACATTCGTTCCTCTAACTGTAATTTTTTGTTATATTTGGTACTTGATTTCAGTTATGCACATTTCGTTAATTCTAGTCGGAATTGAATTGAGTTCTTTTAGGATAATTTTTCATTTAGGCATGTCTTTTATTCAATTCCAGCTAGGTTGGTCGGAGTTTCCCAATCATTTAGTACATGGGGAAGTGTTTATGTTTTTTCGTTTGTTGTGTATGGAATCCCTCTGAGTGAAAGGTCATTATATAAATGGAAAAGAGTTCATGCTTTTTTGTTTGTTTATGTTTGGGTGCCTTGGGCATGGACTACAGCTTTTTACTTTCGAGTGTGTTTGTCATCAAGTTCTCGGAGAAGCTCTCATAGTATTGGGTTTGTTGGGGAACCTGTTTCAGCTATGCCCATATGAGTTATTCAGGCACGGTGTAAATTATTTGTGTTGAGTGTTAAATTTGAATGCTAAACAGGAAAGGAACTTGATGAAGAAGATAAGAAAACGAGAAAGTTAAGTGGAGAATGTAACAATAGGAAAGCTAGCATACGGGCGCATTAAATGCTTCGGATAGCTAGTTTCTCATAATACCTTTGGTCTTATGTTTTGGTTTCATTAGAATCTAGCCCGTGGTTAGTCCCCGACACGTAGATCTTGGTTTTCTGGTAAGTTAAACTGTAGAGCTCACATAGATAATTGACTTTGCTTGGTGCTCTGCTACTAACCTAGAATACCTTAACAAGTCCGAGCGTTGGTAGATTGGATTGAACGTCCAACAGGGCACTGGGGAGGGATATTGTTAGCGGGATTGCTTTTCTAGGGGAACATAATAGAGTCCGGGGCTTGTGTGAAATCAGACATAGAAAGCTATTGAGTTATACATTTTTCTGTTTTGAGCTTCTACTAGCTTCTCTTTGTAGATTCTCAACGCTAACCATCATTTGGAACCCGGTACAATATATTTTGTTGGTTTGGAAAGCTATGTCACTAGAGTTGTAAGCCTATATGCACTCATTTTACTAGGACAATAGGGTGCATTTGATTCGAAAGGACATCTCTTTGCAGCTTTTGTGTGTGAAATACACAGATGCACTGTTCTTTCAAAGCAGTATGTTTACTTCCCCTCTAGAAGTTCTGGATAACTCAGAAACCTATTATTAACATGAGTCTCTGAAGTTGAAAATAAGAGTTTCCATTAAAAGAACAAGCTAATATCTTTGATGGGGTGCCTGCTTTCCATTGCTTCCATAAATTTGGGCCACATCTGTAATAGAAGGCAGGCAGGTGATGGCCAAGGCATTCAGACAAATAAATCTGGAATTTATCCATTGGAATTGCTCTGATACACTGTGAGGGATGTGTGACTGCTATACAGGCAAGTCAAGACCTGCACATAATGCTTACCAGACATTAGCAAATTCAATCACATTATGGCATCTCAGAGATTTGGTCGCTATACATACAGTCAAAACCTGCACACAATGTTATTCACACATTAAAAAATTCACTAGTGTGGTTAAACAAATGCATGTTTAAATACAGCAATACGGCCTCACTTTATGGCATCACAGATATTTGCAATTGTGCATGGGTGTGTGTGCATGTGGTTAGGTATCTGCTGACTCAATAATGTAAAGGTTGAAAATTTGTTTTACAGAGCAAGTATTTTGTGTGCCAACAGTAGTGATTTTCATTTAACCTTTAGGTGGAGTGTTCATAAGTTTCAGAGGATGGAAAACAGTTTATAAGGGAAGGTTGCTTTATTGTAGCGTACTTCATGACTGTAAAATATTATAGTATGTTCTTGTTATTCTCTAAAGAGAACGAAGCAGGAGAAGTTTATGCCGTGGATTTTAACCGGACAGAAAAGTGCTTGACTAGTAACAGAGATAAAGTAATCTGGTCGCTGCTAAAGATTTGCTTTTGACTGGTATATATTTAGCATGTTTAGAGTCATTCAGGCGATTCCTAAATGGTTAATAAAGCTTGATCATTAATTTAAAAGCTGGAAAATGGAAACTACGCTTACATATAAAAGCTCAGGAGCTCTCTAAATTGCATATTCAATAAATTGAAGATATTTTTATTCTTTTCATGAAAGGGAATCAGCAAAATCTGTAAGTGAATGTACCATAATTTCCACAAAAGTAATATTTTTCATGTCTGAAAAACCATACCTAGTTTCTGTTAACTTAATAATATGCTTTTGATATAGAGCAAGCCATTCCATTTTGCCATACTCTCTTGTGTCTCAGTCTCAACCTTTCTCCACAGGATTATAAATGTCATATCTCTTAGCTTCCTTTTGCTCGTTGACTTTCGCGTTTGTAGAAGTCTGATTACTTTATTTAAATGAAACAGCTGGCTGCACAGATGGAGCCTGTGTTATATGGGACTTTGAAACCAGAGGAGTTGCCAAAGAACTCCGTGATAATGACTGTACTGCATCCATAACAAGTGTCTGCTGGTCTAAGGATGGATATAGAATACTGACATCATCTGTGGACAAATATTTGACACTGTGGGATGTTTGTGAGGGGAGAAAACTGACACGTGTCATCCTCCAGCAGACAGCCTTGTATGCTCGTCTTCATCCTGGATCAGCAAATCCCTTATTGGGCTTAGCTTGTCCCATGTCAAGTGCACCTATCCTTGTGGACTTCAATTCAGGCAATCAATACACACTTCCTCTCACAGCACACTCTACAGGTACAGAACCAGTTCATGGTTCTAGGAGTAAAAATTCTGATGGAGGTGTAGTTTTTTCTTCTGCTACTGCAAGCTTTAACAAAAAAGGCGATTTAATTTATGTTGGAAATGCCAAAGGGGAGATTCTGATTATCGATACACAGACCAGAAGAATACAAGCTCTATTTCAGGTTCCTGGAGGTGCATTAATTAGACAGATTGTCTTTAGTAAGAGTGGAAAGTATCTACTTACCAACTCTGGGGATCGTACGATTCGGGTTTTTGAGAATTGTTTACCACACAATAAAGCAGCGCAAGCTCTAGAAAACTTAGTTAATGATTCAGTAGAGAGTTCAGTGACTGAAATCATGAAGCAGGTCGGATCTCAATGCCTAACACTTTCTAAGGAGTTCCAGGATGCAGTTAATCGTCTCCCATGGAAGGTTGCATGTTTCAGTGGTGATAGTGAGTGGATTGTTGGTGCACCTGCTAGCAAAGGGGAGCACAAGATATGCATATGGAACAGGCAAGGGAAACTTGTCAAAATCTTAGAAGGACCGAAAGACAGCTTGACAGATTTGTCATGGCATCCTGTAAGGCCGCTGGTGGTTTCAGTCTCCCTTTCAGGAGGGGCTGTGTTTATATGGGCCAAAGATTATACAGAAAATTGGAGTGCTTTTGCTCCAGATTTTAAGGAGCTTGAGGAGAATGAAGAATATGTTGAAAGAGAAGATGAGTTTGACATGAAGCCTGATACTGAGAGGGTATTTACCAATGAACTACTTTTTCAATCTCTGTGAATGCATCTTAATCATTTTCCTTGAATTGTTAAACTGTGCATTTCAATTTGTAATGTTCTTTGTACAGGTTACTACTGCACACGCGGATGAAGATGAGGAGGTTGATATAATGACTAGAAAAAACTATTTAGATTATAGTGATTCAGATGACTCACATGAAGGACTATACTATTTACCTACAATACCATTGCCAGACAGTCCTAAACAGCAGGATCAATCTTCAGAAAGCCCTTCTAAACCTGAAAATAGCACTCCTTCTCAGTCAGATAGGTCACCTATCATAGATGAAGGAAAAGATAAAACACCAGAGCAGAGCACCTGTCAAACTCCGGATTCTCTAGTAGGTAATATTTTTAATGCTTCAAGTAATTTTTCTGTAGTGTATTATCCAGTTTATATAGAAATCATTAATATAATAAATGCATCTAGTTTATATTCTATAGTAGGCAAGAAGATTAGTGTGATTTTCTATTTCTTTGTTGGAACCAATGCTTGTGGCTACTTGATTATGTCAACCACATTTTATTTCATGAAGCAGCAGGAAAAGTTCACTTTTGTTAGTTTATTTGATGAATTAGAGCCACAAACTAATATTAAGTAAAGGTGTATGTTTGATGCTCAAATCAATTGGTAGAATGATATCATGCCTCAAAACCAACCAAACTGGTGTAGTTGGGAATCGGAGGATCATGTTGCCTCAAAAGGGAAACAAACATAATAAAATTATCCTAAAAAAGGAAATAGCTATATACATCGACAAAGCTTCATATTAACATAAACAAATTTGAGCAGTTAAAACTATAAAATCAACATTGGGAGAGGATCCTGATCATTAGGGTTACTGCATCCTCCATCAAGCAAGTTTCTCCTTTCTTCTATTGGCAGTCAATTGGAGAGGGTGCTGTGTTCTCCCTTTCGGTGGCTGTTGTGGGCATACAAACCCTGAACCCTTGATATAATTTGATAACTCCTTGGTGACGAAATAGTAAGTACCAAGTGAGGAAATGAGCCCTGGGCTTTGTGGGTCTCTCACATTGTTGAGATGATATAGGAAAGTGGCGAGCAGGTGGCTACCATCCACTTTGGTAGTCAGTAAATAGAAAACAATGCCATGTGCATGGTTGAAAAAAGCCCTGTCGACGGCAATGAGAGTGGCATTAAGAGGACTATAAACCACCATGGCGCTGCCCTTGCGTATGTAGGGGGGTGTATCTGTTGTGGAGAGGTGAAGAGGGCTAAACTGCTGGAAATAATGTAGGGAGCATTTCGCCAGCGATCTTGCAGGTTCCAAAAATGTTAAACTTCAAGGGCCATGCTATTGGCTGAAACTGTTATTTGTATGATCATGAGAGACAAATAATGCTTTGGAGTGAATTTTAAAATGAGAATTAATAATACATCTAGCAAAATTCTTATCTTTTTAGATGCAAAAATGAGTCTCCAATTTGAAATCATGGCATAGTTAGGAGAATTTAGTAGGAAATTTGGTAGTGTTGGCCAGTCATAGATTGTGCCAAATAAAGGCTTTGGCTGAAGAGGCTGAAAAAATCATGGATCCACTGCCAGGCCATTTCAGCACGAGCTTATAAAATAAGATAAACAAAGTATTAAGTTGCTCACAAAATGGGCATCTACTATTAGCAATGCCATGGTGTGTTGGATGCTTGCCAATAGCAGGACCTTGGTAAAGCAACTAAACAAAATAATTGGTAACTTTGGGACTCACAATTGCTTTCCACACCAATCTGAATTGTTTTACTACACATAAAAGATGAAGACTCAAAGGACCTTCTAGAATCTAGTTTCTAAAGCATAGGTTAATGTGGCAAAAGCAATCGGTATCATTCTTGGGGTGGGGGTGGTGTAATTGCAGAGTAGAGTATCCGGAGTAGAACACAGATTTGTCCAAATGCTACAGCAATACATCCTCAGTTATTATTTTGAAGTTATCTTTGTCCATAAGGTTCAAATTGAACATAGCCTTTGCTTTTTGCCAAGGAGTTAAAGTGGACTAGACCTTCAAATACAAATCTTGTAGATGTCACTTATCTTTCAAAAACAATATAGGAATTGCATTTGAGAAATCTCAACCAACTACTTGTCTTCAAAAGAACCGCGAGAGTCCACAATAAGAATTGCTAGTTTATTGGACAGACCAATATGTAGTCCAGCTCAATTCCACATCAGCCATGTTCTGATGGCTTTCCAAACTTTCCATATACTTTCGGTAACAAAAGCGTGATTTTATTTATTTATGGGAATATAACAATGCAAAGGAAACCAAGGCCATTCTAGCAATTACTTCCATATGGGGAACTAGATAAAATAAAGTTATGCAACAAAACTTCTTAGATTCATTGCCATCATAAGATTTGACAATTTGCTTTGTGCAAAGTTCTATTCCTTGTCTATAGACATCAATAACCCCTAACCCTGGAGACTATTTGTGAAGGCAACATATTTCTCACACCTCTTTGTGAACGCCTTTGTTGTGGTTTGAATTGGCCTAAAGGCTTGCAAAAGCTTTTCAAGCTTGTGGTATGAAGACTTAGAAGGCACCGTACATGATGCATAATAAACATGTGTAGTTACAATTACTTTAGAGCATATTTTAAACTTTCCAACTAGGAGAAGTGGCTTTGTAGTCCATCATGCCACCATTTTCCCCTCTCTATAAATAATATACTACCACAACATAGATTGGCAAGCTTGAAAAGAAGTGGAGAATCCTAATCATAGTAATGAGACTCACCGCGAGTCATGTAAGTCACCCAGGTTGGCAAGTCAGGATACCCCTGCCAAGTCAAAATGACCCATGACCTTGATCCGCCAAGTCATCAAATATTTAATTATTTCTCTAAGGTATTTCTATTAATATACCCTGACTCGCCAAGTCACTGACGAGTCATGACCGAGTCTGAGTCGGGTCATGAGTTGAATTGCCCTTGCTGAGTTAGAGCCGGGTCCAAGTCTCATTACTTTGCTCCTAATGACTTGAATTTCTCTCTATTGTCAAAAGGTTTCCAATCAAAAGAATTAAGCCATGTTAGAGGTAGAGAAAAGGATTACCTACAATATTGTGTTTTAGTCCAATGGTTACAATAGATGCTAAGAAAAAAGTGTAACGATACTTGAAAGATTATTGAATATTGTCTTCATCTTCAAGCAAATTGAGGAACACTTTGTTGGCAAAGTGAGCATTGACCATTTGTTGGGAATTGTTACCGAGAAGGCACATTCCTTTTTCTCATCTTTGTTAGATGGCATAGGCAAGATGGTCAATGCTGTCAACTACCATTTTGGGGGTGGACCCAATATAACATTCTTGATTAATGGACCTAAAATGACCAAATAACTCAAATTAAATTTTGTTGATAATACTGCATGTAGAAGCATTTGGAAATGGCGGCTGAATTAATTGAATAACTTGGATCCAAAATCAAGAGCATCAAGCATAATAGGATGAAGGCTACCTAATTCTGTCATGGGCTCATTCAAACTCGTTCTGAATTAAAATTGTCCCTTGGTTTTTTATTACCCATTCCCCACCTTCCTAGACATCAATGAGATTGTTTATAATATATGGTTGCTTCATATAAAATCAATTTTCTTTGGTTAGACAATCAGTGGGAGGAAGTTCCTAATGTGAAGGGAAATGGCCTTTAGCAATGATCTTATAGGAGACACTCAACATGGTGATGAATAGCAATTCCGAATCAATTCAACATCCCTAGCTTTAGGCATGAATTTGATATATTCTTTGTAATACAAAATCTAATGACCTAGAATAAAAAGCTTCAAGATATACTTTTATGCAAATTAGGGTCAAATTCTTCCCAAAGGATATTGTAGAATTCACAAGGGCATCCAAGAGCTTTATAAATTGATCATGCCCCGCATTATTGAATGGAGATCCTTTTGTGAAACAAGTTTATTGTAGGTCATAACCTGAGTTATGCAAGGCTTCAAGGGACCTTTGAGAAAATTTGGTTTGCTTCTTTCTCAAATCAAAGATCTTGAGCATTTGAAAACGTTGTTTTAGGGTCTGTTTGGTTCGTGGAATTTAAAAAACCAGAATTTTTATAAACCTTGGTTTAGCCAAATCAAGGTTTTGCAAATCTTCATTTTGATTTTTGAGATTTTACTTAAACCATTTGTTTCACTCAGAAGGTGCATGTGAAGACACATTTTTATGCGTAAACTTGGAGTTGAAGGTAAATTTCAAAAAGTAGTCCAATCTATTGTTTTTACACTCCTTAAAAAACATAACCAAGTTTTGATTTTCAATTCCTACTTGCTAGTAGGAGGTTGGGAAACTTGGTTTTGAGGCAAAATTGGAAGTCCAGTACGCTAATTCCATTTTGCCAATTTTGAAACAGACACAAAAATTTTCAAATCTAGATTTTGAAAAAGCCAATTCCTGTCATCTTCGAGGAACCAAACAGACCCTTAAGGCTAAATGAAAAATACCTAGAATTTCATGAATTTATGCCCTTGATAGTTTTGACTTCTTGAGCATAATTTTGTTTTGATTGGTAAATTGTGGGATTAGGGTCCACTCCAAATACAAAAAAATTAAAGAATAAAGAGAGCTTTAGATCCATGAATGGGGAGCACAAAGAGGATAGATATCACTAGAATTCTTGAAGAGTTCAAGAAACTAAAAGAGAGCTAAAAATGCAAAGAATACAACATAGGAACAATGCTGTTGAGTTCCCAACTAGACCAATAAGCAAGAAGAACTCATCATAGCTTTTTTTTCTAATCCATTCCTCATGCTCCTAGTCAAGAGGGCATCCATGGCTCATTGAATTCTATTGCTAATTGCTTTGCAACTTTCAATACGAAGCATCTTTGCTTCAGATTTGCACCCTTTCTTTCTTTTGATTAGGAATTTTGGTTTAGAGATGATGCTAACAATTTGGGAAATGGTACATCTTTTAAGTAGGATGACCAAATCATCTATGGAATATGCATAATCTTCAACAAGATCCTCCATAAATGTATATGGGCCTTAGAATCAAAATAGTCATTAACATCCTCATCTAGTTGAGTAATGCCAAGGAAATCATCATTGGGTTGAGAGGATATTGGTACCAAAACAGTGTTGAAGTCACCCTTGGGCCAAGATGTGGGAGACATTAAAGGAGAAGAGACAATTGTGGGAACCTCACAACTAGATTGGGCTCCAAATTGGGTGCAAAGAGTTTACCCTTGTTGCACCAAATAAAATGCTCATTTGGTGTGCTTGGCTTCATAATCCATTTTTTCAGATTGAATTTCCTTGTAGCAATTTTCCTAGGAGAATAACATCTTACAATCTTGTGTTAATCATATTGCACCAAAAACATCTGAAGGGAATAATTCATAGTCTAAAAAATGGATCCAAGTGTTGTGGGAAGAATGAATTGTGACTAAACGGTGCTTTGGTTTTGAAATGTCAATGATATCCCAAACCCTGTGCATTTGTGATGATATACTCCAGGATCAACATCCAACTTCACAAAGGAATCAATTTGATCAATCATATTGCTAATGGGCCTTAGATCATGCATGAACAGAGGGAGATTATACAATCCGATTCAAATGGGGATGGAAGTGATTTGAGCCCTAGGTTGATCAAAGAAAGGGGACCAAGGGGAAATAAAAAGTCCTCATTGGACATTCTATTTCACATGATTGAAATCTTTCACATAAATCAAATGGAGGAGAAAAAAATTAAAATCCTAAATGTTATTTCTAGGGTGGTCACACTGCTCCAATGTCATCATCAAAGCAACAAATTGATCTAATATAGAGGGATTGAGTCCCAACCTTTTCATAAAATTCATCAATGCACGAATCTAATGCATGAAAAATTAACAAGAGACTCCTCTAACAAAGCCTTCAAGTCTCCAAGATTGTAGTTTTACGTGCTCTTTGGATCTATTTCCTAAGAGGGCAATGGATCCAATCCTCCATAGTTGGACTATAAGGTGGGTTAGGGCCAGTTGCTACGATTTGGGACTTGAGAACTCGGGTCACTCATGTTGAGGGCTGCACCGGTTTTGTAGCCCTTGGCAAAGAAGGGAGCTACACTAGGCAAAACCTAGTTAGAAATCAAAAAATGAGAGAGATGGAGTTTGTTGCTTGTCCAAGCCCTAAGTGGATCAAAACCTAACCGAGGCACCCATGAGTCTGCTCGAAGAGAGATGCCTACTGTAGGTGCTAAGAGATAAAATTGTTTGTGGTCAGTGTTAGTTCATGTCTTCTCCTAACCCTTGCCCTTGCAAACTACATCAAACCCATGCCCTACCATACTTGCATGCTCACACTCTTCACAAACCTCCATTCCTATGCTAGATTGCACAAATTTAGCACATCCTATTACTTCATTGTCTTGTTTGGAATTTGGATATTGATGTTGGCAGTGAGCTAGTCACTCGTGGGGTTTGTGACACGGCTTAAAAGCCTCTTGTGGTTCTGTAAGACTGTTGGTTGTATTAGGTATTGACAAGTCGATCTTTTGGTGCAACAACCCCCCTGACCATTCTAACAAGTGGTCTTAGAGCTTGGACATAGGTTCGAAACCATGCAGGCCATGATGAGTGATATTGGGAGGGGGATTGTGTCATGTCCCCTTCCCAGTGACATGATTTCTACAGTAGATTTGCCTATCATTGACTCTCGTAGGCAAATGATTTTGGTGAGAGAGTCATCCTATGCCAGTTGACTGCATATTGCTCTCGGAGTGTTATAATTGAGCCTATATCTAGTAAGTTGGGGCCTACATGTTTTAATTTTGAATTGAGATTGCACTTTTAATTTTATAAAGTTATTTAATTAATTTTATAAAGTTATACATTAATAAAGTGCATTATAATAAGACTTTATAAAAATATGTTTCTAGAAGCTCCTAGTGCCTTCTTAAAAAGATGAATAAATAGAGGGCGGTAGGCACCCATTTGGACAAGCGATTTTGTGGATTCTACTACTTATCATATTGGAGCAATTTGTGGTCTTCGGTCTGCAAATTTCCATTAGGTCTTTGGGAACGAAAACTCCCTTGGATCTGCATAACTGAGGAAGTGAGATATCTTCTGAAGGGTTGCTCATTGGAGATGGTATTCAACCATTTCATGAAGGATAAATCTGAGAAGAAGTTTTGAGGATTTGAGTTCTTGCAAGGGTTCGGAGTTCATCATCTTTTACAGGATCAATTGGTCAAGTTCAGGAGAAATCTGTGCATATTCGGATGAGTTTGTGATCAGGTCTGAATTCATATTTTGCTCATAACTTTCCTCAGCATGGGAGTCTGAATTTTTGCTCGGGAAGGGTTATACATTACCCTAAGGCGTCTCAAATTTTACCAAATAAAGCATCCAATACACAGCCAATTATTTGTTGAACAGGGCCGTACATGTCAGAGCCGTACCAGGGCACAAGTCACAAAATTGTCTCCATTTCACAAACTGTCCAGAATTGCCTTCGATATTTTTTGGGGGCTATTTAATTCACACTAGGCAATTCATCATATATCAGTTTGGGGACTGTTTGGAGGGCTGAGAAATTATATATAAAATTGTACCAGAGCCGTACAGGTACGGCAGTGCTGTAATGTCCAGACAGGAGCAGACCTGAGCCACCATTCAGGGATTTACACCAGCAGGGTTGCAGACTGGCAGGAAGAGGTGCCATTATAAAGACTCGTGCATGTGACAACTCATGAATGCAAAATCCCAGGTTCTTGATGTTGCTTCATTGTTTTAGAATTAAGATCAGAACTGTATATGCTCAGATGCTGTTACCTTTAATTGAAATATTACAAAAATTTCTATTTCCACTAGAGTTTGTACAGATCAGTCTCTGAATGCTAATAACAGTAAATTTTCCTAAATATTGTTGGTATCTACTGCATTTGTTCATCTGTTTACTTGGTGAATTGTTTCAAACATTACATCTTCACACATTATGGTTGCATGCTAAGTGTTTGATGAATTGCCAAAAGTCAATTTGGACGACCTTTATAGTAAGGGTCATCTCAGATTGTTGGTAGTAGGCTAGTGTCCCTTGTAGGGTTCTCGACATGGCTTAACTGCCTCCTGTGGTTCTATATGACCATTGGTTGTATCAAGCATTGATGGATCGATCTTTTGGTGCAATGACAAGCCCAACCATTCTAACAATTGATTCATTTTGAGCATAAGTTCTTGCTTAAAAGGCTTAGAAAATTTCCGTGGGGAGTATACTATGAACACCTAACAAGTGTAGTTTCACTTTCATTGAAGCTCCGTAGGTGGTTTAGGGCCTAGGCATTGGCGATTTGGAAAATTTCCTTGGGAAGTATACTGTGAACATCTAACAAGTGAAGTCTCACTTTGATTTAAGGTTACTTGTATCTTGTGGTGCGATTTGGCTACTTAAACTTGCAAATGTTCATGAAAAGGCACCACTTCAAGTAGAGCACAAAGATTGTTGAGCTTGGACGACATGGACACACATGATTTCCAATGGATACTTGCCAGATAGTGACAACAATTTTTTTAAGAAATTAGTAAAGCAAGTGATGGCATTAGTGTACCTTGCAGTCCAACTTGTAGCATTTTTAGGGTATAGTACTAAGATTGTAGAATTGTTAGATAAGCCCAACTATGGACTCATGAATCGATGCATTTGAAAAGAATTGTGTTTTTTCAACTAAACATTTACAAAGATCCTATTCTAGTTTGGAATGAATTGGAGAATAGTGACGAAGCACAAAATCTAGCAAGGGCTCAATCAGGAGAGAATAACAATTGGCAAAGGAGAAGTGTAGTTGTGTTGACATCATAGCAAATCTAAGTCAATTAATGACTCTTTTAGAATCCCTATTCAAGTTGGACCATGCATGCTAGATAAAAGATGCCCCTTGGCAGCCAAGATTGGAATCATAAAGGGTTAATTTATTGTGCATGTAGAATCATGCCTTTTGTCTTTCTCATTAGGAGGTGTCGTTGCTTGTCAATGTCTAGACTCTATCTTATACATACTAAATTTACTATTAAAAACCCATTGTGCTTTAGGCAATTCATATGTAATAATTCACTACCCTAATGGAGTCCTTTCAATTATATCATTTAATGCATAAATGTTAACAATGTCAAACACGTCATTCTCAATGTCGGAAATAATTCACAAGGCCTTGCTAGATGGGTTGCAATAACATGACACATAGTGAGAGTGCCATTTGGTTTTCACTAAATTTGCCATGTTGCCCCTTCCTTTCTCATGATCATTGTTGAAACAAGTGCTACTTGGCTGTAAATCAACACATGAATGATATTAGAAAATCAACCACCTTGATCTCTTGAAGATAGACTGTCTAGAGGAGTAAATCTTTATTACAAATCCCACATAATTATGTTGAGAGGCGTAGCTATAGTGGAAATAGGGGGTGGAGTGTAATGATGTGAGCATGTTAATGACTAAATATTAAATAAAATAAGTTTATAGCCAAAAAAAACTATTAATAATTAAGAGATGTATAAAATGGTAAAAAAAATCTAACTCATGTATAGTATTTCAATATCTCCAAGATAGTATTTTTAAAAAATATATCAAAGGTCAAAGAAGTAAAATCTAAAATGTAAAATAAAATTTTACATTTTCATTATGCTAATTGTATATCATCTTTTTTTTTCTATTAATTATAAAGTAAGCGTTCAAACTTTTACATCCACAATGTGGTCGAGAGTTCACCAGTTACCAAACCAAGCCAAAAATATACAGTTTTCGATCTGCAGCTCAAATAGATTTAATGATACACTACAGTGAGCTGAGGTAAAACTAATTATATCAACATAAACTTTATACCTCTATATTGAACCAGGCGACCCATGGGAAAAGCCCATCCACCCATCTAAGTCTAAGTCCTTCATCAATGCTGACATTTCTGGGATTGCTGGACCATACTACAGGAGGAAGGGCAGGAGGTCATGGAGGGGTTCCCATCAGCAAGTAGGGGATAGCTCTGTTGCTCCCTGTAGTTGTCTGTTGGTTCTCTGACATCTCTGCAGCTTTGCTTGTACTGGCTGGATCTCCTGCTCCATCTGTTCCCACATTGATCTGTTCCATCTTGGGTTCAATCATTCTGCTACTGTTATTGTTTGTCTCCATTGCTGTCTGATGTTCTTCTCTGTTGGAGGATGAGATTGTATATCATCTTTTAAAGAGTGGTTTGCATATATGTAACTTTTTGAGGAATTGGACTCATCTTTTCTTTGTTCTTAGTAATAAGATTAAGTTCTATATTGTTAAATAACATAAATAATTTCTATTAATTTGTGTGCTAAATAAATTATATAAAATTATTATGAGTAAACTATAAAATCAGGCTTGGTTTTAATTATTATTTTTTGATTGGTAAAATGGTTCCTACTATTTTGATTTAAAAAAAACCCTTACAATTTTGTGTGTTTGCTTTTTCACTGATATTAGCATCTACCTAGTCCTGATAACTTCCTTTGTATAAAATTCGACTTGTTTTCTTTACCTTTTCCCTTCCAAACAGTAACATTAACATTATATTCTGGCTGACTTATTCAGCCCTTTTTTCATTTTATACCAGTGTTACGGGACTCGGACTCGCCTCTGACTTGGAAAGTCAAAATCCGACTCGGACTCGGACTCGGACTTGGACTCGGCGACCGGACTCGGCAAGGACTCGGAAAATTGAAAAACTCATGAAATTCAAAGATTTTTAAGGATTTTAAGATTGTTCCATGCATCTTCTGTCAATTAACATCAAATACACAATAATTGAGATAAATAAAAGTTACTTAATCCACATACACAATTTTGCATAGATCACATAAGTATAAAAACGAATTTTTGAAGGAAAAAAAACTAAATAACATAATATAAAGTTATAAACTATAAATTAATAAACATAGTGTCACTCCAGTATCAAAGACTCAAATGTCTACAACATTCATGGATTACAAAATCCATGGTATCAAATTCAAATGATCAAAACATATATCAAAATAACAACTAGAGCCATCCTTTATGTCCTCCTACAAGTGCGCCTAAGATAAGTCATGGAAAACTTTAGAGCCATCCTCTCTGCCTGTGTCTGAGGCTGACCCTGAACCTCCTCCTCATCCTCATCATCATTCTCCTCCTCACGCAGATAATCCTCGTCATCAGCCTGGGATCCATCACTCCTAGCCTCAGGGTCCTCCATTCTGTCTCCTCGCGCTCTAGCCTCTTCAAATGCGATCGCTACTGCTTCAGCCTCTCGATCCACCTGATCTACCCACTCCACATCTTCATCACTGAAGACAGGATCACCCATCTCTGTGTTCCACTCTGCATGAGGATCAACATTCTCTAATACAATCAGTGTTGTATCGGTGTCAAGGATCTATCTATGGCGAAGGCGAAGGTTGTAGTGAACAAAGACAAGATCATTTAATTTTTGCACTGCCAACCTATTGCGCTTCTTTGAGTGTATGTGCTAAAAAAGACTCCAATTATGTTCACATCTTGATGCACTAGATGGCTGGCTCAAGATGCGAATCACAATCCTGTGTAAATTTGGCACCTTTGTGCCAAACATCTCCCACCATGCATCTAAAACAAGAAAGTTTTGAATCATATCAATCACTTTGAATTTATCAAATTAAGATGGTAATAAAATTACTATTAGAAAATAGGATATAGAATCAAAGATTTTTAGTGTTTACCAGGCATCAATGCTGTCCTATTTTTCTTGCACAACTCTCATGCAAATAAGTCCCCTTGAGCTTTTTTAAATAGCTCAATCTCACGGACTATATTTGTGCTAACTGCTGAATCAGGCACATTCTCTCTACAACATCGTAGAGGCCACTCCACACTTCATCATCAGCCTTGAAATGTGGGCTGAATTGGTATGCTGGATTAAGGAAGTAGGCCACTGCATGTATAAGCCTGCGAAGTAGATTGTGCCATCGTCTATCAATGACATCCCATATAGGCCCATATCTATCTCGATTCCCTGCAAAAAAAGAGCGAATGGCCTCCATCACCCAATCCATGCCCTCATAAATGTAGCCCATTGTGGGCTTCTCTCCATCAACAGTTCGTAGGAGAACAATAAGCGTCTTTACAAACTGAAATCATTATCAAAGTTGGAAAAGAAATAATCAGCTTTAAGTTTTTTCTTTAAAAAATGAACAATAATTTATAACATAATTTCATAAACAAAATAAAGTTGAAATGAGGACAAAAAGGAAAATTACCGTCACAATATCAACAATCGGTGTCCAAAAAGAAGGCTCGTCAAAAATATGATCAGCTGCAGCAATCCCTGCAGTGGTCTTTGCATATGATGATGCAAACCACTCCTCACTGACAAACACGCGTCTCAAACCTCCCTTTGAATCAAGCAAGGATTTCAATGTGAGGAAGTTGATTGCAAATCTAGTGACCTCTGGACGAGACAACTCCCTTTGCTCATTGTGTTTCCTCATGAGGTTGAGGACCCATGTATGATTATATATGAATTTGCATACACTCCTTCCTCACTCTATAACTGTTTTGATTCAAGGGAGTTTACCAAGATCCTCTAACATGAGGTCAATGCAGTGAGCAGCACAAGGGGTCCGAAATAGGTGAGGGTGTCTCTCCATAAGAAGCTTTCCTGCAGCAACATAATTTGCTGCATTATCAGTAACTATTTGCATCACATTCTCCTCACCCACATCCTTTATCACTTCATCCATTATCCCACAAAAATATTCAGCATTCTTTGTTTTTCCAGAGGCATCAATGGATTTCAAAAAAACCATGGCACCTGAAGAAAAAGAAACAAATTAGTATAATGATTAATGATGAATCATAATTTATAAATTCAAAATTTATAAACTTAATCACTTAAGTACAAGTTCTACTTCTAAATTTTTAATGTCTAAGACTCTAAGTACAATTACAGTTTACCTGATGAAGAAACAAGAAAGTTGAGGAGTTTTCTACTCCTTTTATTAGTCCAACCATCAGTCATGATGGTGCAACTTTTTTTCTTCCACACCTCACACTGCTCTGTGATTTCAACTTGTACATCAGTCACCCTTTGGTTCAAAATAGGGCCTCCTAGCGATTCAACACTAGGGGCTTTGAACCCCGGACCGCAAATAGCAACAGCATCGATTCCAATTTGCCAATAAGGGGACCTAAAACAAATAGAATAAAATTTAAAGTTAAACAAATTAGTATATTATAAATAAATTTGAAAACAAAATACAAATTAAAATAAACAAAATAAACATATTATTGAAAGCTGAAAGTTGAAAGCTGAAACTTGTAACTTTGAAAGCAAGAGAAGACGTAAATTTAAATTTACATAAATAATTACCTTGCTGCATTGAATGAAATGTTGTTGTAGATGAAGAAGTCCCCAAGTGCCAATTTTGCATAATCATGTTTATCCTTGTTCCATCCCATGCCCTCAAGCGATGGTTGTGAACTTGGAGCCGTGCGTGGAGCAAACATAGAATCAAGTGTCGATTTTTGCTTACGAATGTAAGGCCCAATGCTCACACTCGTAGAAGCAGTGGTATCCGTAGGTGGAGTAGGGAATAATGGAGAGCGAAAACTAAAAGACCCTTGTTGGGCTCCGGCTAGTTGTGCCATTTCTTCATGTTGCTTCTTTTTCAATTCTTTTTGCTCCATTTTTTCCTCTAGAAGAGTTTGCATGTCTCGCATAACATCTTTGCAATTTTTAGCATTACGTCTAGGTATATGTGCTAGGTGATACTTCAATCTATTTATTCCTCCCCCATTATATACCACACCACAATGCCAACATGTAACAACCCCCTTTTTGTGCCCTGGGATGGCATGTTTCCAAGCCCTATCCCTTGCTATTGCACTTGGGTTTGCATTAGGGTTAAGTGGAGGCCTATTTCCACTTCCCTCACCTTGTTGTTGAGACATTATATCAAATTTCAATAAGTTACTGTTCGCTGCCAGCCTGCTGCAATATGAATGTAAACAAAATGAGAAGTAAAAAAACAGTAGACTAGTAGTAAAGAGTAGAGACCAAACAAATTTAAACAAAATGAGAAGTAAAAATACTAAAAAAATACGAATGTAAAAGTTTAAAACATAGCATAAAACAACACAAAGAAATGCAACAACAACTTGTAGCTTACCTCTTCAAATTTGCACAAGCAATGGAAATGCAAGTTTGTAGAAACCTCCTCCAAATGCTCCCTTAAGCTCCTCTCAATGCTTTAATGCAAGCTAGAAAGATGCACAAACCATTAGCAATCAATACGGGAGAGCAAACCGGTTTGTTTATTTCTCTCTCAAAACCCCAATATTCTTCTCTAACTCTTTCCTCTCTCTTGTGAGCACAAGCAAATGGTGGAATGACATTTTTAGGTCAATAACATGTTATACAAACCAAAAAAGTCCTATTAAACAAAGCATTTTAATGTTTTTTTGGTCTTTTCCATCTCACCCGCCGGCGAGAGTCTTGGCATCGGGACTCGCCGAGTCTGGCGAGTCCATGGACTCGCCGAGTCTGACTGGACTCTGCCAGGACTTGGCAGAGTCCGAGTCCAGAGGCAGTCTGCCTCGGACTCGCAGAGTCCGAGGCTGACTCGGCGAGTCCTGTTACTCTGTTTTATACCATGCATTCTATATAACAAAATTTTACAAAATATCAGCAGAAATCACTCTTATTTCTTTTATTTTTCTGCACCTCCTAACAATCATGCTTTTTGAATCTGCAATTCATTTTCTTCACTTGGTCCTCGCTGGTCCCTGCATCAACATCTGCTTCTGGCTCCTTCAGGTACTCCTCAATGTGCTGCCAGCCTGCCTATCCTTGGGCCTTTCTGTTCTCTTTTTTGGTGGGCACTCCGTAATCCAAACAGGCATAATGGTTGTTTGAATCCCAGCACGTAAAGCCAATTCTCCACCCCTAGCCTTGAATCCCCACCAGAGATGGATATTGTAATAAATGCTCCTAGCCTAAAACACCATCTCCTCTCACAGAGGAATTCACAATCCATTACAAGTCCTCTTTTCCATCCAATTCTAAAATGTCAGGCCAGGAGCATCTTGCAATGTCTGTATTTGTTCTGTAGTTGTAGTCTGATTCTAGGAACTTGTTCCCCAATAGCATCTTCCCCATCTGCGAAAACATGGGGTCCTTGATACTAAACGCCTTCTTCAACGTGTGATCAGTTGTTTTGCCCTTGAATGCCAACTGTTGCTACTTGGTTTTCAAAGAGAAGTTGGCCTCCATTTCACTGATTTCCTTCTTCACACAGCATAAATATTTCTTTAACACTGAACCCGACTTCTCTTCTAGGTCTGCTACAAGCACTACACCCTATGTAGTGTTGTGTTCTACCCTCTCCACTTTCTCTCGCTTTGTTCTGTGTTAGTTATGGCACTTCCCAATTTTCTGAGAATAAAATAACAGTTGTCTCTCTCTAGTGATGCCTTGTCCACTCTGCTGTGAATGACGATGTAATGATTAAACTCCTTCAATCCACTTTTTAACAAGCTTCACACAATTACAGCTATGTCCTCATACTTAATGCAATCAATGTTGGGACTTTGTTTGGCTAGCCTTGTTTTGTCATACATCTCAATTGTCCCATCAGATGTCCCAGAATTCCTCCTACTCCGAATCATGATTGCCTTTCATTAATTTTAGTGTCTTATTTGGAATCCCATCTCCGAGGATTTCTGAGGATGATAGATGTTAGAAACCATGTCCCTGACCATATACGTTGAAATAAAGCGTATTGTATTCGACAATCTCCCAAGTGACACTGTTCTGGTTAAAGATTACACAGTCTTTTGACATATGCATAGATTGAACTTTGAACCATCCACCGCTGAAGGCTTCTGTGTTTTATCAAGAAGATATAATCTGAACTGTTCAGTGCTTCCAAAACTTATTCTAGTGTGACATTCAAAATTGTAGGAGATCATCAGTAACTTTCCAATGATGTAACCAGTGCAAACATCTTTAGCCAGCAGATAAATTCATAGGAGTACTTAACTGCAAGCAGATTATATTTTTTTAACAAATATGGAATGTTATTATTTATTTTTAGATTATATTCCATACATCAATGACCAAGATCTGGCAATCAATCTACCTGTCATTGATGGCAAGACAGTTCTCACCATAATATAAACTATTGACCTCAGTAGCAACATCTGCAATGACATCAAAACATCGGCAATATCATTCAAATACAAATTCTAATCTCTGTAACTCTGCAAAACAGAGCAATCTGAAAAACAAAACCAATGTGTAACTCTGCAAATGTATACAAATTCTGATCTCTGTGTAACTCTGCAAAACAGAACCAATCTGAAAAACTGAACCAAATCATTTCTCCCCCTTTGACATCAATGACAAGAGGTCGGGGTACAAGGAATATAACAATGAATGCCCTTACATTCATTCCCTATTGCAAGAACTTAGTGTGGCAAAGCCACAACTCCAAGCTTTTATCGAAGACATTCAGATGTAGCTGCAGGAAGAGGCTTAGCGAAGATATGAGTTAACTGTTGTTTAGTATGAACATATTCCAGGCAAACTTCACCATCAGCAACCCATTCTTTCAAGAAATGGAATCTTATAGAAATATGTTTAGTGTGTGAGTGTAAAACAGGATTTTTAGAAATATTGATTGCACTAGTGTTATCATAGTAAATAGGAATGGGTCCATCAAAATAAACTTTTAAATCCGTAAGGGTTGTCTCATCCATAAAACCTATGTGCAACATGAAACTGCAACAATATACTCAGATTCTGCAGTGGAAAGCATAACTGATTCCTGTTTCTTGCTTAACAATGCGACTAACCTGTTGCCCAAAAAGAAGGCTTCCCCACTGGTGCTGTGTTTCTCAAACAAACAACCTGCATAGTCAGCATCTGTACTTGCAACAAGTTAAAATTTGTCATTATGTGGATACCATAAGCCAAACTCAAGAGTACCATGCAAATATTTGAAGATATGTTTCACAACATTTAGATGAGAAACTTTAGGAGAGGCCTAAAACGTTAGAACCATACGTACTGCCTGCATAATATTTGGTCTAGATGCCGTGAGATAAAGTAGGCTACTAATCATTGATTTGTATATATTCTGATTGTCGTAGGAGAGTCATCATCTTTACTAGGTTACATCCTGTAATCATTGGAGTATTGGCATGTTTGCGAGAATCCATTTGGAATTTCTTCAACATTTCTTTTGTATACATGGTTTCAGATTAAAAATACCAATATCTAACTAAGAAACATGAAATACAAGATAATATTTGACATTTTAAAGACTGATTGAATTTGATTAGCAAAATCATTACATAGTTTATCATTACCCCCAAAAATGATATCATCAACATATACAACCACAACAAAGATCTGATTGTTAATAGACTTGAAATACATGTTACTACCTGCATTACCTCTGTGAAAACCTTGTTGCAGAAGATGCTGATCAAGCCTGGAATGCCAAGCCCTAGGTGCCTGCTTTAGGCCATATAATACCTTTTTAAGCCTGCGCACATAATCTTCCTTTCCTGCATAAACAAACCTTCAGGCTGTTCCATATTAGCTTCCTCTTCTAATAACTATTCAGAAAGGCTGATTTAACATCCGTTTGCTAAACTTTGAAGTTTTAATATGCTGAAAATGCCAGAAACATACAAATGACTTCTAGCTTGGCTATAGGAGCAAACGTTTCTTCAAAATCTACACCTTCAATCTATGCATATCCTTTATAGACAAGTCTAGCTTTCTTTTGAGCAATTTTACCACTTTTATTGAGCTTATTTTTAAACAACCATTTTGCCCCAATTACATTTTCATCAGTTGGTTGTGGAACTAATTCCCAAGTTTGATTCTTTTCAATTCGTGCTAGCTCCTCTTTCATTGCATTAATCCATTATTCATCAGTACTTGCCTCTTTATAGGTTTTTGGTTCCATTATGCTTCCTCAAAATGTTCTTCATTATAATTTTTTAGTCTTTTTTCTAGTCTGAATCCATAATCTTTATTACCAATAATTTGTTGTCAAGGATGATTGCGTTTATCAAACTTAGATGGACTTTTAGTTGGACTGTTTCCACCGATTTATTCAAAGGAAAATTCACTAGAATTTTTTGACCATACTTTAACTAGAATTTTTTGACCATACTTTAACATTATTATTATAACTTTGGTAGTTGTTTTATCAGTACAATTTGTTGAAGTATTTTCATATATATTTTCAGTATTAACCACTCATCATAATTATACACACTCATCGTAATTATATTTAACTGTACGTCAAATTTTACATTGATACATTCGATAATTTTCCTTAGTCAGTTGTTATAACATTTGTATGCTTTGCCATGAATTGAATAACCAAAAAAAATACTCCCTCGTCACATTTTGAAACAAAAGTATTTAGACCTTTTTCATCTCATTATATATAGCACTTACTTTTAAATTTTTTAAAATATTTTACCGAACCTAGCTTGCCATACCACAATTCATAAGGAGTTTTCATGCTATGTTGTCTAATCTACACCTTCAAAGAGTATAAACTGCTGTATGAACAACTTTTACCCAAAATTTATCAGAAAGACTGACTTATCGAGTAATGTCCTAGCCATTTTTTTACTGTTCTGTTTCTTCATTCTACCACCCCATTTTGGTGAGGTGTTCTGGTTGTTGAATAATGTGATCTAAACAATAAACAATTATGTGAGGTGTTCTGGTTGGTGAGGTCTTCTTCACAATAAACAATGAACTCTTCAGCCAAAAAATCACCTCCTCTATGTGATCTAAGATATTTAATTTTATAACCTGTTTCTTATTCAAACATAGCGTGAAAATTTGTAAAACTCTCAAAACCTTCTAATTTTTCTTTTAGAAATGTTACCCAAGTCATCCTGGAGCAATCATCTACAAAGAACATGAAATACCTTCCATTTTTCAATCCTTTAGTTTTGGTTGGTCTACATCCTAAAATTGTAAAGCCTAAAAACATTGTTTTCAAGGAGTATTGGCAAGGAAAACTGAGAAGGCTAAGTTTTAAACCTGAAGAATATTCATGTTTACAGCCTCTTGAATTTCTTCATATTGACCTCATGTGTCTAACTGAATTTAGAGAAATGATTTTTACAAGATTATGAAAGTTAACATGTCCCAATCTCTTGTGCCATAGCCAACTCTCATCAGTTTGACTCAATAAACAATTCTTGCTTTTTACTTATCTTAAATCATACACATTGCTTTCACTATGTTTACTCTCTCCAATTACTTCTCCTAATTTTGTTTTTCTGATTTCACAGCCTTGATCATTAAAATTTACTGAATATTCATGATCACACAACTGACTAACACTCAGTAGATTATATTTTAATTCATCAACAAACCAAACATTGTTTACCTCCGACATACCATATATTGGACCACCATTCCAATCGGCAAATGTAGTGAACTTGCTTTTGTGTCGAGTCATATGGTTTGAGCATCCACTGTCAACAATCCATAATTTCTCTTTGGTAGCATGCAACTCTGTAATAACAAGTGATTTGTATTCCTTTTTCCTCCAAACCTTCATGTCTTTTTGTTTAGTCAACCTTTTTTTTTGAGTCTACATTTGACAATTCTTTGAAATGTGTCCTAAATTTTGACATTTGAACCAAATCTTAAAAAAATTGTTTAAGGCACCAAAAGAATTTGGACTTACAAAGCTGATTCTCCGTTTTGGCACAACCCTGCAGTTCAGTGCTTGATGACTAAAATAATTACAAAAGTTACAGTAGCCATAAAATGAGCATGTTCTTCTAGGAAACCATCTCTTGACTTCAGAATTCATTATATTTACTGTATTATTTGAACTATCAGCTTTCTTAAAACTTAACCCAATTTTGATACTACAATTATGTTGCTCGACCAACATATCACTAGGTATTTCAAAACTTTTTACAAACTTTACTTGCTTATGGGGTATGAAGTTGAGTTTCTTATTTCGTTTCTTAGACCAACAACTTTGGTTTGTAATTTGAATCAACTTCCGGTTTTTAGGGTGAGTTCAGAATTTACAACATCTAGTTTTCTCTTAGTTTCTTCAAGTTCAATATTCAAGTTTGTAATAGCTTCTATTTTGGCTTCAATATCTTTTGAAAGTTCATTACTTGAAATAACTCTCTTCAATCGATTGATTTCTTCTAAAGCACACACTAATTCTGTTTCAGTGTTAACTTCATCGACTGCATTGCTGGTGAACTCAGCATTGCTAGAATCTGTTGAACAAGGTCCTAAAGCAATACAGTGTTTCATAATTATCAAAATCACAACTATCATTCTTAATAACCAAACCTTTTTTTTCTTAGCAAATTTCTTTGGCTTGTGATTGGATGGTTTCTTTTTAAAAACATCTTCTTCATCACTATTAGAATTAGGCCATCTAGCAACAAATGACTGCTTTTACCACAATTAAAGCTTTTCAAAGGTGATTTCTTCTTATTAAATTTTTTGAACTTCCTTACCAGATTTGCTCATTGCTCCTCTAAGTCTTCTGACTCTGAACTTTATACCTTCTCCTTTTTAGTTGTTTTGGAAGCAACTTCCCTTTTGATTTCTGTTTCGCCTGCCAATCTCATTTCATATTCTGTTAGTATGCCATGTAAATCATCTATTGTAATTCTGGTAAAATCCCTAGCTTGTTCAAGAGCATATATCTTAGCATTATATCCAGGAGGTAAAGATCGCAAAACCTTTTGAACAATAGTTGGTTCTTTCACCTTTTCACCCAAACCCTTAATTGCATTTACATCTTCATCTACCCTTTTTCCTCTTTTTGTTAAAATGTGATTGCTTCGGTCAGAATTCAAGGATAAACTAGTGAACTGTATGCATATGTGTGTGCATTTATGTATACCAATTCATCATATGAATTGGTATACATGCATACACACACTGTTACTTAATTATCTTGCCATAAAATTCATTAGGATTATCCTTACACTAACTGATCAACCTAAGTATGGAAATCTGAGAAATCAGATTATTGTTATCTCGTCGATCAGATTGTCAATTCCTGATCTATATCGATCATATGTGCATTAGGATGGATCGTGTGAAATGATCCTTTGCCACAAACAGACTGGAGGATATGAATGAATTGTTTAGCATGTAATCATGCCCGATAACCATGGGGTGCATTTGCAAAAGACACAATGGTTAATCCACACATTATCTGGTTTGTTTGTTAAATTAATATTTCCCTTCATGTCTCTTCAAAGAGACATTTGCTTGAATAGTCGCTTCCATTTCTCCTCATGTCTTTTGATGGCACTATATATGTTGACCGATCACAAAGAGGAGATCATTGAAATTAATAAATGTCCTGCCTCCTGAAGATCGAATACCACTAGTTCTGATTCAATCCTGTGAATTTATATTCAGTATTTTTCAATACTCTTGAGCATTTTTAACACTTTCAGTTTTAGTTCTTCAAATCTAACCTTATAAGTTTGTAGTTTGACCCGTTTGACCTTGCCATCTCCCTCATATACACCTTTCAACTTATCCCATATTTCTTTTGCAGTTTTGCAGTGCATAATTTTAGTGAATTCATTATTGGCCAAACCACATAACAAAGCATTCCTAGCCTTAGCATTATTTTCATGGTCTTTCTCTTTTGTGACATTTTTTAAGGCAGCTTTAGGCGAAGTATAACCATTCTCGACTGACATCTAGACATCATAGCTTATAGAGGTAATATAACTCTCCATTCGGATACTCCAGAAAGCAAGTTAGTCCCATCAAACAGAGGTGCCTTATTGGAAGAAACTCCTAAGAAGTCTCTCTTGGAGTCTGATTGGGCTTCAGTTGAGAGAGTTCAGACCCTCATGCCCTGGTGCATCTTTAGATGTCATCAATCCACTCCCCATAGTATTATTTTGGCAGAGTTCGGTGCCCATCCGTTCAAGCTTGGGACCACTTTGATTTGATTTGGCTTATTCAATGGTTACAGGGCTTTGCTAACTCCTCAGAGGGCTGCGACTTACTGGTCCTCTGTGGTGGTCGTTGAGTCTGACCCTGCTTGCAGGGCTCGTTGCTAGTTGACTCAAGCTTCTGCTCTTCTTAGTTTGATTGGGATCTTGATTGATCATCTACCCCCTTTTCAGTTCTCCCCGGATGCCTCAACTCACCTCCTTCCTTCCCATTATGTTCTGAATGTGATTGTCAGAGCAAATATCTACAGGCAATACATTAGCACGACTTGGATTACCCCTATGGGGGGTCTCCAGCCGAGGATGGCCTTCTACACTAAGCACTACATGGCTATTCAAGACGGGAACATTGTTCGCCCTTGGTACCTTGCTGCTGGGCCCATTGGTTCTTCAAAACCTATCCTTTCTAGCAATTTGATGGTCTGTCTGAATGCGAAGTTGATGCGATCCCACCTTGAATGGTTCAGGGTGGGCTCGCATCAGCTTTGCATTCAGACAGACCATCACATAGCCAAAGAGGATAGGATTTCTCGCCTCTGCTCTCTTGGGGAGGTGGAGTCCAAGACACATTTTATCTTTTGTTTAGAGGGTGTGGGAACCTCTCCCCCTTTTTCAAATGCACTGATCAGCGGTGCGTTGCACTTTACTTGTAGGAAGCCATGCGGCTCCGGGTCCACATTTTTGTCTCAGTACCTTTGAGGTAGGACTCCCACCAACTCATCACCTTTTTCACTCCCATACCTCTTGTCCGTGGGATGAAGAGGCCGCTCGGTTGTCCCTTTGCTTCTCAGAGTCACACCAGATTTGTGAGACCTCGCAGTGGTTATGCTCGGTATCTCCACCCTACCTTTGACAGTTCTTCAAGGTAGCCCAGGAGCTGCACTCGCCTTTGCCTCATGCCTTATCCTTTGGTTCTTGGTTACTTCTTGCTTGTGGGAAGTATTCAGGCTCTTCTTGCCTCTTGTTCTGTTTCCTTGCTTTTTGCTTTCTTGTTTTTTTCTTTCGTGTAGACCATTTGGTGTTCCTGTTGTTGGCTGTAGACCTGTTCTATTCTTTGCAATCCCTTAGATCAATTTGTGGTCTCCTATTGGACATTAATAAATTTATCTTATCTTATCTAATCACAGGATCTACCGAGACTGATTAGGTCCTGTAGTAAGAACCTGCTCTCATACCAATTGTAAAACTTAATTACACTACTAAGAGGGGAGGGGGACGAATTAGTAGTGATTAACTGTATACTGTTTAAACTTAATTTACTGTAGATGCTTCAGTCTGAATAATAAAAACAAAACATAGAAGAACATCAACAATGCACAAAGTTGCTGTTTGGTGCATTCAAGGGTAAAAGTCGATTTCATTGTTGCTCCCTGCAAAACCCCCCGGCTAGACCCAACACACCTTGTTTGATCTGAAGAGTGAGATGGAAAATGCTGCAATTGTGGTGATTACTCTTGTTTGATGAGATGAAAGGGATGAATAAGGCTGCAAGTTTATGGTACCATAACTGCAAGTCCCATCACTTTAACTGTCTTGCATGCAGCACATTCTACAAAGAGCTTGCCAACCAATTAATAAATGCATTTTGAAATGTGTTCCTCTATCAATTAATTTTCAAGGAATTATTTCATTCTTATCCTGCCAATGTACATTTTGGAAGTTTTCTATAACTACTTCAGGCATGGTAATGTTTAGTGCCTAATTTGACATTCTGTCAGCATCCATGTTGCCTACCCATTTTATGTGGGAGATTTTTAAGTCTTCCAAGGTGGCCAATGATGTTCGAAATGTAATTTTGAAGGCACCAAGCTTCCAGAGTACCTTTAATGATTGCATTGATGATAATTAACAAGTTCCCTTCCATATGAAGTTTGGTTACCCCTAGTTTTTTAGAAGCTCTAATTGCCAACAACACTGCTTCTGCTTCTGCAACATTATTTGTCCCATTTTGAAGCCTTTTCCCCCTAGAGGTAAAATGTCTCTATTATCGTTTCTGAGGATGAAACCTGCCCTTGATGGAACCTGCCCTTGATGGTCCTGGATTGCCTTTGGATGCTCCATCGAAATTACACTTCCACCATCCACTTTGTGATTTTTCCCAAATGACTGGTGAAATGGGTAGTGTTAAGATTAACCCTAGGGAGCCCATTCAGGGGTGTCAGTTGCCCATTTTTGGTTTAACTTCACAAGCAATGATATAGTGAAAATTTGATTTGAATAAACACTTCTGATAATACTTCTGCAAACATTATTTCATTCCAGATATAGTTTCAACCTTTAAAACTAAATTTCCATTTACAATCAAGAAGGTTTTTGTTATCTAAATTGAAGCAAATCAGTCACAGATGCTGAAGGATGATAATCTGAATAGTCACTGTTATAACCTGAGTATGACGAAATCTCTGCAATCATGAAATCTGAATATACAATTGGAACTACTTGAAGAATTCTCTGTGCAGTAGTATCAGATTTTGAATGACAGATATTGAAACATGAAAATATACCTGAAGCTTCCTCAGAACGTTGTCTTCAACATCTCTTTCCACTTAGTAATAGTCATTTCTTCTTGGCTTAAAAACATCTTTTAAAACACTTCTCAGGCTTATCACAAGTGTTTGATCGAAGCCTGTTGCAAGCATCTGCAGTGCTTCTTTTATTCTCCTCTCTTTGCGCCTTCATATATGTCAAAAATTTCTTGTCTTCTGATACTTATTGTTTCAGACTGCTTCCACAGCCATACAGCACAAAAATAATTTTTTATCAATGCATGCACAATCGTCCTTTTTGATATGCCAATATTCTAATGCGTGGATGATTTATAATTGCAGGTTCAAGTTGAAGTTGCAACTACCTTATTCCAATAGAATGACAAGTGGCAGACCACAACTGTAACGCCCCTCTCGGGAACCCAAGAGAAATAAGCCTAATATGTTACAATGTTTATTGAACTATTTTATTTTTTTAAAATTTAAACAACATCAAGATAATATTAATGCGGAAGCAATATGAACATACACATCAAATACACATCAGCAATTAGAGATACAGTTTCAATTCCTCAAGGGTTCCTTTACGTTGAGTCACATTTAAAATTTTTTAAATTAATTAGTTTAAGTTCCAAGTACAATGTCTCAAGATCATAAGGAAATAACAGCACATAATCACATAAGCAAAGCATAAGTATAATACCATAAAAGTACATCCAATTAATAACATCCACTGCACATGTCACAGTGTGTAAAAATAGATACAATACATCAGAATACATGATAACATATATACATCAACTAAAAAGAAGTCTCTCAGATAAGAAATAAAAATGTTAAAGGTACATCTCTTGCAACGAACATCCAACACCTGGCAATGTGAGGGGAGCCCAAATGGTAAGAAGACACTACCTCCCGACTGCGTGGTTACCTAGTCAGGCTTCCACTCCCACCGTGTAGGGAAGATAATGAACGATCCACATACGGCTAATCAAACATAAATCATTCCTAAGCATGGAATTCTTAATAGCCAAAACTACCTCAAAGATAACACATACTACTCAAGAAGATAAGATAATCCAAAAATAAAGAACACACCATCCAATACCGACACCACATAACCAAACATCATACACGAACCAAGTATAAACCAAATACCAAGATCATAAGATAAAGTCAACTAAAGATGTTCCCTCAAGCCAAGAACCACATGTCAAAAGTACGTCATCCATGAATCACCAATCATCATTAATGAAAGTAATAACCACAATAAACACATCCAATAATAAGTACACCACTAGAGGTACACAAAATCTATAGAGGAAACTCAGGCTACTTACTAGGGAGTGTCATCACATGGCTGCTTGAGTTACCTTGGACTGGTCTCTCAATAGACCTCAGACCTTCAAGCATTGAGTTACCCTGGATTGGTTATTTTGAACCCGGACCCTGAACATGACACATGTGGAAACCAAAAAGCCCTCTCAAGAAGACGAGGCAATCATCCCATTCCCATCCTTAGTCTATACAAGCACTCAAGGCGTGGGTGGATCAAATTCTCTAACTTATCTTTTTAGTGTGTGTTTTCCCCCCCAAAATATTTATTACTGAATTATCACTTATTACATAACTTACAATAGGTTACCCTGGCACTGACCACTTTGGGTCCTGGACCCCTACTGCAAGCCACTCCCAAAGACATGTACCTAGACAACCTCTCCTAAGAACATAAACACAGTTGTGTCCCATACCACAACACTCATAATGATCAAACTCGGTTCCTTAACATGGAACTTGATAATAAGATGATTCTCCCATCCAAGTACACATAAATGCTCCATAAAGTAAATTTCATAAATATAATTTCCAATCTGAATCACAAGACATATCATGACATCCAACCACATAAATGATATAAAAGAAATCTCACAAAACCTCTGGTGTACATCCTAAACTGGCCAACATCTAATCACTCCAAAATCCAAAAGCATAGACAATACAAACAAACAATACAATTCATAGTTGGGTTTGTTTTGAGAATGCACAATAGAGTCAAAAGTAAAGTTTCAGTTTGCTTTTCAATGGACGTTTTAAGTAGATGAATTCTCAATTTACTCCACAAGTCAAGTCTTTTATTAATTTGGATAAATATAAAATTACCCCCATTTATTTTATGTCAATCTCCCTAACATACCCTAAGGATAATTAATTAAAATAATAACGAATTGTTCTTCCATAAAAGTTCCAATTTTATTAAGCCAATATCATTATTTTCAAAAGTAAATCTAAATTCCAAGTATTCTCTTATGTTAATTAATCTTAATTAAATTGCATTTAATTAAACTAATTTATAAGATAATCTTATTCTTCTATTAATTAATTATTAAAAATAATAAATATTAATAAATATATTAAATAATGAAATTAATATTAAAGTTCATACATAAAAATTGTTAAATAATAAATAAATTTATTAATAATAATAATCTATTTATAAAATATACTTATAAAAATTATTATTAAAAACTTTAAAACTAAAAAAATATATAAAATATGCGTGATTAAAGCCCTGTCGTCTTGGTACCTGCGACAACAGGGTACCTTGCTGCGCGCAGCAGCAGTACAAAGGTACCGGCTGCCGCGGCCAATTAAAGCTGCCGATGGGTACCACAGGGTGGGGGTGTAAAAAAAATATTTTTTTTAATATAAAAATTTCTTTTTTTAATAAAAATCACCCATAACTTTTTTAAAATGTTTTTCCTTTCTTTTTTTTTTAATAAACAAAATCAATTTATCTATATTAATTTCATAATTAATAAAAATAGCCAACACAATGTTTTATAATATTTTTAACAAATAAATAATTTTTATTTCCTTATAATTTATTATATTTTTTTAAAATAAACAATTGCCATCTTAATCTGATAGGACGAATATGGGCAATGATCGAATTTTTTTCTATATTAGAATTTACTTTTCTTTCAAACCCTACGTGATTTAAATTAATTTTCTCTACGATTTTCTTCTGTAAATATAAATAATGAGAGACTAATTTCAATCAATTAAATTTGGACAACAATCAGACGACAAACAGAATTTCAACCACCCAAACAAACACGGAGCAAACAAATATTTTCCAATTTGAAATGCATTTATGGGCTTTCAAACCCTACCTCGTATTGATGCTAAACTTTGACAGCTAGATGGAAATTCCTAAGCAAAATCATTCAAGCCATGAAAATTCCTTTCTTTTCCAAACCCTTCGAGTTGCTCTCCAAAACTTGTGTGTTCCTGGAACTTGTGTGTGTCATAATGACTCGAAAACCCTCTAATATAAACTCTAATTACCTTTTAGGGTTTCTATGTCCACAACTCTAAAATTATAATTAATTCTTTCGTGCATAATTAATTTGCTTTTAATTAATTTATTAACTTGAATCTCATGTGCACTTTATTAAAATATCCTTATTAAGTTCACATATTAATTTCTTATATTTTAATCTCATACATGCATCATGCAAACTTAAATCTTTTTTCATAAATTAATATCTTTTAACTTCTTAATTTATTTTTGAACGTTTAATTTGATAAATATTTATTAATTTACATAACAATAATATTTAACATTTACTTAAAAATGAACTCTAAATATATTATTATTAAATTAAATAAATATCATCACGTTCTAAATTTATTCTTATAACTTTTATCTCTGAATTCAATTTTTTTTATTTAATTAATTTATCAATTAATTAAATATAATTAAATATTAAAAATGTCTTAATAATTTTCTATTAAATTAAATCATTAATTTAATCTTTTAATTAGACTTAATTAATAGAAAATTTATCAAAGACTCATAAAACAACATAGGCACAGAAGACTCACAGGTTTTAAAAAGGGTAGACAGTCTGTTACGAGTCCTCCTTGCAGGACAAGTATTTTAGGCTATGGTTGGCATTGGATCTGATCATTATCTTCCTTGCACGGTGGGAGTGGAAGCTTGACTAGGTAACCACGCGGTTGGGAGGTAGTGTCTTCTTACCATTTGGGTTCCCCTCACATTGCCAGGTGTTGGATGTTTGTTGCAGGAGATGTACCTTTAACATTCTTATTTCTTATCTGAGAGACTTCTTTTCAGTTGATGTATATATGTTATCATGTATTTTGATGTATTGTATCTATTTTTACATACCCTGCGACATGTGCAGTGGATGTTATTAATTGGATGTACTTTCATGGTATTATACTTATGCTTTGCTTATGTGATTATGTGTTGTTATTTCTTTATGATCTTGAGACATTGTACTTGGAACTTAAACTAATTAATTTAAAACTTTTTAAATGTGACTCAACGTAAAGGAACCCTTGAGGAATTGAAACTGTATCTGTAATTGCTGATGTGTATTTGATGTGTATGTTCATATTGCTTCCGCATTAATGTTATCTTGATATTGTTTAAATTAAAAAAAATAAAATAGTTCAATAACATTGTAACATATTAGGTTTATTTCTCTTGGGTTCCCGAGCGGGGCGTTACAACAATAGTGTCAGTCATTACTTGGAATTTTGTTTTGTTCAAGATAAACACCCGCTGACTAATAACCTCCAATTTTGAACCATTACGATGCTTCAGAGATCTGTCTGTCACTTAACCTGACATTTTATCATGCTAGCAAGAAAGCAGGCACTGTACTCGGATGCTATTATATTTGTCTTCACATTATTTTGGCAACCCGACTCGTATCAGGCAAATTAAATAAATATACAGCCCACAGTATTCATTGTATTGTGTGTATTTATATTTTGACCACTGTAGAAGATTTGTGAGGATGATAGAAACTGTGTCCCTGAGCATATACATTGAAACAAAGCAATTTGTATTCGACAATCCCAATTGACACTGTTCTGGTTAAAGATTACATTATCTTTTGACATACGTATAGATTGAACTTCGAACCATCCACCACTGAAGGCTTCTCTGTTTTATCAAGAAGATAAAATCTGAACTGTTCAGTGCTTCCAAAACTCATTCTGTGCACCATACAAAGCTGTTGGAGACCATTCCCAAAATTCCAGTGATGTAACCAGTGCGGACATCTTCCGCCAGCACATTCATAGAAGTACTTAACCGTAAGCAGATAATATTTATTTAACAAACATAGAATGTTATTATTTATTTCCAGATTATATTCCATTTGTTTTCACATTAATGACCAAGATCTAACAAATATGCATACAAAGTACCAAACAAGTATTCAAAACTTGTTGAATGTTTTTTAAGAAAAACTTGAAATATTAAAAAAAATCTTGAAAATTTCATTAAAAACTTGAACATAATGAAGATTCACTTATGTTGGACCACTAAATCTACCTTCTCCAACAATTCCTAAGTTTTTAATGCAGGTCACACTTTCAAAGAAAAATGCTACAGCTGTAGAACAAAGCAAACATACTGTTTGAGAGATGAATGAATGATCATCAAATGATCAAATGCATGCTTAATCGGTTGAATTTAGGATTTAGGTGCTTTCTAGATTCATAAAAAAAGATAAAAATGGCATGTGGGGTCTGTTTTTGGGTACCGACAACCTTGGATGCCCTCGGGTTCCTCTGGAGTGTGCCTGGATTCCAGCTAGGCATGAGGAAGAAATTAGGATTAGGCTCACATCAGAGTCAGGATTCTGTGCTAAACTAAAGGATCTGGTAACTTAGTTTTAGTATAAGGAAGTCCAGGTAGTAGAACAACTTCCTACACTAACCTTAAGAGGAGAGTTATACAAATTTTTTTCAGATCTTTACAAGGGTTACAAAAATTAAACAACACCGATAACTTCCATTCCACAACATGGTGATTTATGTGGGGAAAAGCCTTTGTGAAGAGAAATGCCACACCACAGGCTGTCCTATAATTGTTCAGGAATCAACACATTACAATATACTTGCATTACAAGCTTCTTTAGAGGAGTATTGCCAGTGGACATCCGAAGGTAGCTTAATAGTTGTTAGAGTCTCTGAATACATCACAATACACAATCATAATACAACACCCTTATTAAATAGGGTTGCCTTCTTGTGCAAGCAAAGCACTCACAATATCCATCCTTAGATCTTTGACCTAAACATAAATGGTCAAAATTTACAATGATAAATTACATAAAATTGTGGCTTTCTAGGGTGCTGCCTTGAATCTGCGCTTGGGCGCATTGTCCCTGAATGGCCCAACAAGGGAGCTATCTATAGGTCTTGAGATGATCTAATTTAAGAAATGGGCCGAAACAACAATATCTGGTGTGATTAAAAAAAACCTATGATATCTATTATCCATTTGGAAAAACTTGCAAAAACTCGAAAGAGTTGTATGCAAACCAAAAGCCTCCTCCTTATGCAAACCAAAAGCCCCCATTTTGACAAAAAGACCTCTGTATTTGTTAGGACCTAGAAAAACCTGAAAAAAAAGAGATTTTTAAAATTTTTTTGATTCATTTCAGTCTGATTTCCTTGTACACTTTGGATCATTCCCACCCCCCCCGCCAAGAGGCAACAGGCCCTATTGCAACAAGCTTCTACAATAGATGAGGGAGTTGTGCTCCAATCTGTTCCTTGGTTAACCAATTGCCCCAATGAGACTGCTGACCAACTTGAACCACCCGATCAAGAGGAATTATCTGATTTCTCAAAGTTTTTAGCATGACTTCAGTGACATGGTCACATTGTAATGGAGTTGTAGTGGATGGATTCAAATCCGTAGCATGAATATGTTCAGCAGCTTGAGAGATGTCCAATAATAGAGGAAAATAAGGTCACATCAATTCCACATTAAAAATTGGATGTAACCCCAAAAACTGTGGCAAATCAAGTTCAAAAGCATTTCACCAACTTGTTTCTTAATGCTACATGGGCTGTAACAAGAGGACAAAGCTTTCTATTAGGTCATTGAAGACGCTCTTTTTGAAATTGTAGCCATATCTTGTCACCAATTTGGAAGTGATGGGGAGTTCTATGCTTATCATTTCTATTCTTATACTTATTGCTCTGCTCCAAAATATCATGAACTTGTTGCTGAAATTGTTTGATCTTTTCAATAATTTTTTTTTTTCTTTATCTGCCTCTTTTTTAGTATTTAGTGGACTACTAGATTGCAAAACAATTAGTGCTACATCTATAGGTGCCAATGGTTGATACCCAAGACAAACCTCAAATGGACTGTGCCTTGTAGTAGTATGGAGTGTGCGGTTGTAGCTATGTTGCAAATAAGGAAAGCACTCATTCCATGTACGAGGGTGTTTGGAGTGATACATTTGTAGGATATGAATAATTATTCAATTAACCACCTCTGTTTGGTCATCTGTTTGAGGATGAAATGCTGTGGACTTTATCAACTTTGTGTCCATTCTAGTTCATAGTGAAGACCAAAATTATGGATGAACTCGCTATCTTTGTCATAAATAATGCTTTTTGGCAAACCAAAATGAACCCAAACATGTTAAAAAAAATAGCTTGGCAGTCTCCTCAACTACAATTATTTTTTTACAAGCCACCATGACAACCATTTTAGAAAACCTATCTACCACCACACATACAACAATCATTTCCCCTTTTGCTGGTTGGAAGTCCAAACATAAAATCCATTGAAATGGAATGCCATGGTTTGTCAGTAATAGGTAATGGTAAATAGAGGCCCAATTTAAGATTTGAAGGCTTTGCAATTGTACATGCTGCACAAGCTTGTATATAAAAAATGCTATCTTGTTTCACTTTGGCCAATAGAAATACTTTTAGAGAATGACAATAGTCTTACCAATACCAAACTGTCCTGCCACCCAGCTATAGTGTGCTTCCCATTTTTTTCCTTCCTTGCTTCACTGGGGACACATATGTGACCAACATGACAAAGCAACCATTCTATAATTGAAAATCAGGAACATGTTTCCCTTCTAAAACTTTATTGTGAATGTCACAAAAATCAGGACGATTACCATGTAAGTTTTTATTTGATGGCCACACGAATCCAACACCACTGTCAAACCTATGATTGGAGGCCTACTCAAACAATCTGCCACTTTATTACCGCTTCCCTTTTCATGACGAATGTTGAGGTGATATTGTTGTAACTAAGCTGACTACCTTTGACACCTAGCATTTTGCAACTTCCCTTGTGTTTGTAAGAATTGAAGAGGTTTATGATCTGTATATATCATAGTTTCCTTTCACAAGATATAATGCTTCCACTGATTGTAGGCTTGGACAATGACATACAATTCCTTGTCATAGGTAGGACCTTCGTACATAGCAGAAAATGTTTCACTATGGTATGCAATGTGATGCCCGTGTTGCATGAGTACAACACCAAGGGCACAATTTGATGCACGTGTTTCTAGTTCAATGATTGTTGCAAGTCTGGAAGGTACAATACTGGTGCTGAACATAATCTTAGTTTTAATTCCTCAAACGCTTGGTATTACTATTATTCCTCTATCCATTGAAATTTTGCTTGTGCTCCACTCTTGAGTGATTGATTAAGATGCCATGACAAATGTGAAAAACCAAATACAAATCTGCAATAGAAGTTGGCTAGACCTAAGAAACTGCAAAGTTCTGTGAAATTTTTAGGAGGTGGCCAATCTCTATTATTTGTATCTTTGTAGGATCCACATGAACATCGTCACTATCAATGACATACCCTGAGTATTCAAAGAAGCACTGAAGTTTGAAATATCGTAATGGGCTTGATAGATATATTCAAAATGAGATGGAATTCTTGAATATTGATAGTTATCAAGGATTTGAAATAAATATCAAGAATTCAGGGTATGTCATTGATAGTTGGAAATTTATCAAGGATTCGAAATAAATATCTGGCTGTAATAAAATAACAAAATTTACCTAAAACTTAAAAAAACTAGGTATTTATTTACCCCAATTTGCCGCGGTCATAACTATTGACCTAGTACTCGAAATTCAAAACCGTATGCACCGTAGGAAAGAAAAACTAAAAATCTAGTTTCAGTCCTCAAAACACCTTCGGCTGCCCA
This sequence comes from Cupressus sempervirens, assembly GCA_028749045.1. NCBI lineage: Eukaryota > Viridiplantae > Streptophyta > Pinopsida > Cupressales > Cupressaceae > Cupressus > Cupressus sempervirens. The sequence continues at coordinate 888,178,886 of CM053785.1, read as the reverse complement.
GTTTTAAGGACCGATGAAAGTCGCAACTTCAAATTTGGACCAGAAGATCTCCAAAAATGCCATTGTCTAGAAAAACTTGAAAAAAATATGAATTAAAAAAAATAAAAAAATCATTTCAGTCTGATGTCCTTGGTCACTCTGGATCATGAGATCAAATTACTAACACTTCACAAAGTGAATCCACATGTGTTGGTCTCTACTCAACACATATGGATAAACAAATACGAACTTGTGAAGTAATCAACTCCATTCATTTCATACAAATTATTATTTAGAAATATATATTCGGAAGCACATTATTTATCAGACAAAAATCAAACCCACAATAGCAATATTAAATAATATCCTACTTTTGTGTCTATAACTGGGGTGCTAATCATGAAGCTCATCATATATTTATCCCCCAATTACACATAAAGATACAATACTCAATCATATTTAGTAATAATTCATATTTATTGTTAAATGTTTGTTGTTGGCAAAGGTGGTCATAAGGAGCCATGCTTCAAACTCAATACAAAATTAGACAAATAGGTAGTCCAAGTAAACCATCCATACTTAATAAGGTTTGTGCACATCATCATATCCCATTTGTTTATCTTGGTATCATCATTAAATATGTTATAATCTGTTTCTCTACGAATGAAATGTTTAACTTGAGATGATTAGGTTAATGATGAGACGACAAGTGTTTCCATAAGGTTGGTGGACAGGGAGGAGTCCAAGATTAGTAAGAGAGTCCCAGGCTTAGGGAATGCAGGGGACAGGACAGTCCTTCCATCCCGAATTTTGCTTACCCTGAAGCAACCTCAGATTTGTTTGATTAAAGATCTTAGCTCCTTCCTATGCGGTATCCCCAATAGGCGAATTCTTCCATTTAACCAAATATATTGGTGTGACCTTGTTTGTGAGCTTATTTCCCTCTTATCAATGATGGATTTCAGTTCCAAAACCAATTTCCTTTCATTGTGAAGGGGTGGCAACTCTAATGAGGGAGTGATTTTCTTAGGGACTTTTTCAGGTATGGCACATAAAGAATGTTATGCATCTTGTTGTTTTCTAGTACTTCTCACTCACAAGTTACCTCACTAAACCTCCTTACTATCTTGTAAGGCATGTAAAACTATGGCTTAAACTTGTCAGCACCATTTCCTTTGAGGGAAGATTGTCTATAGAGCCACAAATTCAAGAAAATTATCTCCCATCTCAAATACCCTTTATTTTTGGTGACGATTAGCATACTTAATTTGTTGGGATTGTTGTAGATTCTCTTTGAGTGCTTGTACAAATCTAGGCTTTGTTGAACCAAATATCTAGCCCCAAGGACTTTTCTATTTGAAAGATTTAAATCCATGAATTAAATAGCGTCAGAATTGTAGAGAGCCTTGAAGGAAGTCATTTGGTGAGTGGAGTTTGTAAAGATTCTGCAAATTCTGCATCCTTTGAATCAGACTTTAATTCTGTCTTTGGTTGCTGAGAATGGTCTTCTTAATAATCTGAATATTGAAGAAGTTGTCACCTTTACTTCTGATCAGAATGTTATATATTTCTGCAATAAATCGGTAGGATGATAATGCTTGAAGAAACAGACTTAATTGTGCTTGTGTGTCCTTCAAACTGCAATACTGACCTTCCTATGTATCCGACTAAAGGACATGACACTTGAATGGGCATGTCTCTTGCCTAAGTCGGCCCATATGCCTCTTCCATAAATTGGCGATTTACATGGTTGGTTATCATTAATTACTAACTAACACATAGTGTTTAAATTAGTTTCAATAACATATAACCTTCTAGGAAGTCGCTGTCTCATGCGAGGAAGGATGCATATAAAGTCATACGTATTATATAGGATGAGAAGGTCAAGTGCAATCTGCACTTTCAGACCTGTATGTTATCTTGGTTATATACTTAACACTCCCTCTTAACCTGATAATCATACAAAGAGTTATCATATCTAGCAACATCAATACAGATGAATAAGCAAGAATTAATACTCTAAAGCTATGTGAATCTTCTTAGTATGTGGTATCATAGAACACATGATATAATGTCATATTACTAAACCTGTGATATGATAAATCACTGCTACTAGTGATAACAGACAAGATAAATCTGAAGAGTAATTTAATTTCTTCATTTATCCAAGTTGTGACTCATTGAAATTGGTATTTCTATATCACAACAAGATCCTAAGTTCAAGATCTACTAGAATATAGGATAAACCTGGAGAATAATAAAATTCTTCCTTTATCCAAATTGTGACTCATAGACATAGCAATGTCCACATCACAATACGATCTAAAAACTCAACTAGATCTTATAGTAGAACTCTACTATTTATGCAATATCTAAGAGATTGTCATCTCTCATAATGCCTTTTATACAATTGTTCATTATCTCAGAGATCGTCACCTTTTTGAATAATGAATGCAAATGGTGGAGCCCATAATAGTCAATAGCTTGACATATAAAATAAAATTATTTTATTAATAATTAAAAGAGTACATATGGATTACAACTCAACCATACCAAGTCTCCTCTTGAAGTGTTCTATCTTCACTCTAGGTAGAGGTTTGGTGAGTATGTCTGTTGTCTGATTTGCAGTGCAAATGTATTCTAATTTTACATAATTCTTGTCTATCATATCTCTTACATAATGGTAAGGAATTTCAATCTGCTTGGACTTGACATGAAAAATTGGATTCACTGAAATCTTGATGGAACTCAGATTATCACAATGAATAATCGTAGGATTCATGGCTTGCCCAAATAATCCCACAAGTAACTTCATTAGCCAGACTGCTTCTCGAGAGGCCATCGTTGTTGCAATGTATTCGGCTTCTGTGGAGCTCTAAGCCACTGAAGATTGCTTTCTTCATATCCAAGATATCATTGCTGATCCTAAACTAAAACATCTTGAAGTACTTTTTCTATCTTTAACACTTCTACCCTAATTTGAATCATTGAATCCATGTAAGTCTAAGCCAGCTTTCTTGTATTTGAGTCCAAAATTAAGAGTGCCTTGTAAGTATCTCATAATGTGTTTAACTGCAACTAGGTGAATCTCTTTTGGTTCACACATAAACTGACTTAAGTCATTAACAGTATAGCAAATATCCGGTCTTGTATTTACTAGGTACAGAAGGGACCGAATCATTTGTCTGTAGAGAGTAGAATCTATGGAAGGTGATTCTGCTGTTGCTTCCTTAAGTTTATGTAGTTTAGTCTCCATTGGAGAAGACATAGGCTTGCAATTCCACATTCCAAATCTTTTCAAAATGTCTGATGTATACTTCCCTTGATTAAGTATGATACTGTCAGAATTCTGCCGTACTTCCAGTCCTAGGAAGTAATGAAGGAGTCCCAAATCTTTAATCTTGAATTCTCTAGTTAGATCTTTCTTGCACTGATCTATCAGATGATCGTCACCTGTTATTAGTAAATCATCAACGTACAATATCAGAATTTACATATCATCTTTATCTCTTTTATAATATAAATTTGGATCAGCTTCATTCTTGGAGAATCCTAAGCCAGTGAGATACTTATCAATTCTTTCATACCAGGCCTTGGGAGCCTGTTTAAGCCCATAGAAAGCTTTCTTGAGCCTGCAAACAAAAGCATTAGGATCATGAGTTTCAAATCCTTTGGGTTGCTCCAGATATACTTCTTTTGTAATCTTTCCATTTAGAAATGCTGTTTTTACATCCATCTGATGTACTTTCCATCCGTTCGATGCTGCAATTGCTAAGACTGCTCTTTTGGAGGTATATTTGGCAACAGGAGCAAAGGTTTCTTCATAATCAATCCCTTCCTTCTGAGAAAATCCTTTGGCAACAAATCTAGCTTTATACTTTTCAATGCTATTGTCAGCAACATGCTTTATTTTAAATATCCACTTGGAAGAAACAACAAATTTTTCTTTAGGTTTTGGAACAATTTTCCAAACATCATTTTTTATAATAGATTGGTATTCTTTTGTCATAGCTTCTTTCCAAGTTGTATGTTTAATAGCATCAGAAGGATTGGTTGGTTCTGTTTTGGATAAATCACTCATGTTTGCTGTATAATTAGAGAATCTTTTAGGTCTTTTGCTTTCTTTGACTGTTCTGGAAGGTGCAGCAAAGTCTTGAGCTGCCTTGACTGTTTTAATGGCCCAAAGTGGTCTTTTCTTTGAATTTTGATTTTCTTCAAGATTCATATTTTGAATTTCATCTTCAATTTCTTCTAAGTTCTCCCTCTGGGACCTAGATTCACCATTTCTTTTAGAACTAGATAAAGGAGAAGGTTCTTTAGAACTTAGGGCTCTTTTGAATGCAAGATCTTCTTCAAAAGTCACATCCCTACTAAGTTCAATACTTTTTCGTCCAGGTATGAAAATCCTATATGCCTTAGATGTTTCACTATACCCTACAAAAATACCTTTCCTCTCAGAAAGTTCTAACTTGGTTCTCTTTTCTTTTGGAACATGGATATATACAGGGCACCCAAAAATCCTAAGATGACTAATATTAGGTTTGACCTTAGTAAATACTTCTTCAGGAGTTTTATCTCTTAGGTGAGAATGTGGGTTTCTGTTTTGAATATAAACAACAGTATAAGAGGCTTTCGTCCAAAGAATATTCTAGATTTTGATAAAAAATCATAGCTCTAGCAATTTCTATAATTCTTCCATTCTTTCTTTCTGCTACCCTGTTTTGTTCTGGATTATAAGGAATGGTGTACTCCCTTTTAATCCCTGATTCTTTACAAAACCTTTTAAACAAGTCTGAGATATATTCCTCTCCATTATCAGCTCTAAGGATTTTAATTTTTTGTCCTGAAAGGTTTTCAGTTAATGTTTTAAATTCTTTAAATCTCCTTAGGGTTTTTTCTGATTCTTTGCATTTTAAGAAGTAAATCCATGTTTTCCTAGAGGAGTCATCTATGAACAAAATATAATACTGGAATCCTCCAAGGGAAGGAATAGAAATAGGCCCACATTAATTTGAATGAATTAATTCCAAAACATTATTTGTTTTCCTAGTGCTATCATGAAATGGACTTCTAGTATTCTTACCCAGAGCGCACCCTTTGCATATGCTTGAGCAGTTTTTATTTAGTTTAGGTAATCTAGTAACCATCTTCTCCATAGTTGACAAGGTTTTGAAATTTAGATGCCCTAATCTTCTGTGCCATATTTCATTTATGTCTGCAGCTTTATGAACTAAGGCTTGAATAGGTCGACTAGATTTTGTATTCAATTCATACAAATATCCTTTTCTTTGACCAATCAACTTCGCTTTCTTGATTGAGGAGTTCTTTGCCCAAGTTAATACTTTGCCATGCACGAATGCAACATTATGCCCATCATCTTCAAGTGTTGTAATTGAGATTATATTTCTTTTAATTCCTGGTACGTAGAGTACACCTTTGAGAAGAAGAGTATTTCTTGATTTTAGTTTCAAGGTGCAATTTCCAATTCCTTCAATGGAGCGTGCTGAATTATCACCAATGGTAATTTCACCGTTAACCTTCTTTGATAGAGAGTCTAGTGTTTCTTTGTATCCCGTTATATGTCCAGAAGACCCACTATCAATTACCTATGCTTTATTTGAAATTTCATTTGATAGTGACGAGTACAAAACACGGTTCTCATGATCATAGGTATCTTCTTCCCTAATAACATTTGTACAGTTTTCTTGTTGTTTGGAATTTTCAGGACAATTAGATCTGTAGTGTCCAAATTTTTCACATTTGAAACACTTTATTTTAGATAGATCTTTTTGGGTTTCCCATTCTTTTGATTTCCCTTTTTCTTCTTGAAATGCTTCTTTTTGCCTTTATAGGAGTTTGTATTAAGAACATGAAGTTCTTCATCTTGAAGACAATCGTGCTTAAGTCTGTTGAAGTCAGGAAGATTATCTCTGGCACTTATTCCTTGTGCAAAAGTCTCCCATGAATCTAGTAATCCATCTATAGCCATTAGTGTTAATTCTGTATCACTAATAATGGTTTCTATTCTGGATAGTTCATCTCTAATGCCGACAATCCTTAGGAAGTAAGAATTCATTGATTCTCCTTTCTTTAACTAAATGTGATTTAGTTGCCTTTTCAGTGCTAGAACCCTAGTTGCATTGTTGACTTCAGATGCATTTCGTAATGCATTCATCATATCAAATGTAGTTTGATGTTTTGTGAGCATGGGTACGATATCATTTTTTACTCCATCTAATATGATTTGAATTGCTTTCCTAATTCCTTTGTTCCAGATGGATTTATGAGGTTCAACTGGCGGTTGTTTGGATGCTTTATCAACGAATTGTCTGACATCATTCTCTTCAAGAATCATCATGATTTTGAATTTCTAGGCCTCAAGGTGTTCTTTCCCATCAAACCTGTCCTCGGGTCTGATTGTGTATGCCATTTAAGATAGGGAATGTTGCTAGATATATATGAAGTCTGATAACTGAATTTTGCAGAGCCTAGGTTCGATTACCAGAGCTCTGATACCATGTAAAGATTTTGCAAATTCTGTATCCTTTGAATCAGACTTTAATTTTGTCTTTGGTTGCTGAGAGTGGTCTTCTTAATAATCTGAATATTGAAGAAGTTGTCACCTTTACTTCAGATCAGAACGTTATATATTTCTGCAATAAATCGGTAGGATGATATTGATTGAAGAAATAGACTTAATTGTGCTTGTGTGTCCTTCAAACTGCAATACTAACCTTCCTATATATCCGACTAAAGGACATGACACTTGAATGGGCATGTCTCTTGCCTAAGTCGGCCCATATGCCTCTTCGATAAATTGGTGATTTACATGGTTGGTTATCATAATTACTAACACACAATGTGTTTAAATTAGTTTCAATAACATATATCCTTCTAGGAAGTCGCCTTCTCATGAGAGGAAGAATACATATAAAGTCATACGTATTATATAGGATGAGAAGGTCAAGTGTGGTCTGCACTTTCAGACCTGTATGTTATCTTGGTTATATACTTAACAGAGTTGTAGCAATACACTCCAAGGTGGAGCCATTTTACCCAAGCTCTACTTCACGACATAGCTCCTCAAATGTCCTTCTGTCCATTTGTATACAATTATCGTTTGTCCATCAGTTTGTAGATGATAACTAGTGCTTGAAGTCAATTCGCTGCCTATCAATCTAAAAAGTTATTGCTAAAATAAGCTGACAAGTCTGCTGTTTTTCTCACTTATAATATTCTTTCTTAGTCCATGTAGTGTAAAAATCTCTCCAATGAACAGATCAGTCACTTTTAGAGCTCTACACTCTGCATGAAAACAAGCATATTAAGTGAGTCTATCAATAAACACATAGACACAATCCCTACCCTACACCTTTGGGAGACCTATAATGGAATCCATGGTGATAGCTACAATAAAACAGGTGGAAATACATGCTGTGCTTTGCTTTGTTTGCAACTCACACTCCCTTTCCTACTTGTATGTCTTGAAAGATTCTGGAATTCCAGCAAGTGGTATATCACATGCCATGCCCTTAAAATAATCTTTCATCTTTGATTCTGGCACAAGGTATGTCTGGTCCTTAAAGAGAATAAGTTTGTGCACGAATTAGTACTTGTCATCTTGTAACTTCTTTTCCAAAATGTCAATATCTCCACTATTATAGAAACCTTCCAGTCAGCATTAATATTTATCATAGAGCAAAGATTTTCCCCACATTATTCTTCCCCATAACAGCCACTACATTATTCTCCCTCCACATACCTTCTTGAGGTTGTCAAAAGCTCACTATGCTGCAGGTCCCAGGAGAAGACTTGTTTCTTCATCAATCACATAAGTATAAATGCAGATAGTTCCTAAAGGAAATAGCATAGTAAATATTTTCAAATGACAAATGTATGTAAAACAGATGGAATGTGAATCCATGACAGAAAATTTTCCAAACAAAGAGCCTGTATTCCTTCTTGAAGGCATCTAAGGTAGGCCCTAGATGATGCAGCAGCCATAATCTCTAGCTGTGGCTCCATGCCACCTTTACCAACATCGATTGTGCTTGTGTTTGCTTGAGCTTTATCATTGTCCTTTGCCATGTCTACAACCTCAGCTTCTTGATCTGTCTAGTCAATCGAGTCAAAGTCATCATCACTAAAGACAAGATCTGTAGTCTCAGTCATACACGTAGATTCCAGACCGACATCCTTTATAGTGATCAGTGTGGAGCCATAGTTGAAAATCTGTCTAAGATGAGGGTTGTAATGAACATATTCTACATCATTCAACCTCTCCATGGATAGTCTATTGTGCCTCTTGGAGTGTATGTGCTCAAACATGCCCCAATTGCTCACACCCTGAAGCATTGCGTGGTTGGCTCAATATGTGAATGCCAATCTTTTGAAGATCTAGAGATTTAGCACCAAGCATTTGCCACCATCTATCTAGGATGAGAAAAAGAGGAAAACATCAATCTCATATTTAATTTTAGGTCTCAAGTTCGAACATTTAACAATAATATAAAAAGAGGAAAATTTAATACATTTTTAATCTTAAATTATGTTTTAATCAAGAAAAACAATATATATCGAAAAGATATTAATGGGTCTTTATAAATCCTTTCTGATTCTCCAGTTCATATTAAAATGCAAGAGAAGAGCATACATGATTTTCCAAGATCACTAAAGATAATCTAATCTTTCAATAACTGCTCTGATCCCATGTTAGAATTTGTGAAAACAAATGTAAATCCACAATCTATTGAAAGAGTTAGATTAAACAAGAAGAAATGAAATTGACATAATAATTATATGAGACTAATTTCTGATGTAAATGCTCAAAGGCATAATAGCATCAATGTTTTTTAATGTGTTCTATGATATATTTGATATATATCTGAGATATAAAATACAAAGAGATAACTTACTTATATAGGCATGAGATGGGAGGAAACTTGGACAAGATTGAGACAAGTGTCTCAACTTGGAGAAAGTAGAGTTATGATGGAATCAACATACACCATCAACCGTTAATTTAGAAGGGTGGTGTCCAAATTGGAATTAACCACATGTGACATTTTAGGAGTAGTCGGAGTCAAAGGTGACTCAACAATATCCTTCTAATAATAATATCCAAAATATATAATTCCTCCTAATTTATGAGCTCACCTAAGTAGACTTAATAGAGGAGTGAAATGGAAAAGAACCATTTACTCTAATAGATATATTACCAAAAATCTTTTGTTGCACATCTAGTTTCATCATGTACTACATTGTTTCAACCCATGCTCCCAAATGGCGTTTGAGAATTACCAAAAGAAAAACTCCGTCGTAGATTTAGAAATTCTAGGACTACAGGTAAGTAGCTAACACTCTCACCAGCACCAACACCAGCACCCGCATCCGCACCAGCAAGAACACCAATACAGGCACAATAACCACTAGGACAAAATATAGGCATAGAAGATGCCTCTTATTGACATGTTTCCAACAGGGGTCCTTTCTAACTTGGATTCTAGAAGTCATTGTGGAAAAATCGACTTCAACAGCTCAAGGGTGCTGCATTAATATATAATTACAAAAAAATGAATATTTGTGATTTGTCATTTATAAATATTAACTAATTAATACAAAAGAATGTAGGGCTTGTTCCAAAAATTAATGTACCAGGTTTGTTCCGAAACAAAATGTAGGTTTTGCAATTTTGTTTCAAAAAAAATTTAGGGTTTGTTCTCTTTGATCTAATAAGCTAAAATATGAAAAACAATTGAAATGTTAAAAAGCAATGCAATTTCTGGTTAAAAACACAAAAAAACAAAGGAAATCAAGCTTCTTAAATTAAATGTGAAATCAAATGAAAACTCCTTTCAATTGAATATAGACACCTTTTGATGCCCCCAGTGTGACTATTCAGCTGACCAAATGCAATTTGATGATGTATTTTTGCTCTATCCTTGCTGATTGCCCTACAATGCACTCTTATTTTCCCTCACAGCTATCCTTTCTTACCAACCTATACATGAAAAAACAACTTTGAAGTTTTTTTTTTCACTTTTCTCTTTGCCCGTCCTGGCTGAGTCTGTGCATTGGGACTTGCTCAAACTCAACGAGTCTGGCAAGTCTTGTGCAGGCACAGCAGAGTTTGAGTCTTGACCCCTGGGACACACTAAGGCTGACCTGACTCAATACTTGCTGAGTCTGTCCAAGTCTCCGGACTCTGCTTCAATATAATTGTCTTGTCCCTTGCCCAAGCATCTGTCACTGGCCCCCATGGTTCTTTGCATGTGAAATACATCTTCTTCCTTTGAAGCTCATTCTTGGACATTTCCGTCTTTGCTTGGCTTAGGAGGTACTGTCCTTGATGGAAAAATATCCCTTTGAAATGGTTTTCTAAGTGACCTTGATGGTGCATTCGTAGGGTAAGGTTCTGAACAGCATCCTGCATAGAACTGCTTTCGGACAAATGGTGTGATTTTGAAGGGCAACGCACCAAAATAGCTGTGGGGAACATAAAGCATGTAGATACATTGATGAAGTTGGAAATGTTAATGGAAGAATGATCATGGTAGTTAACTCCTTGGTTGGGGATATATACAAATGCTTAGCAATTATTGTGTATTTTTGTACATGCTTTAGATCAGAGATGTCTGTAAACGTAACTTTCAATGTGTCATGATTTTGAATTGTGATAAATGATGCAATATTAGTTTAACTTCAAATTTGCAACATTGATTTTTAAAATGCATATGCTGCTATCCTAGTGAATGTGATTCAGGTTCTGTAGAGAGTTTTTTTTCTTATTGTGTGGTATCAATTTATGGATTGTTCCTGTTGATTTGCTGCCCACCTCTAAGATGCTTCCATAGTGTCTTATAGATGAGACGAGTTTAAATGGTCGAGCCAGGCGGAGACGGAAGCTATCAGAGAAAGGAGCTGAGATGCAGGCTGAAATGGGACGCAAAACATTTCAGAAGCTTGGTCCTAGCACAAAGAAGAAGGCTGGAGTTAAAAGTAGCATTGGGTCTGCAAACAATTTTTCCCTGATTGAAGATGGTCCACTGGATAAAGAGGAGGGTTTGGGAGATTTTGGAGATGAGGTATTACTTGCATATATTTATTGCACCATCTAATACATAGAGGAATGGCTAGCTTAGATAGATAGAGTATTGCAGGATATATACAATCAGTTTCAGTGAAATAATTATTTAATATCAAGACTAGAAAGTGCCTTGAAAATTTGTATGTTCATGTTTTAAAATAATTTACTTTGCTTAATTGCTTTTGTTTCTTGTTTCTTTCATCAGATTCCAGGCATGCCACAAATGACCAGTAAGAAAAAACTCAAGAGTGGCCCTCAGATGCATCATCTTGAATCAGCCAGCTCACCTATAGATGAGGCAAATGGCTTTCAGAATGAAAGATACATGTGAAATCTTGTTAATCTTTTTCCCCGTGCAACTTCTTTCCCCTAAAATGCATTTCCAGATCATAAAATGGAACTCCATTTGTTTATGAATTATGAGCTGGTCAACCATGAGCTCCTATTAGTGTTGGAAAATAACATTGTATAACTCAAGTTTAAAGCTATGCTTGAACTTCATGCATTCACATACAAATCTGTCTGCCTATTGTGTGATGCTGTATATCTGGTTAATTTCAGCATCGATTTTTGTGCCTATGCATGTGAAGCGTATACAAGTTCCACTTTAGGGTTTTATTCTTATATTTTTGTTAGTCTAGTGAGTATACTACCTTAACGGTGAACGTTTTCATTTTTAAAGGATTCTGTAGTTTCTTTTTCTTGTGATTTGTGTAATGGAAGCACCATTGTCGCAAGATAGTTAAGAGTCTTTTAGCAGGAATTTTTTAAATATGTTTTCACAACTTGTGACTTACTACATGATGGGGGGCTCTTTTGTGGTTTTTATTAAGAAAATGTTGATAAATATTATGACAATCTTTTTTCTTACTGGTTGCTCTTGCAATACATATACATTTTCTATACTCTCTCTCAAATCCTTTTTCATAGTTGTAGTAGCGGGGAGCTCATTTAGTGTTGATTGCATTGCATATTTTGTTTTACATCAGATTCTGCATTACTGCTTTAATTCCTGCCTTCTTTGAAGTTTTGAAATTCCACACTCAATTCTTCAGTATTTCAAAGGTATGTACGACCTGCTCCACTGTTAGTCCATAATGCCATTATGGTCTTGCAAATGCTAACACAGAAGGAAATATGATATTTAAGTCCTGCTCCACTGTTAGCCCATAATGCCATGGTCTTGCCAATGCTAACACAGAAGGAAATATGATATTAAGTCCAGTGGAATTATATTTGTCACAAATTACCGTTCTTTGGAAATGAAAAGAGAGTTTCTTGAACCAACTTTATTTTTGAAGCTAACATGATGAATGTTTTTCCACACTAGCACAAAGTCATTTGCTTTGTCAGAAAACGCTTCATTGATCTTTGTTAGGTGTTGGGATACCCATGGATAGATATCAGTAGATGGTAGGTTGTTTATTAGCAGAGTATATTTATCTTCAATAGACAATATGTTTATTTAAGAAAACAAAACAGTCCAATTTAGTATGTAATATGTCTTAGAACATAATACAAGCATTGCTTCACCTCAAGTTTTCCTTTATTACCTCCAGGTAGGCTCAAAGGTTATGGATGTTATGCACATTCTGGTTAAGATATAAGACTTGGTGTGTGCAGGGAAATAGGAGGGGAATGCCAAAGACTATTTAAGATTTTGATAAGTTTGGCATGTGATGGGCCAACAGGCGGGCCTTTCAATTGTAGTTTTAGATTACTGTTTGTTAGTTGTGTGCCTGGAAATAGAGAGTGTTGTTGAAGTAAATCTGTGATTCTTTATCCACATCTTTAACAGCACTCTGAGAATGCTAGTAAGTTGTGAAAGGCAAAATTGTTTTTCTCAGTAAAGCCTTTTTAATTTGATGTACATATAATTAATGGGAACAAGATATTATAGATGGTCATTGAAGTTACTGAAACTTGTATGGTTTTTCAATCCATTGATGGTAGAATGGTATAAATTACATGGCACTTATGGCTATTTAGAAAAAATGGTATACCAGCAGTTGCACTATTGGGTGCATAGTTCTTGTTGACTGCTATTGTATGTCTTGTTATGGACAAGATGCAATGTCCCCCTTCTTAGATGATAGGTAGTGAGCATGGTTGATCTATTATCTTGGTTTCCAGGGGTCAGCAGTATGGTTAAAGAGACCCCTTTAGGGGCTTGTGGGACTTTTTGAGCCATTTTGAGCTGTTTGAGACAGTTTTCTAAATTTTGGAAGTGATTCCTAATTTTTAGGGATTACGTGGGAGTTGATCAGAACACATCAGAGGACCACTAGAATCATTCTGGAGACATCAGAGGACCACTAGAATCATTCTGGAGACTTAAGTGGACGATCCCTATTTTTAATGGAGGATCTATTTTTTAAGGGGAGACCATCAATTTGGTCTGCAGGACTTCATTTATGAATTGGTGGTTTTAGTCAAATTTCAATTCTGATTCCAGGTGAGCACTTTATGAATAGTTTTGGAAATATAAAAATGTTTCCAAAGTTAGATGAAATAAAATAATATTGAAGTGAACTTATATAGTCAACTTTATTATTATAATAAAATATAAGGCCTTGGTACTTTTACTAGGCAATAAAGTAATAAGTTGTTTTGAATAAAAGGGCCATTTCTTATAATATAAACTAAGCTCTCATGGTTCAATTCCCTAGGAGGGAAATAATATAAAAACAAAGTTGAATTAAGTCATTAAAGAAAAGACATCAAAGTTGAATTGCCTTTATTTGGCAAGGGTCCCATGGGAGGTACTTGGGTTCTATTTTTGAGGAGCGGGTGGCCTTGTGATAATTTTTTAAGGGGGGGCTAAATGTTTATTTTGAATATTTTTTTATAAACTAGGAGCTTCGACTTTTTAGCCCTCTCAATTGAAGCGGATGAAAATGGAGTGGGGCAGGAAATAGCCTTGTTGTCGGTAAAAACTATACTATAGCCAACGAGATTAGTTAGTGTTTGAAAGGTCGTGTGATGGATGAGTCACTCCTTCAGGAGATATATGTACATTGTCCGAATTGAATTATGAGGCATTATTGTACTCATGATTGTATACTTTGCATATATGAAAAGTACTATCTTGTTTTGTGTCATATTCTAGTCTCTTAATGCAATGATAATCCTTTTACCCTGTACGGTAAACATTTGGCACCGTTGCCTATCGAACCTTGTACAAAAGATGCAATGTTATTAAGATTAATGTCGAATTTGCTCAACAAAGATCGAAACAAAATAAAAGAGAAGGATGATGTATGCACAACACGGGAAGCATTAATTCTCACACAACAGGCATAAATTTTAATAGCTCGTCGATGGGCACTGAAGTGGTGGAGGAGCACAGACCTACCGAGTGCATTCACCTAGCCGACTGCAAAGTGTGGAGGACTTGCTCGAGGAGACGTGACAAAGATTGAATTTGGTTGAAGAGACTAGGGAGGAGTTTTTAAACTTGTATATGTCGAGGGTAGAGAATCCAAATGGAAGAGAAGGAATCCGTACGGTTCAAGGTGTTGAAGGAGCATGAGCATGGGGTGAACTCTTTGCCCTCGATACACCAGACAAATAGATACAAGTTGAGAATCGAACTTCACTTCTAGAAGACCTCTTCACACCAGAGTAACACAATTGTCTAGAGTAGTGCTATTGTGCAAAACAACGTGGGTACACAGAACAACGCGGGTATTCAAAATGTGGGTGTACAGAATAGCACGGGTGCGCCAGACAGTGCGGGTACGAAACAAGTACAACTAAGGAAGAAGATAATGGTGGCAGGGCTAAAGGAAAAACTATGAAAAATTAGTGGTGATGGGACAGTCAATTTAGTTTGACACTGTAAAATGTGTGAAATGATATGGATTGCAAATGGCATAACGGACCAAGATGATTGGATTTGACAATTTCTAGCTAACCTACAAGGTGTAGCAATCGATTGGGTTTTAGACATTGACCTAAAGAAGCTAACTACATGGGCGGATGTCAAGAAAGAATTTATAGTAGAAATTTTGATTACTTAGGGATGACAATGAGATTGTAGTGAATATTTATAGTACAAAGTAGGGGAAGAATGAAATAGTCTGTGTATACATGAGGAGACTGAAGGAGCTGGTAGGAAAAATGGAAAGCCCACTAGTGGACAGGTTGAAGAAAAGATGGTTCATCAAAGGGCTACGACCAACAATGCAAAAAGAAGATGAAAATAGTACCTCCAGCATCATAAATTGATGCATATAACTGCTCGATCGACTTAGAGAGTGAACACAAAACAAACAAAAAGAAGAAAGACAAATCTTTGGATTTTGAAGACTCATCCTTCGAAAGTAGTGATGAGGAAGTGAGTAAAAAGGTTCGGGCATTACCGAAAGAAATGCTACATATGATGAAAGAATTTTAAAACATGCAAAAAAACTTTGACCAAAATAGGGAAGGGCAACTATAGTGTACAAATTGCAAGGAAGAAGGCCAAACAAAGGGCTCTTGCCCTAAGAACCAATTTTGTGATATTTGTTAGATTGCGGGATATTCCACCAAGGAATGCCCGTTCAATATGAAAACAAAAGGACACTAGCAAGTGCTACAAACGCAAGAAGTGTCCACCTCGGGAACAGGAACAAATACAAACAATGACACAACAACCTCAGGAGGGTATCAAAATAACAACCAATGCGGAAGAGGCGACAACAACAATAACAAGGGTTGTAGTTAGATACAATACAATCCAACCAGACAACCAATGATACAATGTCGTGCATGCAACCTTTGGGGCCACTTCGCTAGAGATTGTACTATGAAGGGAACATCGCAACCATAAAAAGATGTGAGGAAGAAACATTAGCAATCACTTGTGCACAATCAAAGAAGGCAACATATCCAGATTTGGAAGAGGAAAAGAAAAGGATGCAACAAGCAAAAACAAAAATAGAACAAGAGATGGAGGTCGAAAAAAATGAAAAATGAAGGACACTGCCTACACTTTAAGGAGGAACTAGGAAGAACAAAACATCATACGACAGGTAATGCAAGCTGAGGTTCCTATGAAACCGAATGACCTTGCAATGCCTTAGTTTTGGACAACAATCTTGGTTGCAGTAATTTACAAGTTTTGTGCAGTTGAAGGTGAAGATTGGGAGGAAAAGTTGCCATTGGTGTTATGAGCACACCGTACCTCTTACAAAGTTAACACAAGACACTCTATTTTGGTTAATGTATGGTTAGGAGGCCGTAGTACCAACAAAATTCATGGTATCAAGTTTACGAATAGCTATTGAGAATAAACTAGGAGACACAGAGTCTTAGGGAGAGGCTGTATAACTTGAATAAGCTCAATGAACAAAGATTACAAGCACAATGGGTCACCGAGGTTTCACAGTGTAGGCACAAGGTTTGGCATGACAAGCACTTAAAAGCTGAACAAATTCCAACTAGGCCAATTAGTATTGAAATATAATAGATAGAACGAGATCAAACTTGACAAATTCAAAGTAAAGTGAGTTGGAACATACAAGATTCACAAGGTGGGCGATAATAGAGCAATCAAACTATGGATGCTGGATGGAAAGGAAGTGACTGATATCATAAATGGTTCAAAGTAAAAAATTTACCATGAGTGGAGTGAAGATTGGGGAAATAAGGAGACCTAGACAAACGATTCAGATGGAATATAAATATTTTATAATAAATAAATATATAAATAATAATAATTAAAAAAATATAGAGATAAGCATAATACTAATAAATAGATGAATGATAATAATAACAATAGGAACGAGAATAAGGAAAAGGAAAAGAATAAAGAAAGAATAAAAGGTAAGACAAAAATATAAAAGTGAAAATTGAGGATACTTGGGCACATCATTGTGCTCCTGTACAACAGTGGCAGAATATATGAGATAACTGTACAATACGGGTGAATAAGAAGAAAACACTATATGACAGCCAAGGATTGCCATGACAACAGAAAAAGGATCAAATGTATAACCGTAAGACCACAAAAGTTACTTGTGCATTAGTATCACCATAAGCCATACAGTATGGTGATTGCACACTACATATGAAAGGAAATGTTGAACACCACCATAAGCCGTACTGTATGGTGATTACACATTGTATATGGAAGAAGATGCCATACGGTCACGTGGGACACTGTACGGTAGCGTAGTGGATATCATATGGACACACAATTATAAACTGAGTGTAGAGGGGCGAGTATATATACTGTATGACCATCTAGGCAGGAATGAACAAGAGAGAATAGATAGGTTGTATGACTAAGACAAGATAGGTGATGCAGTACGGAGCACAACCTTACCATGCGGTCTTGCTTGAAACAATAGACACAGTACAAGAACTTATAGTGAGCAGTGCGATCATATGGATGTACCTAACTAGGAGGTGAAAGGTGGAAGTGTGTGTTTCTAAAACATTATTTAGGAGTGATTGAAACAACATAGACAACGACCCCATTGAAAAATTTACTTGTACGACCATATAGAGTAGGAACACACTTGGCCATAGACACACGAGAGCATTGAAGGGAGAAGATGCAGACTTGGAGTAGGAGACACAATGCAATAGTGAAAAACGGAGTGGGGTTACTTCTTGGTACCGTACGAACACTACACGAACGGTAGCAAAGCTTCAAACAAATTGTATAGAGTTGTGAGGAGCCATTCCAAAGTGAAAGCGACAACCCTAACAGTTTATGGCACAATAAAGGACAAAAGAGAAAACCATTATGCAATCAGTAGGGAAGAGAGCTTGGAAGAGAAAAATGGAAGAAGACAACTACGAGCATCAAGATGAATCAAAATGTGAAGAAATTTCCTTCAGGTGTTCGTGTTGCAAGAGGCACAAACACAAGCACAAGAAAAAAGAAGGGCAAATAGGTAGCGACTGCAGCAGTGCAACTCTCACCACAAAACATTTCTTTTGAAGGCTTGAATGGAGTCGACTGCAGGAAATGGTGGTAGGATACTCTTGCAGACCATCCAGTGAGGAATAACATTAGAATGGCATAGGTAGAGTGGGCGATACAAATGCTAGTTTTCTGCATTCATGATTACGAGGGCTTTTTGCACACGATGGTAGAGACTTATGACTAGTTCTCTAGAACTGGTTCATTTTCCTATCTCAGGTGAGACTTGGTCATCTCCTTAAGGGCACTAGACTTCACTAGGGTATTCGACATACGTGGCCATGCACAGGGAGGCAGGAAAATTGATAGTAAACCAAAGAAGTTAAGTCGAGAGGTGAAGGCACATCTGATAGAGATTGTATGCGGTGAACTGTCTCAGGCAGAAAAAGAAGCATTGATGGACACTTCAAAAGGCAAAGGACTGAATAAGTCTTAACATCCAGGAAGAACATTGGCATTTCCTCATGGACCTGGTTAAGAGTAGGCCCATAGGATCAAGCCATGCGTTTGATATCTCCTTTTCATAGGTAGCAACGATGAATGTGATCATGAACGAGAGGGTCTATGACTGGGCCGAATTACTGGCGGAACAAATGTATGAGTTCATGACGCTACAACACAAGACATTCTACACGTCCCACCGTGCTATTGGATTATTCCTAGATACGACAACATAAATGATTCCTCTTGATAGGTTGGAGGTCAAGCCTGGTCTGCTTGCACTAGGTGAGGCCCCCATCATGCAGTGGCGACATTTAGATACATCAGGTAGGCAAAAGGCCACAATCGGCCAACAACAACCTTGATAGGAGTTGGATGCAAGTTCAGAGCATGGGAATATAGATAGTGACCGATAGGAGATATCAGTTGACAATAGTGAGATTAACAAAGAGGAAGAGCATGTAGAGGATGACGAAGAGGTTGAAGTAATTACCGCCGCACCATTTCTATTTCCATGACCGGCACTGTCCATGACAACACATTTGGCCCCTATGGGTACACACAATGCACACATTCTAGGATTTGGATAATTCAAACAACCAGTAGTGATGACCCTTGTCACAGTTGTGGCTCAGCCAGTACCTATAGGGACCCTGACCATTGTGGATGTCGTAGCTATGATTCAGAGAGAGTCGCACCCATCACCACCTACCACCTTGCCAGACGAGGTGATGGAGATACCAACAAAGGAGGTTCCTGAGAGTTCGAGGGAACTTCAAGTTAGATTGGAGGTAGTTGGATCTGATGTGGTGGTCACTATAGATAATGCATTATTGGCTACCAATGAGGGTACGATAGCACAAGACTTGAATGAGAAGGACTTGCGCACGTACTTGAGTAAGAGATTCAACATCAGACCAGTAGCGTCGACAACTAGTGCTCTCTCACCTAAGAGAGAAGTATCTCAAGAGGTGGATCCTCTAGCTCCACCATAGGAGAGTAATACTACCATTGTAGTTGAGCTACCACCCCCACCTCCAACGAGAAGTATTGCGGAGAGGATGTTAGAAGCAATATTGTCAGCGATGGCCATGAAGCACCCCACATCATTAGGCCCCTTGGCAGCTACAGGGGAGGATGTTAAGACATACTTAGCAGACACAATGACTTGATGTTGCCAAGTAGTGATTTCAACGTAGACACGTGCATTGGAGGCAGTGGTGCAGGAATTGGAGCAGGTTTTGTCATTAATGTGGGTTGGATGTCCAATGACCTTTTCAATATGTGTCGAGGCACGAGGATGGCCAAACATAGAGACTCTAGAGATGCGACATGAGTGGACTGCTAAGGAGCTTGTAGTAGAGAGCAAAGTTGCGAACCTGATGCGAGAGATAGTACAAGTGTATTGAGATGCATACTATATTCTACGAAGGAGTGAGGCAGGTCAGATAGCAGTACGGAGGGCTCCGGAGGAGACAACTATCAGATTAGCCGTAGTAGAAGCCAGTTTGGCCATGCAACAGTCAACTTGGGAGGTAGAGTGGGCAATACTCATTGCTGAGAGGGAATTAGAGAAGGAAACATTTGTATCTCAGTTGGAGGACACAAAGATGGAGTCAGATGCAAAAGAGGTGGAGCTCTGAAACATAACTGAGATGATGAAGAGAGCTTTAGAGATTCATATGCAGGCTAAGGTGGATTTGAACACCCGGACGCAATAGGTGCATGAGTTGCAGGCACAACTGAACGAGTTATAGCCACAGAGGATGACTACCACACCCGCTCCACTAGGGACACACCCTTGTTCTTCTTAGTTTTGTTGACTTTTCTTGTGGGGGGGATGATATTGTTGGTAAAAGCTATACTACAGCCAACGGTATTAGTTAGTGTCCAAAAGGTCGTGTGATAGTTGAGTCACCCTTTCAGGAGATATATGTACATCGTCTGAATTGAACTATGAAGCATCATTGTACTCGTGATTGTATACTCTGCATATATGAAAAATACTATCTTGTTTTGTGGCATATTATAGTCTCTTAATGCAATAACTATCAGCTTACCCTATACGGTAAACAAGCCCCACCATCCTAGGGAAGAATTCTGCCATTTGTCAATAACCTAATCTTAATTTTCCCACCAAACAAATTTATGAAGAAATATAATTTTTATTTTTAAAATTCTTGAAACAAACCAACTTCCTTGAATATAGGAGCTAATATTTTTGAAGTGGATTCACATAAATCCATGGGACTACTTCCCTTCTTAAATATTCCAAAAAAATCTTAGCGACACTTGCTCTATTTTTAAGAAAGTGGGTGCTTTAGGTCATTATTTTCTCACAAGCATTTTTTATTTGAGGGTTGGAGCCGTTGCAACAAAAATCAGATTGAGGACAAAAACCCTTGAAGAAAGTATGAATTTGATGAAATTCTAACTTATAATTGAAGATCTACAATGTCTTTATTTGAGTATAATTAGAACGTTTTCAGGAGGTATTTATAGATTAGATTGAAAGAAATTCATATTATTTATCAAAGTGGCAAATTTGTGTATTGGTGGTAGTTTTTGTGAATTGCAATCAGTTCTTTAAGGGCCTTACAACTCTAGGAAAGTTGACTCATATTTGGAGAAAAATAATTTTGCAATAGCTTGGTTTATGACCAAAATAACAATGACAATGGCAGATTAGTGATACATGCAGTATTTTAGTCACTCAGAGTGTTAGTAAGTCCGCCATACAGTTCTAAGAAGAGTATACGTCACTCCCTAGCTTGGCATTTAGCTACAACAACAATAGATCACGCAAAAATAAGATGTCGCTGACTCTTATCAGCAGATCCGCTAACACAAAATTCAGATTGGAAGTTTGTAGGAGTAAATTTATAGAGATTGATTGCTGTTTAATCATACACCCAACTGTGCAAGAACAATTCAGTTTAGCATAGATAAAAGTCAGGATTTTCTATTTAGGGCTTGTGTTATTAATTGTAATTCATTCAGTTTCAGAATTTACCAAGTATTTCCATTTCATCGTTCCAACCATCATTCAAACTGTTGCATTTGAATTACACTCTCACATAGATACATATATGCGTGTATCTATCTATGCACATTCAAAAACTTACAAAAAACAAGAAAAAGTAAAAACATCAAAAAATCTTATATCCCCAAGAAAGATTCCTTATTGCTATTGCTGGCCAAAGACAAGAGAGAAAACAAACTTCATAAATCATCTTAGAAATTCTATTAGGGATTTTTCAATGTTTTTAGAGCATAAACTTGCCAACTAGAAGGTTTTGAGTTAAACTTTTAATGCATCGAGACATATTTGAGGCATACAAGTATTATGCCCTAAAAGAAAGCACATGAAGAGGTAGATTATAATATGAAAGATCCAAGAAGTATAGGTGACTCATGATGGCAGTAAGTGTCCTCAACATAGTGGAAGACATAACTAACAAGAGGATCCAAACTCAAAGTTGCTTAGGGCTCGTGGATAACAATCACAAATTGTACATGCATTAAACAAGTTCCAACCTACCCTTGATCAGTTGGATTTGACATAGAGATAGGTGTGGTAGACATGACAAATGGAGTAGGCCTATTTTGGTTACAAGCAATTGTGGGAGTAGCAAGGCTCCTTTCGATGACCATGCATTGACTCTCTTAGACGAGACATGAAATACATATGTACAACAAATAAGCCTTCAAAAAAATATTTCCCTCCCATAGAGGAGCATATACCAATAGACCCCATTGGATGATATTGAGTTTCAGGCATGGCTATAGTAGCTATGGATGAGTGGCAAGTCCTCAAAAATATGTCAGAGATGCTTTCCCCCTACTCTAGTATTGTGCACAACATAGGGGGAATTTGAGCCTAGGATAGATAGAATGGCCACACAACAACATAATGGATATTTATATTAAGTGAACATTTGACAAGATTACATTATCTCCTTTTGATGGTAGCGGGAAGATTGGTGCACGAGCTTGGTGCACAAACTTGATATATACCTTTACCTTAAGGCCATGTCTAAGACAGAGGGCATCCAATTTTATGTGTTACACTAAAAGGGCGTGACTTATAATATTGATGACACCAACGTTTGGTCACCTAGAACCATGGGTTAATACTTTCTTGTAGGGAGTGTATAGAGAAACTTATAACTATATTTGATTGTAAAGATGTGGAGTTATATTACAAAGACCTAGAATTGATGAGACAGACTAGATATATTGATGCTTACATTAATAAGTTTCAATGCATTGTTCTCATGGTCCTAGAGATACCTCCAAGATGTGTGGTGATGCTATTTATTGAGGGATAACATGAGGTTATGGGGTTGAGTTAGGGGTTTTAAGCCTAAGATCTTAGAGGAGGCTATCCAGACTACTCTTGAGATGGGTCTTCACCATCACCTACTTATTAGTAGATTAAGAAGATAGCTAGATTTGATTGTAAAGATGTGGAGTTATATTACAAAGACCTAGAATTGATGAGACAGACTAGATATGTTGATGCTTGCATTAATGAGTTTCAATGCATTGTTGTCAAGGTCCTAGAGATACCTCCAAGATGTGTGGTGATGCTATTTATTGAGGCATTCCATGAGGTTTTGGGGTCGAGTAAGGGCTTTTAAGCCTAAGATCTTAGAGGAGGTTGTTTAGACTACTCTTGAGATGGGTACTTCACCACCACCTACTTATTAGTAGAATAAGAAGCCTCCCAAAGGCATAGAGCTATCTGAAAGGTTGTCTACATAGCCTAAGAGTGTATCACCTCCTAAGTTAAATCAAGAATCAAGCAATGTGTTGAGGAAACTTTGATTCATGTGTAAGGGGCTGAACATTGATGTGTCAAGAAAGACAAGACCCATCATATTGAGGTGCATTCAAGTGTGGAAGACGAACACACATTAGATATTGGTTTAGAGGACAAAAACGATAAGGGTAAGGATGAGACTTAGTAGGTTGAGATAGGAGAGAAAGGTGTCTTTGACAAGTCCAATATAATTCTTGCCCCATTCTTAGGAGTACCCGGGTTTCATCCCTTTTTCCTGATTAGAGTGCTTCAGGGACAACATGTGACTTTCCTTAGTGATAGTGGTGCCACACACTTGTTGACGAGAGATTGGTCACTAGGCATAGATTGTAGATAGAGGATTTTCCTAGGTCATTGGTGATAGTTTCAAATAGGCTCTAAATGAGATACATTAAGACCATGTGACTTAGCATACATATGGGAGATTAAACCTTGACAGATGACTTTTGTATTGTAGATCTTGGTGAGATTGATGTACTATTGGACATCCAATGGTTATAGTCTCTTGGCAGATATATGCAAGTTTTCAAGAGGATGGAGTTAGATTTTATGGTTGATACAAAGAAGGTTGTGCTTGAGTCTCTTTTAGATTGTGGACTTGTAGTAATTTGGGCAAGCTTACAACAAAAAAAATATAATGAATATATAAGCAAATGTTGACAAACTTACATTGTCTCCTTTTGATGGTAGCGAGAAGATTAGTGTATGAGCTTGGATGCACACACTAGATACATACCTTTCACTTAAGCCCATGTTTAAGAAAGAGGATATACAATTTTATGTGTTACACTTAGAGGGTTTGGCTTATGATTGATGACACCATGGTTTGGTCACCTGGAACCGTGGGTTTGTACATTCTTATAAGGATTTTATAGAGCGACTTATAACTAGATTTGATTGTAAAGATGTGGAGTTATAGTACAAAGATCTAGCATTAATGAGACAAACTTGATACATTGCTACTTTCATTAGTGAGTTTGAATGCATTGTTGTCATGGTCCTACAAATACCTCCAAGATGTGTGGTGATTCTATTTATTGAGGGTTCACATGAGAATTTATGGGATTGGGTTATGGCTTTTGAGCCTAAGATCCTAGAGGAGGCTATTCAAACTACTCTTGAGATGGGTACTTCACTATCACCTACTTATTAGTAGGATAAGAAGCCTCCTAGAGGCATAGAGCCATCTCATAGGTCCTCTACACAACCTAAGAGTAAGATGGATCATGATACAAGCAATCAATTGAGGAGGAAACTTTGATTCATGTGTAAGGAGCTTGGAATTGATGTTTTGAGAAAGACAAGACACATCTCATTGAGGTGCATTCAAGTGCGAAACATGAACATATACCATATAATATCAGTTTAGAGGATAAAAATGATAAGCGTGAGTATAAGAATTGATAGCTTGAGCTAGGAAAGAAAGGTGTATTAGCCAAGTGCAATATACTCCTTGCCTCACTCTCAAAAGCACCTAGGATTCATTCCTTTCCCCTGATTGGAGTGCTTTAGGGACAATGTGTGATCTGCCTTGTTGATAATGGTGTCACACACTTATTGATGAGGGATTGGTTGCTAGGCATAGATTGCAGATAGAGGATTTTCCTAGTCGATCAAACATTGGCATTCACAATATAAAGGTTGAGCATGAAACATACAAGAAAAGGTTCTTGTATCAACTAAGAATTCATCACCAAGGAAATTTGATAATTTTGAATTTCGTCAATATTGACATAACTTCTCTTCTTATAGATATGGCAACATTTAAACAAGAGGATAGTGAGTTACAGTCTACCATTGAGGGCATATGTGGTGCAAGCATGAGTAATGATGTTGTGTGTGATACACCCCATCAAAAAATAAACTTTGTGTACTTTGGGGCAACAAAGATAGAGTATTATTAGAGGTTGAATGCAAATTGGTTGTGTAGAGCTACCCAATCAAGACAACAATTGTGGAAAATTACAGTCACTACAATTATGAGGAACAAACAAGACAATAGAGGGGAGACTACCTTAGATCCTTATTTCTTCTTAGGAAAAAGTGTATACACATTAAACTAGCAAGGAAGATCCCATAGGAAGTGAACCAAATACTAAAATTAGTCATCACTTTTAGTCTGGGAACAATAGTAATATACTCTATTTTTCTCATAACTTTTCCACTAATAGTTATGAAGAAAGTAATGAGTCTATTCCTGCTGTGAATTATCTACATAATGCAAGTATGGTATATGATAATTCTGATGATATCTCTTTTATGATGGTTGAACTTATGCAATTTGATACGATTGCTATTGATGGACACATGTTGCCTAATGCAAAGTTTTTAGTTGAGCTGGTTGATCACACTCTTAATGATGGTGGTTTTTTGACATATGTCTCTCTTGGATAGTCAATCACTCTAGAGATACCTTGGTTGAGCAGTGATGAAATTTGCACATTAACTTGGAGTACATCACCTATTTCTATTGATATGACAATGATAGCTTTGTTTATTAGTGTCTTCATAGTCTTTGATTCCTTTTGAGAAATAGCTTCCCAAGTTGGAATCATATAACATTGCCTAACTTGGCATTGACTACATCAACACTTCAGTAGTATGTGAATGTTGAGGAAAGTATATTTTGGATGGAGATGGAGTGGGGTGATTTTATTTAATTGGCATTAGTTTGATGACATGTTGATATCAACATTATTTCTAGTGAGAGTTGGGACAATGTTTCCTTGATTCTTAAACACCCAAAAATTAAAAAATCTTAAGTCTTGTTCTCCTTTGTATGTGAGTTTTAAAAACCCCAATGCAAAAATTTGCAATTTTAGAGGGGAAGGGAGACATAGGAGCTGAACTAGAAGGAGGAGTTAGAGACAAGGAAGTTGCATTAGGATTGGAACAATTGTATAACGAGGTAATAGACAATCTTATAAACAATATTATCATTGATTTGATTGATGAATATGAAATCCTGAAATATAATAAAGAACTCATTTCTAAGATCATAGAAATGGAGGAAGATAAAGGACAAGAAAAACTTAAAAGGAAGACGTAATTGATTAAGTAGGAGAGAGGAAGAGGAGGGGGATGCTCTCTTGGGTATTGTTATTTTGGACCAAGGTAAGGAAACCCCTCATTATGGAAAAGCCTATAAGAAAAGGGGTATACAATTTCTTTCATAATTAAGGTCCAAGGTAGGTAATGCAAAGAACCAAACAAAAATTACATCTCTAAGTAAGGTAGGAAAGTGAAAGGGCCTTTTTGTGGAGCCATGAGAGTCAGTACCTTGAATGTTAGGGGTATGAATGCCTCTAACACATAGAAGGTAGTAAAAATCCATCTTAGGAACTAATGCATAAATCTTTCTACTATGACAAACTAAACCAAGAGGAATTAGAGAATTTTAACAAAAACCTAGGCATTCTTAATATGGTAGGGATCTTGGAATAGGGTTCCTTGGGGGGTTCATCCATAATTTGGGACCCATAGCTTATAACCTTTTCAATATTAGAAAATAAAAGAAATTAGATGAGTGGGATAATTGGAAGTATAAAGAGACAATTCTAATTCCAGTTAATCAATGTTTATGGACCTGTCAAAAATTGGGATAAGCTTAGGGTATGGGAAGGGACTGAATGACACTTAAGCCTACTATTTTGTCACACTTTCATTTTTGGAGGGAATTTTAATGTTATCTTACATCAAAAAGAGAAATGGGGAAGTACTCGAAAGGAATCCCAATGTACTTATATTGATTTCATAACTGATTAGTGGTTTTATTATGATGTTGATTGCTAGGATAAGTTGATCATGTTGTTGATAATGATACAATACAAATTTGAACATGATTGGAATAGGATAATTAGTTATACTATTGTCATTGATGTCAAACTATTTGGCATATGGATAGTCGAATGATTTGATTGATATCTATGAAATAATTAGTTGATTTCATTGTTGGATATGGTCATGAAGATGTTGAAAAGATAGTGAAGACAACACTCTATAACAAGTTTATGTAAAAGTGATTTTCCAAGTTGGAAGTGATGTAGACATGAAAAGTCTAATAGGTAAGCTAAATAGAGAAATAGGTAAAGTATCTTATTGGTAAACTAAGAATCTTATTGGAAGACCTTAGTCATATTGGTAAATTGAAAAGTGAACAGGAAGACTAGACATATTGGTAAAAAGGAAAAGTGCTTATTGGAACAAAATGATGGAAAGATAAATAGGTAAACAATAAAGGCTTATTGAAAATAGAGAATACTTATCAGTGAACAAAGAACAATTAATGAAGATTGGAGGTGTGACTCTAAAGTTTTAATTATTAGTGGAAAGAGTGAAATGTATTTGATAGCTGGATGGTTGAGGCATAGTTCAAGGCAAGAGGTAATGGCATAAGGATCAAGGTAATACGTTTGAGGATGGATTCGTGGAGAAGTTTCTACAAGGATGTAGTCAACTTATGAAATAGAAGGATGACATAATCAAGATTGTTAAGTTTAATCTCGAGCATTGGCTTTAGATTTAGGGTTTGTAATTGAGGAGTTTCTATTTAAGGAGAAGACAAAAAAGAAGGATGGTATTGCATGTAAGATGAAAATTGTAACTAAGTGTTGTTGTGAAGAAGAACAAAGGAAAGAGGACATTGTGATCATAGAGGAAGATACAATATTGAGTAAGGATTAGATTTGAAGAATATATATGGTATGTTAGTATGTTGAGGAACTTTATTGGATCTGATTAGGCATGAATAATGCAAAATAAAAATCATTTGTTACCTATCACTCTCTAACAATTTTGATAATAAAATCCCTTAATCAGGTGGCCTGAACAGGGCTAGTGTAAATCCTCTAAACAGGTGCCATTCTCAAAAGAGTGTTTAAAATTCTCTAACAAGGTTACTCCTAATAGGGTATAAAACCTTAATAGGTCTCTAGGGAAAACCCTTAACCAAGTAGCATTTAATAATGTTTTGTAACTCTTAACCAAACATGCTTTAAATACAAAATATTCTAGAAGAGTACAAATATTTATGGGCGCCATTCTCACACTATGATTTGCACCCTAATTGGGTTCCCATGAGATAGATATGGTGTTATTGTTGGGTGGATGTTTTATGTGTTGAATGATTGTTTAATGTTTACTTTTGATGAGGGGTGCTCCTCTTAATACTACAAACACATAACATAAATACATAAAAAATAACAATTTGTACACTTGGTCAATGGA
This sequence comes from Cupressus sempervirens, assembly GCA_028749045.1. Lineage (NCBI taxonomy): Eukaryota > Viridiplantae > Streptophyta > Pinopsida > Cupressales > Cupressaceae > Cupressus > Cupressus sempervirens. Next base: position 888,150,410 of record CM053785.1, on the reverse strand, counting down.
AACCCTTCCGAGGTCTGATCCACTTCTTCAACGCCCCCCTACAATTCTATGGGGTGCCCTCCCCTCAAATTCCTATTGGCGTCTTATTATCTCCACAAACATGGAATTACAAAATTTAGAAATATAATATGCAAACCTAAATGGCCGCCCTCCTTACAATATTTTTCATGACAGAGTTGTGAACTACCACCCAAACTACCTTAGGCAACCTACGAGTCTTCTTTATATAGGCATTTTCCACCACCTGAGAAGGTTCTAGACACTTAGCCCTAACTCTCGAGGCTGACCAACGCAAAATTATATTATTTTATTACATAGAATCAACTCAAGACAATTTACAAATTATATTTTCGGGTAGCCCAACTCTTAGTGACCATAACTTTACAAACTGTTGACTTGATTGGCTATTATAACCCCTTTTCAAAAATGACAAATTTTGTACCACAATGGTTGATTGCCCAAGCGTCTATTACTCAAGATTTGACCTCATTTCAGAGCTGTTTAGGCCTTCAAAACTAAGCCTAAAGTTTTTATATACCAAAAAATCATATTGAAAATCTGTAATACTTTCACCAATACATATGATATGACAATGAAACTCATTTAGCAAGAAGATATATCTAAGATAAACCTCGATCTATGAAATTAGAAAATTTTGAGCTCTTATGATCAAGTTACTAAAAATAACTGAAGTTTGCACAAATAACAACTCTATACTAAACTCTACACTAGGACGACCCTTATTGGAAAGATATAAATAGTTTTTTTTTTTTTTGGTGATGTAAGATTTCTCTTACACCCTGGATGCTTTTGCATTAGACACATGGGTGAATTGAGAAGTGACCCTGCCATGTCTCAAGTTTTGAGAGAAAACCAAAATAGTTAACCTCATCCCTTGTCATCCATGACGAATTTTCTCCTAGTCACCCTTTCTATATGACCAAATATTCTTCATATATCATGTTCCTTGTGCTTCTTCCAACACCATGATCTAGTACACACTCAATCTCTTTTGTAGCTAAAGTAGTTGCTTGAACATTCCACTCCACTTCTGTGACCTCATCTTCAATGCCTCCTCCATGATAATCTGTTAGATCTACAATATTAAACACTAGTGAAATATTTAGTATAGAGGGCAATTCTAATTCATAGAAATTTCCTGAATCATGCTTCTTCAGTATCTTACATAGTCCAAACTTCTTCATTTTCAATTCGTTATATGTACCTACTAGAAATATCTTCTTCCTCAAATGAACCATGAGTTCATCTCCAATTCTTTATGCCTCTTTTTTTCATTTTCCTTAGCCATGTATTGTGTATTCATCCTGGTAATATGATTCCTCACCTCTTCATGGATGTTCTTCAAATGTTCTACAAAATCTTTAGCCTCCATAATACTTATATCTCCTTTATCCTACTTCCTTAATTCATAAGAATATTAGGGACTACTCCCATATACAATCTACAATAATGATTTACCAATAATCTTATAGACAAAATTATTATATGTAATTTTTGCAATGGTAAAATAAAATTCCATCCCATTGGCTTATCTCCAATGAAACATCTCAACAAGATCCCCATACTCCTACTCACAACCTTTGTCCATTCATAAATTTGTGGATGATGTGATGAGTTGAACTTCAAATCTATCTTCAGCTTCTTCCACAATGTGTGCCAAAAATATCCAATAAAACTTGGTGTATCGACTGAAAACTATGCTCTTTTGTAGACCATGTAGTCTTACCCCTTCTCTGAAAAACAATTCAACCACATGAACAACATCATTAGTCTTCTTGTAGGGAATGAACAACATCAACCCATATTAATTCTTAGTAACCAAAGCAATGACTTTATCTCAACCAAAATGTCAAACCAGTCCTTCACTATGCTTCTCCTTGATGTGATTTTCCCTTATAGAACTCCTTGGAATACGCAATTGAAATCCTTCAAATAACATTCCATCTTAGATGATGAAATCTAACCACTTTGTTTTTTCAAGTCTAACATGTTCTGTACAAGCTTTCCAAGTTTCACTCAAACTATGATCCATTGGGTACAAATTATTGAGGTCCTTGAACCCAACTACCTCAATATGCATCTTTGTCAAAAAAAACTATCTCTTGCTAAGAACATATGCAACCCTATTATACTTCCTACTCTTTTGTTTCAAAATAAATGCATAACTCTATAAAATCTCGATCCACTTCAAATGTCTTTGATTCAATTTTCCTTGATTATGCAAATATTTCAAATTTGAATGATCAACATAGAAAATAAACTCCTTAGGTAGAATATAGTGTCTCCACTTCTTCAATTCCTTAACTCACTACTATATTTGGGCCAACTTGTCGCCCAACCAACATTAGTTAGAATTGGCCCTCGTCGGATGAGCATTAGACTTTTGCTGTCGCAAGTTGCAATGGCAATGGTTATCGTCAGAATTGCGATGACTACAAGTGTTGTAAATTGGGCTACTATTCTGGAAAACTGTTAATTTTCATTGTAATAATTGTGACATAAATTTATCAAAGACACCATTGCAATTACAATGTCTGTATAACATAAATGCTATGGGCCCCACGACAAGCTGTTAGAAATGTCTGTTGCAATTGGGATGGGCAAGTGGTAGGAATGTTGCAGGATCAATAACCAATTGTCGCAATTGCGATGACATGTTGGATTAATAAAACAAAATTTTGGTAGCAAACATTAAATAGCTATGATGCAATCATAGGCTAATATTGTCATGCAATCATAGGTTAATATTGAGATTCAATTGGTTTCAAGAATAGTTTAATATTCTTTACTAATCAGGGCCAACCACATGAAGGTGGAAGCTCATTTGGCCCTGGCCCTCGCCCCCCCAACATTTAAATTCTTTGTTAACATCTAAAATCTTTAAGAAATGATCAATGTTTAAAGTACAAAAAAAGGTTCCAGACCTGCAAAAGTGACATCATTTCCCATCTTCTACGCATGTCATTTTTTCGTCTCATCCAAAATAAGATCCTTCCACTCTATATTGAGAATGCACGTGTAGCTGTGTTTTGTATGCATGGACAATATAAGGAGCTGAAAAACCCCAACATATTTACATTTATTTAATATGTCTATGCAAACCTCTAACAAAAATGCAAACTTGTTGGGTTTTTTTAGCTCCACCTGATGTTGTATGCATATGAATTGAGATTGCATATTGAACTATGTCATCCTTCTGCATTGCAAGGGAATGGGCCTCGTGATTATGGAATTTACACAAAAGAAGAACTTGCTTCTTCAACTCCTTACACTCAACTCTTCACTGAAGTTATTCTTCTAGTAGTGAGAATAGCTACTACAAATTCCTGGGAGCCAAGGGACCCTGAAACTATGCTACGTTTTCTAGAGACATGGGAGAAGTTACTGCCGGGTTTAGTACTTCATAACATAATGAATCATACAGTGATGCCCAAATTAACTACAACAATAGATACTTGGGATATAGAGATCACAAGGGCATGACAAAAGATGCCTATAGAACTGTCATCATACTAGGTACAATAAAATGAATGGAATGCATAGATTAAAAGGAAATGCTAACGAGATGTAGAGATCACAAGGGCATGATAATGAAATGCAGTGATCAGAAGGGCACAAGAACGAAATCCTAGATATCTGCATGATATATACGTACACACATATGTACATACATATACATACATGTATATGTACATATGTGTGTATGTATACATACATACATACATATGTATGTATACATACATATATAAATATACATATACATATACATATACATATATATAAATACATAGATACAATGATCAATGCTCAATTTCTTTTTCGAGAAGAAAACCTTCATCGATGATCAATGTTCATTTTTGAGGAAATTAGATTCTCCCCATGGTCAAACCTGCTTGTTTTGGGCGGATAAAACATTCTGTTATCCCTCCTCGCATTTTTCTCTAGTGACGTGAATTAGCTTCTTGTGGCCATTTCACACCATCAGGTCTAGTTATTCAATGCTGAGTGACTACTTGGGACCTGTTTCTATGACGTCAATGCCCTCCAGGCGTCGTTAATGCATAATATGATTAGATTTTAGTGATTTGATCTCTTGTGGCTGGGTGCAATTATTTTTCTCTCATCCTATCACTTCCAGTGGGAAATGACACTTCATGATAAGATTTCATTCTGATTCTTCAGTTATTTCTTCCTTTAAAACTTGACTCCACCTTGGTCAGGGTTTGAACTCAATGTAGACATCATAGTTATGCCTAAAATCTATAAAGGTAGCTCTAAATATGTTCTTCAAGGTTCTTCTCTATTGTATTTTGGCAGTAGCCTTATGCTCTGCAACTATATTTCTTTACCTTCCATTAATGAAATTCCTACTTTTACGTCTTCTTTCCATTCATGATTTGTGTATGTATTTTTCCTTGTTTTGAATGTTTCTTTCCTATTTCTTAGAGTTACATGTAGTGTTTAATCTGTTGGCAATTGTTGCATAGTGAAAATTATCTTTCCTTTCAACATTTCACCAGTTTTGAACCTGCATTACATTTTGGGATATAGATTGGAGTCAAGTTTAGTGTATTTTGAGTATTTCATTCATATTTTGTGCTGTTGTGGGTAGAGTTGTAACCACAATTCTATCTTGGTGCATCACCTCCCTTTTCCTTTCTGCATCTATTTCTGTTCTCCTTCTTCCTTTTCCTCTTAAGTAGTAGTTTACGTGCACCCTGATAGTAAGGAGGTCGACCTTCTCTAAAGATTTGGCCTCAGAGTGCAAGTACCACACTTAGAGGTTGTTTCCATGTTACACAAGGTCATTTGAAAGTCATACCTCAAACAAGGGTGCAAACTCTTGTGTCAACAATTATATTATGTAATAGACATGGAGAGACATGTCTCCTCATGAGACATGTCTATCGATTATAACTTAATTAATGTACTAACAAAATATTATATAATCTCTCTCTCTCTCTCTCTCTCTCTATATATATATATATATATATATATATATATATATATATATATATATATATATATATATATATGCACTTTAGTCTCATAGTTTATCCAACTAAAGCCATCGAATGTGAACACTCCCTCTTGGTTAGGGAGGATAAAAACATGACCATATATTATCTCAATGTAATATAAGAATATTTTAAATCAAAATATATTCACCATTTTGATATCACATTTGATATCATGAGTATTGGCCTCCATAATATCAACATATGATATTCACCAAATATCACGAGTAATGATATTAAGAGTAATGGCCTTCTGAATGTCATCTCATATGACATTCATCATGTACTCTTTAAGCAATGACCTCCTGGAACTTGAGTTGCAAGATATTCACCAAGTACTATGAGTAATGGCCTCCCAAATGTCTTCTCATATAATATTCACCAAGTACTCCATGTAATGACCTCCTAAACATCAACTTGCATAGCATTGACCATGTCCTCAAAATGTTCATAAGGTATGTGCACACACATTCTCATAATGCTTACCATATGAACATCCACCATGTAAAGTATACTCTATCTCGATCTCCATAGATATTGTAAGATATCCATCATTATAGAATATTAAGTTATTGTGAGATCATCACCTTTCAATAACTTCTGCAAATGCAAGTGATAATCATTTGGAAGTCATCACTTCCTCATGATGTACATAGTGGTTAGGCCTAAATAGTCACAAAGTATATTCATGAATCGTAGTCCTCTTGGCTGCTACAATTTATTGATCACTGGAGAATCCATCTCGACATGATCTACTCCCTTTGAATCGGTGCGACCAAGATCTTCAAAGGTAGTCCCTCTCTTTCAAGGTTGCCTTTGATAAGTGTCGAGTCTCCCTTATAATATCAATCTCTCTCTTCCTGCAAGACATTCTCAAAGGAAATGATCAAGGCACATAACTCTTACAATAATAAAATTACCTTGAATAATTATTCTTAGTAATAGTAATATAAGAGCATTAGAACTTGATTCTATACTTATTGATTTTATTCCAATATTCAATATAGTTGTTAATATATTATCATAATTTATTTCCATAAGCATATTATATCCATAGATATATTATAATCACATACGCCTACATATAAATCCATCTCAATTAATATCATAATAAATTATATTATTATCTTGCAACATATCAATTAATTCACAATATTAAATCTCATATTATTGTTTATAATAATATTAGTAGACACTCAATAGTTATCCCTACCAATATTAAATATCAATTCTATTTACTTATTAAGTAATAAACTTTCCTTAAAATAACAAATTAACTTGTTACCCCATAGCTTTCTTTCATGGGTGATGATCGACTAGAACTGGAGGAGGCATACCGACGGTGGTTTCAAAGCAAGTGTCGCCATTGGATGTCAACCTAACTAATACACATATGCAAATTTCTTTATCTTGTTTTCCCTTTGCTTGATTGACTTATATCTTCCATATATACATCTCATCCAATATATTTATTTTTCCTATGATATATCCTTTTAGTTCATCAAAGGTGATCTTATTAGACGATGACTAAATCCTAAATTAAAATATATGGCATGTATGTCTCATACCATCTGCCCCCATGAGTAGTGACTATGCAACCAACTATTTAGTAAATGATAACACAAAAGTAGACAACGACAACCCATCGATATGGATGGATGGCTATGGCTTCATCAGAAACGACGACAAACCCATCCATGCTCTAGTTGACTTATGCCACCGTACCTTTGACATTGATTCATGGGCTCCCCTAATAGTACTGATGTAGATATATGAATTTTAATTTTGTTTTAGATATTTTAAATAATATATGAATAGTAACATAAAACATAGAAGTTCTAATTTTTTTGACTAAAAGTTATTTTATAATTGTATTTAAATGTTTATTTTTTATTATATTATATAATGGTTTTAATGAATATAAAATATTTAGCAATAATAATATCTAAGTTTTTAAATATATCATGATATTGAAGCTTAGAAAATATTGTTTAAGTCTTATTTTCAAAATAATAATAATTCATACACACACATAAATTATATAGATTATTATAATAAAGTTGTAGCATTATTTAATCAATTCAAATATTCAATATAGTTTTATGTAAGATAATTTTTTTTTATGATTTTCATTTAATCTAAGTTACCATATAAGAGTATATATAATTTAACAAATAATTTAGCTTTTCATAATTTTGATAATTTTATTTATATATGTATCTACTAACTCAATATTGGCAATATGATAATGATAGATGAGACTCTTTGGTTTTTTTTGGTCCTCCCGAGGGCTGGGAAGATGCCTGGTCCATTCACATGGGAACACTGTAAATATGGAGAAATAATTAATTCTTGGTGGAATTTGGAGTTTTGGAGGAATGACACTTCGGAGTGGAGCGACTCAATTTGGGTTTTTGGACAATATTTTGTGTCTTGCTGGTTACCAACTTTGCTTGTATATGACTTTATCTTTTTGGTTGGAAAACTTAAATCAAGGTTCTCTTCTAATGTATGTAATGATGAGGATTCTGAGTTTTCTTTCTCGATTCTTTCAGAATGAGTCTTTGAATCCGAGTATTTATAAATATATATATGGTGGCTAGTCCACTCTTACTTTTGAAATTTTTTTTATTTATATTATACTTTATATGAGAACTACATATATATATATATATATTTTGATAACACATTTAAATTAAATTGAAATCAATTATTTAATCAATGCTTATAATGTAAATTTAGTGCACACATATATCAATTTTTATAATTATGTTTATATTAAATTTAATTTATTTTGTATTTTTTAAAATACTATATTATTTATATTAAACATGATAATGTGATGTCAATATAAATATTGTGATATTCTAAAGATGATGTTAAATACATGATAAATGAATTTCAGTATATGGTACTTAAGGATGGATTATTGTCTTATTTTACTACATCTAAAATACATTTAAAACTACTATAGTCTAAATTATAAACCATTTATAATACACTTTTTTTAAAAGATTTATTTTATGAATTAAAAGTTGTCTAATACCATCTTATTTTATTTATTTTACTATACATAACATGTGAAAGTTACAAAAATATTTGAAGATGTCTTAGATATTTGTATTTCTAATAATTCTTTTTTATTAAGATTCTTAGAGTAAAAATTTGTAATTGATTGAGTATTATATATATATATAAATAATATAATTAGAAATAAATCTATGTTAAATAATTAAACGTGTAAAGTTTTAAAAATTATAATATCAAATACAAATTAATAAATAACAACACTAAGAATAACATAAAAATCGAACTAAAAATAGATTATTTTTTTAATATAAAAAATTACTAATAAAAATAGATGTATTTTATTTCATAAATTTTTATAATATCATTTGATTATTTAACAAATGAAAAATTATATAAAATATAATATTCTACAATCATTCTATTTACTTAAATTTATTTCTATATAATATTTTAATTATCACAACATCTAAATAATAAAAAATAAAATGTATTTTTACTCACTATAACAAAATGCATTTCTTAATCACAGGAACACTTAGCTTTTTACCTGACACAATTAATAAGTGTGTGAGTGATGGAATGTACAATTGCACATAAATTAAAATGGAAGAATGAGGTGGATGGGATATGACGCCTGCCATACATCTAGCCATATCAAACGATATGGCTAGGTAGCCATCGCCCCAATAATGATCATGTGACTTGTGTTAGATTCTTTTGTGTACAAAAACTGTCCCATCACTATTGTATCTAGTTTGATTTCATTTGCAAGTAAGGCTTTGATATCGTATTACTTTTCTGAGGATCGCTTGCAGATGTAATAACACTACCTTATTGGTATGTATTTTTCAATAGCAGTGATTTCTATCTTAATTATATTATGGAATAGACATGGAGAGACGTGTCTCCTCATGAGACATGTCTATCCATTATAACCTAATTAATTTAATAACAAATAATTATACAATATATCATATATAACACACACATACACATAAGCACTTCAGTCTCATACTTTATCCAACTAAAGCTACCAAACATCAACACAAAGCATAATGCATCACAATCACTTATACTTATTCCCATTAGGACCAAGTACATGAACTAAATTTCCATTTCCAAGATTCTTCCATGTAAAGTACATTCATCACATCATAACATCTATGAAAATCTAGTAACCATAATGTAACATTAAAATATTCAATTATCACCATGAGGAAAAAAATAATAACATAAGGTACACCTCCATAAAATCACTCGAATAAGTTAATCAGGATGCATGCATATTACACTTCAACTCACAATTCAATTCTACAATACACTTGTCAATTGTAATTGAACTAGAAAATCCTCAACTCAATTTTCCAATCCCCTAATCATTCAAAATTTCCAGTCATAAGCATATAGAGCATACAAAGCAACTAAAACAAACATATAACATATAATACCCATTTCTACCCTTCAATCAAAGCTTATCACAATTTAGTAGTTTGGCATGTTACAACATAATATTCTTATAAAAATACTTCCATAACAAATCACTTTTAACACCTATCATTAAGTTACCATATAAGCACTTTTGTCACAAAACATATTCCATATACAATTTCCAACAATTCTCAAGAAGAAAAATATCAAATTGTACTATCATAATAAGTAATTGAATTGACAGAAAGATTCTAAATTTGTACTGTGTCCACCTAATTTAACCAAATGGAAAACCATAAAATTAGGTGAAGAGCTATATATCAGCCTCAAGTAGGTTCTTAAAATTTTTGTTTTTAATTGATGAAGGGAAGGATATTCATGAATTCTAGAAATTGTCTTAATTACATTCCCCACATAAAATTCAATTACGTCAATCTTTCTCATGGAGCCTAGTATGTGATTCACAACCATATACTCAAGGAGACCATCACTTATCTCTCTCATAATATATCATGTCTCACATACTCAACCTATCTAACCCCCTAACAAGGAGCACCTTCACAAATTTAGTGTTTTATTAGGTGCTTAAGAGGAGGGGTCTTACATATATTGTCAAAATGCCCATTGTTAACTTTTGTCTTTTGTGAATCTCAATTAGTAGTCATATGTCTGCTGTTGAGGTTTATATTCATACCTTCTTTTAGTTTTATTTTCTCTCCTTTTATATTTTCTGGTGAAAAGTACATGAAAACACAAATATACCCTTCATATGAGGGAGCTGCCCCTCTCAAATGGAGAGGGTGATTACAGTTTGATAGTGATTGATTGGAGTCTATCCAACAATGATTTAAATAAATATTTAGCTAGGGATGACTTCCTTTGAGCACTGATATAACTTTTAAATCAATCATATCAGTCCAACTAATTTTTAATGGATGACTTATCAATTTATAAAAAAATCCTACACAACACTCTTGAAAAATATTACAATCAATTAACATCTTGGGAAAATTCTATTATGTGATATCACTCCTTTCAGCTTAAAGAATGCTTGTGCATCTTATCAATGGGCTATGAATCTTAGCTTCCATGAATTTTTAGAACATTTTCAATGATAATATTGACAATATATTAGTTAAGGACCATTTCCATAAATTTTCTTAACTTCAAACATATTTTTTTTTATATCATATGCCCTTAAAGCCTAAGAAGTGTGTATTTGACATTTCTAATGGTAATCTTCTCAGGTTTATTGTGTCTTATTGTATTATACAACTTGATAATTGTTGATCATTTTTTTCACTATTAGATGCTCAAATCACATTTTCCAAGTAGGTTTTTAGTTGAGAAGATTGCAGAGAAGAGATTCTTAAGGTCAACAATGTCAGTGTAATATTCCTCACATTATACTGATATAGTCTTGTAGGATTGTATAGGATTCATGATTGATTTCAACAAGACAAATCTATGGTATCACCATAATCACAAATAAATTGTTCACGAGATTTTAGGAACCACTTTTATACTAAAAGGTTGGGAGCTACACTAATGTTTTTCTTTTTCATAACTATGACTACCAGAAGACAAAAAAAAACACGTGCTTTCATAGACCTTCATATTTTGATAGAGTTCATAAACACAAGTCATACCAATGTGCAGTGAACAATGCACTGATTGAGGTTCATTGACATAAGTCTTATGATGTCAATTTTGGTACAACATCAGGGAGTTGGTCTTCAATGGATCTAAGTGTGGGTTTCACAATGGGTTCATCAAAATATCCTTAACTATCAAAGGGAACAAAATCTCATAGGTTGATATTGTTAGTTATTCCAATGACTTACATTGGCATTTTTTTTTGACAATGTTGGCTATGAAGGTGGATGATGGTTACATTGGGAGAGCATGGGAAAATTCTCACCAATGAGTTTCCTCATTTGTGAGACTTGAATTGTTAAGAAAGATAAAATCATTCCTTCTAATAGTTTGCGCTATGCCGATGAAGTTTATCTAGGAAGCATATTTGTGGTCTTGTCAATACATTTAGAGGGGGTGATATACGTAGGATCGACATTAGAGGAGATTCTTAGGGTTTTTATGATATCAATCAGTTCTTTTTTGCAAATCATTTCATTTATTTAGAGGCATTTGATCATTGAAGAGACTCCTATCATATCTCCTGTTAGGATTGTTATTTTCCAATTTCATCTACACATCCTTTAGGGTCTCTCTAAGGCTTGATCTCTCCCTTCTCTAGGACTAGGTTAACCAAGTCAAATTAGTCTGGTCAATGTTGACCTAAAGTTGACCTGGTCTAGGTTAAGGTGGACTAGGTTGACCTTGTTCCCAAGAATTGTAGGGTTGAGGGCTCAAAAGATCTCAAGTTTACCAATTGATTTATATTGTTCCCCAGTCGGTTGAAGTTATTTTTCTACAAGAGGGTTGAAGGCTTCATTTTCACATCTCATCTTCACAAGACATCCACTAGAAAATAAGTAATCAAGGAGTTATTGTTTCTTTTCTACCTTTTTGGCCATATCTCCTGGTAGGCTTGTTATCTTCCAGTTTCATCTACACATCCTTTTGGGTATTTTTGAGGCCTTATCTCTCCCTTCTCTAGGACTAGGTTGACCTAGTCTGGTCAAGGTTGACCTTAAGTTAATCTAGTTGAGGTTAAGGTCAACCAATTCAACCTTGTCCTTAGTAATTATGAGATTTAGGGCCTAAAAGACCTCAAGTTTACTAATTGATTAATATTGTTCCCTAGTCGGCCAAAGTTATTTTCTTGTCCAAAAACTAGTATATAAGGAGGCTTGAGGGATTCATTTTCATATCTCATCTTAGAGGACATCCATAAGCAATCAAGTAATCAAGGCATTCTTCTTGAAGTGAGCATCTTTAATCATTCAAGTCTAAGCATCTCTTCTTGCATCAAACTTCTTCCTTCAAGGTCGTAGTGGAGTTTGGCTCAAAGGAGAAGATCTATCATTCATTCAAGATATTCTATTATTCATCATGACATGTCACATATATTTCTATACATGAGGTTTTGGTTTCTTTGAATTCCTTATAGTTTCTTTGAGTCAAAGTTATTACCTCACATACTTGATCACATCTCAAATGCAATTGCATCTTTAAAGGTAATTGCATCTCTTATTTGGTATTATTCAGATCTATCACATACAAGAATTTACTTTGTCAAATACATTTCATTTCAAGGTTGATTTCTCAATCTAGGGCTTAACCAAGACAAGCCCTCATCCAAGAAACAAAAAAACCCTTCATTTTGTGTGTGTAGGAGCATGATAGAAATTTTTTGCATGCGGATCTAGAAATAAGTCCCTGAGAGCTTCTTAGAGAAGCTGGTTTACCTTTGTTACAATGCCTTTGGTACATGTCAACCTTGCAGAAATCCAACCCTTCAAGTCGACCTAGACCCTACTACTTTTTTGGATGAATGATCATTGTGTTTTGTTCATTTCTTCATTTCATTCAGGAATCTACAACTTGATATTCAAAAATAGGTTCATAATAAAATCATGCTGGTCCATGAATGACAATCCTGTGACCTATGTTAGATTCTTCTATGTGCAACAACTATCCCATCACTACTGTATCTAGTTTGATTTACATATTCAAATAAGGGTACGATACCATTTATTTTTTAGAGGATTTCTTGCATAATAGTATTGTTTGATTGGCACGTGCTTTTCAATAGTGGTGATTTCACTCTTAATTAGATTACAAAACATACATGGAGAGACGTGTTTCCTTAGGAGACATGTCTATTTATTATGACCTAATTAATATAATGACAAATGATCAATATAATATCTCATATATTTAACATAGAGAGAGAGAGAGAGAGAGAGAGAGAGAGAGAGAGAGAGAGAGAGAGAGAGAGAGAGAGAGAGAGAGAGAGAGAGAGAGAGAGAGAGAGAGAGAGAGAGAGAGAGAGAGAGAGAGAGTTCAGTCTCATAGTTTATCCAACTGAAGCTACCAAACATCAATACAAATCATGATGCATCATAATAACTTCTACTTATTCCCATTAGGACCATGCTCAGATAACATGAACTAAATTTCTATTTCTAGGATTCTTCCATGTAAAATATATTCATCATATTATAACATCTAGGTGAATCTATTAACCATAACACAACATTAAAATACTCAATTATCACCATGAGGAAAAAAATAATAACATGAGGTACACCTCCATAAAATCACTTGAGTATAAGCACATAGACTATAAGAAGAAACCAAAAAAACATATAACATATAAAACCCATTTTTACCCATTCAATCAAAGCTCCTCACAATTTAGTAGTTTGGCATCTTACAACATAATATTATTAAAATACTTGCATAAAAAATCATTTTAACACCTATCATTAAGTTACCATATAAGAACTTTTGTCATCATACATATTCCATATACAGTTTCCAATAATTCTCAAGAAGGAAAATACCAAATTATACTATCATAATAAGTAACTAGTTGACTGAAAGATTCTAAATTTGTAATGTGTCCACCTAATTTAACCAAATGGAAACTCATGAAATTAGGTGAAAAGATATATGTCAGCCTCAAGTAGGTTCTCACAATTTCATTTTTTAATTGAAGGGAAGGACATCCAAGAATTCTAGAAATTGTCTTAATTACATCCCCATATAAAATACAATTACATCAATCTTTCACATGGAGTCCCGTATGTGATTCACAACCATACTCTCAAGGAGGCCAACACTTATCTCTCTCATAAAATATCATGTCTCTCATAGTCAACCTATCTAACCCCCTAACAAGGAACGTATTCACAAAATTAGTGTTTTATTAGGTGCTTAAGAGGAGATGTCTTACATTTATTCTCAAAACCCCCATTGTTAATTGTTGTAATTTGTGAATCTCTGGTAGTAGTCGTTGTCTGCTATTGAGGTTTATATTTATATCTTCTTTAAGTTTTATTTTCTCTCCTTTGGTACTTTTTTCTGAAAATTACATGAAAACACAAATACACCCATATGAGGGAGCTGCCCCTCTCAAATACAGACGAAGATTATAGTTTGATAGTGATCGATTGTAGTTTATGCAATAATGATCTACATGAATATTCAGCTGGGGATTACTTCCTATGAACATTGATATAACTTTTGAATCAATCATATTAGTGAAACAAATTTTTAATGAATGACTTCTAAATTTATAAAAAATTCCTACACAACATTCTTGATAAATATTAAAATCAATTAACATCTTGGAAATATTGTATTATGTGATATAACACCTTTTGTCTTAAAGAATGCTTGTGCATCTTATCAATGGACTATGAATCTTGACTTCCATGAATTTGTTTATAACATTATCAATGATAATATTGAAAAAATATTAGTTAAGGACTATTTTTATTATTTTTTCAAAACTTCAAATATATTTGTTTTATATCATATTCGCTTAAAGCCTAAGAAGCATGTATTTAATATTTCTAGTGGCAATCTTCTCAGGTTTATCATGTCTTATTGTACCATTAAACTTCATAACTGTTGATCATTTTTTTGCACCATCAGATGCTCAAATCCCATTTTTCAAGTAGGGTTTTAATTGAGAAGATTGCAGAGAAGATATTCTTCAAGTCAGTGTAATATTCCTCACATTATACTAATATAGTCTTGTAGGACTTTATAGGATTCATGGTTGATTTCAAAAAGATAAAGCTATGGTATCACCATACTCACAAATAAATTGATCTACTTTTATAGTAATAGGTTGGGAGCTATTCTAATGGTTTTCATTGTCATAACTATGACTACCAAAAGATGAAAAAAATACAAGTGCTTTGATAGACCTTCCTATTTTGACAGAGTTCATCAACACAAGTCATACCAATATGTAGTGAACACCACGTTGATTGAGGAACTCATCAACATAAACATTATGATGTCAATTTTGGTACAAGTTCTGGGAGTTGGTCTTAAGTGGATATAAATGTGGGTTTCACAATGGGTTCATCAAAATATCCTTAACTATTAGAGGTGAAAAAAATCTCATAGGCTGATATTGTTAGCTACTCCAATGACTTACATTGGGATTTTTTTTGATGAGGTTGGCTATGAAGGTGGATAATGGTTTCATTGGGAGAGCATGGGAAAATTTCTAGCAATGAGTTTCCTTATCAGTGAGACTTGAATTTTTAGAAAAGAGAAAAGTATGCCTTCTAATAGTTTGCGCTATGTCAATGAAGTTTATCTAGGAAGCATATTTGTGGTCTTTTTGATACATTTAGAGGGAGTGATAGACATAGGATCTTCATTAGAGGAGATTATCAAGGATTTTTTGATATTCAATAGATATTTTATGGAAATCATTTCACTTATTTAGAGGTGTTTGGTCATTGAAGAAAATCCTATCATATCTCCTAGTAGGATTTTTATATTTCGGTTTCATCTACACATCCTATAGTGTCTTTTTGAGGCCTGATCTCTCCCTTCTCTAGGACTAGGTCAACCAAGTCAATCTAGTCTTGTTAAGGTTTACCTCAAGAGGAACTAGTCTAGGTTAAGGATGACTAGGTTGACCTTGTCCTCGATAATTGCAAGGTTCAGGGCCCGAAAGATCTCAAGTTTACCAATTGATTTATATTGTTCCCAAGTCAGATGTTGTTATTTTCTTGACCCAAAATTAGTATATAAGGAGGCTTGATGGCTTCATTTTCATATCTCATCTTTAGAAGACATCCAAAAGAAAATAAGTGATTAGGGAGTTAGTGTCTATTTGCTATCTTTTTGGCCATATCTCCTAGTAGGCTCGTTATCTTTCAATTTCATCTACACATCCTTCTGGGTCTTTTTGGGGCCTTATATAGCCCGTCTCTAGGACTAGGTCAACTAGGTCAACCTAGTCTAGTCAAGGTTGACTTCAAGTCAACCTGGTTGTGGTTAAGATCAACCAAGTCAACTTTGTCCCCCATAATTACGGGGTTCAGGGCCCAAAAGAATTTTAGTTTATCAATTGATTTATATTGTTCCCTAGTTGGCGATAGTTATTTTACCTCCCAAAAACTAGTATATAAGGAGATTTGAGGGCTTCATTTTCATAGCTCATCTTCATAAGACAGCCACAAGAAAGCACATAATCAATGTATTCTTCTTCAAGTGAGTATCTTCAAGCATTCAATTCTAAGCATCTTCTTCTTGCATCAAACTTCTTCCTTTAAGGTGGTAGTGGAGTTTGGATCTAAGGAGAAGATCTATCATTTATTCAAGCTCTTCTATTATTCATCATGTCATGTCACATATATTTCCCTTATCCTTTTTATCCTTTGAGATGCATATTCTTTAATATGTCTACATTGATTAAGTGCAACTTAATCTTAATATTATGCATATTATAAGGATGTTCTTATCTTATTTCTTCATGATATAGTTATAATATGTTTCTCCTTTATCTTTTCACTTATTTCTCTATAGATTGTATTCTTTTATGATACTTTTTCTTTTTTTTTAAATCTTTGGTTATGCATAATTTTTGTTACATCCAGGATCTTGTGTCTTTTTCCTAGCAAATGCCCTTTTATATCTTTGTTTATAATGTTCCTAATTTAATAATAATTTATAGTTCATGTCATATGTGATATTTACATTATTATTTTATGATTTTTAGAGTTGGTTATTGTATGATGTTTCTTATTTTATATCTTTATGGTATGGCATTATTCTATAGTATTTATGTTGGTTATAGGATGTTTTGTGCATAACTAGTGGTTCTTGCCTACATCTTCATATCTCATGAGATATTGTGGCATTTTCTTACCATAGGCTTTCTTTCTTGTCTTATGCTTGGGGCAAGAGGGCCTTTTGTACATTCTTCCTCTCCCTAGTAAAGTAGAATCTCTTTATTATGTGATATTTTTTTCTATGACCTAATCATAGCTCTCTCTTGTGTAAAAGTAGTGCATGTCCTTGATCACCACCCTTTCATTATTTGTAAACCTATGTTCATAGTTAAAATTTACCCTTACGACATGCTTTAAAGTTTGTCATCCTTCCAAGGATCCCCATCTTACCTATACACAAGGGGATGAATAGGGGCATTATTGTTCTTCTTACTTTCTTTTTCTTGAAGTTGTATCTTTGTTCATGAAACTCCTCTTGAAGGTATATGTCTTCTACACAATATCTCTTCCTTTCAAGGGCCTCTTCTCATTAGCGACATATCCTTTCATAATTTATCTATTTACTTAGCTTATGAGAGTGAATACTCTTTGCTAAGTTTATGGTATACATTGTTGTTAGGGGGTATCTCCTTGTTGATAGAAGTAGTTATCCTTGTTTCTCTTCCTTAAGATGTCTATGGATTCATAGTCATCCTAAGGAGGGGGGCATATATATGCCCTCCTTAGTTTTTTTTGACAACTATGGGGTAGCAAATATGGATTCTGAGTATGGTTTGGAGTACTTTAGCCTTGTTCTCTTGGTATGAATTCTAGGTCATCCACAAATATATGTATTTCTGCTTCATCTCTTTTGCACACACAAGCACATATGCTAAATCTCACATATAGGGGCAACACATGAAAATTTTATAAATCCTCAATGCATCTCTCCATCCCAATGAATTTTTTTTGTTTTTTTTTGTTTTTGCTAAATACTCAATGGGTATTAGTGATACTTATCCACTTTTGAGAAAACATCCATACATACACACTCTATGGTGATACTAGGAATTTAATCTACTAGTGGATACACACACACATACACATGTGTGCATAAACTATTGATGGGCATACAATATTGACTATATGGCACACAAACCTGCTAGACCATTTAATCTCAATTTTTATTTTTATTTTTGACTATTGGGCATACAAACTTGTTAGACCATTCAATCCTTCCTTTTTGTGATTCATAGTAAGGTACACACACCTTATTGGGCTAGATAATCACTCCCTTTTCCTCTCCAATGCTTTCATGTTGGTAGGATAGAATCATGGGGATATAGTCCTTTGTGATGCTTGCTCCTTTCCTATGTGATCTCTTATTCTTTTTAATATCATTCCAAATATGATATAGTGAGTGAGATGTTCCCTTAGCTAAGGTCTTTTTCACTAGCTGATTTGGGCTTTTGTACTAACCCTTGTTTTGTGTCTTTTGGGATTTTATTTCATTTTTTTTTCTTTGACATTCCTTTGCTTTGTTTTCATGATCTTATGCATGGGAATGGAGTTAGTATCCTAGGTTTGGGGTATTATATCTTTAATCTTAGTGATTTTTCTATCTTGATGTGACACTATCTTTCTTCTCTCCTTCCTTTATTGAGGGTATGGCTTACCTCACACTCCTGCTAGAGTGTGGGCTAAATATACCATCTTAAAATGAATAGACTTTATTTTGAGACTATTTAACCCTCCTTAGTGTGGTTTTTGTCTTTTTTTTTTGCTTTTTCCTTCCATCTCATGCTTTTTTATCATCTCTTTCGTTTTGACATGGTCCTCTAAGTGTTGCTTTGCTACCTTTTTGACCATATCTCTTGGTAGGCATGGTATCTTCTAGTTTCATCTGCATATTTTTTTGGGCCTTTCTAATGCTTGATCTCAATCTTCTTTGGGACTAGGTTGACCATGTCGACCTAGTTTGGTCAAGGTCGATCTTAGGTCAACCTAGTCTAGGTCAAGGTCAACTAGTTCAACTATTTCCTCGTTGATTGCAATGTTTGGTGCTCAAAAGACCTCAAAATTACCAATATATTTATTTTGTTCTCCAGTCAACCTATGTTGTTTTTTCACCCAAAAACTAGTATATAAGGAGGCTTGGGGGCTTTATTTTCATATCTCATCTTCACAAGACATGTACAAGAAATAAATGCATTCTTCTTCAAGTCAGCATCTTCAAGAACTCAAGTCTAAGCATCTCCTTCTTGCATTAAGCTTCTTCCTTCAAGGTGGTTGTGGAGATTTTCTCTAAGGAGAAGATCTATCATTCATTCAGGCTCTTATATTATTCATCATGACATGTCACATACATTTCCATACATGAGGTTTTGACTTCTTTGATTTCCTTATAGATCTTTGAGTCAAGGCTATTGCACTTAAATACCAGATCACATCTCAAATGCATTGCATCCTTGAAGGTAATTGCATCTCTCATTTTCTATTATTCAGATATGCTACATGCAAGAATTTTCTTTATCAAATATATTTCAATTCAAGGTTTATTCCTCAATCTAAGGCTTGACCAAGGCAAGCCCTCACCCAATAAACAAACAAAAGCCCTTCATTTTTTATGTGTAGGAGTAGAATAGCATACTTTGACAAGAAGATCTAGAAATAACTCCCTTAAAGATTCCTGGAGAAGTTGGTTTAACTTTTCTATAGTGCACCTGGTACACATCAACCTTATAGGAATCTAACCCTCTAGGTTGATTGAGAGCTTGCTGCTTTTTTGGATGAATGATTTATGGGTTTTGTTCCTTTCATCGTTTCATTTAGGAATCACTAGTTGAATTAAGAAATAGGCTCAAATCTATGATTTTTAGAGCTAAAATACCTCTTCTACTACATAATTCAAGGTGGAGCTTTCATATTTTATTTCCTTTCATATTTATATCCTAGATTTATATCTTAATTAGCTTGATTGTGTACATTTAGCATCTAGATCTACATTATTCAAGCAATTACTTCAATGTTGCATACACATTATCATATAAGGGCCAAAGAGTGTATTTCATTGTATTTCATTCTCCTTTATAATTTGAATTTATAATCAACACCCTTTCTCCATTGGGTCCTAGCTTATCTAATTCGGGTTATAAAGATGAATCCTAATAGGAGATTTCCTTTTTTCCTTAAATCCACATTTGGATGGCTTAGTAGACTGAAAAGGGAGAGATCTATATCTTATTAAATTGTCTCCCTTTTCCCCCTAAACAAATGGAAAGCTAATAATCTCTTTCAGAAACTCATTTTGTTTCATCAATTTCATGTGAAAATAAGGTTGTCAACTACAAAATTTGGAGATTAGAGAAAATATGACACACATTTTTTGGGGTTGACTATTCACGTTTTCCATTCTACAACAAAAAACCAAGGCAATACTAGGCCTACTAGGCTAATTAGATATATGATAATATATCAGATATCTAATTTACCCTGTAAATTTTGAATTTCTATTTTTTAAAAATTTGTTCTTTAATTTTGATTTTTATCATTCATGTTTTTAAATATTAGAATATTATTATTATCTTTGTTTATATTACTATTGTATAGTACTATAATATTAGTATTAGATTATATTAATATTACTACTATATTTAGTAATATTAGTATTATATTTAGTATCAAATGTGATAAATTAGTATTAATATATTATTATTATTTATATTACTATTATATACTAGTATAATAATAGTATAATATTAGTATTATATTAATAAATTGGTATTATATATAATTATTTATATTATTATCATAATACCTAGGAGAGAGAGAGGAGGGGGAGAGTGAGAGTGGGGAGTAGGGGCAAGATAGAGATAGATGGAGACAAGAGTAGGAGAGAGAGATAAAGTAGTAGTAGGGGAGAGAGAGAACTTACCTAGGAGAGAGAGGGTATCTAGGAGGGGGAGAGGGAGGGGTGGGAGAGAGAGCATAATATTATCTAAATAATGATAATATCATATTAATTAATATAATTTTATACAACACTAATCTATATTTAATATAAAATAAATAATAATAATATATTAATATCATATTTAATACTAAATATAAATTGATATTACTAAGTATATAAAAAATTTAATAAATATACTACTATTAATAATACTGATTTACTAAACATAATAAAAAACACTTTATCTATAGTAGAAAATGGCCCTGCCATCGAAATATGCAAACTTCTCTATGAATTTAAAAAATCCAATTACCTTTTTTGGTAAAACAAAGTACAACTTAATCCCATGTCCAACTGAAACAACAAACATATATGAAATCTTAAGCAACCTGTAAGAGGCTACAACTATCAAAGTGAAGAAGGTAGAGTCACACTCCATAGATGACCCGGCTAAACCCACCTAGACAAACTATTGCAATCTTGGCAAACAAGAAAGGCACCATGATCCAAACTATATTAACCAAGTGACATTTTTTTCCAAAATAAGGTATACACAGGACATCTCACATGACTTTTGGGATCATCCCTCTCCACTCATTAATCCTTACAAAACCCAGATAGTATAAAGACATGATAAATTTAATTTTGCATATCATAGACAAAAAGAAATGAAGCAAAGTGAAAACCCTAGGGTGAACCCACAATACTAGGTACCACTTTTTTGGCATGAAGGAAATTATAAAATGATGCTAAATTCCCATATTCAATTTAACGTATGTTCACGCGAACTTATTAATGATGTTCACACAAACATATTTAGTTTAAATAAGGGGTGCTCGCATGAACATCCCTTATTAATATGTTTGCATGAATGTATTTTTACGATGATTTTGAGACAAAAAAATTATTTTTCCATTTAGGCTTGTATGTTCACACAAACATACAAAACATGTTCGCGTGAACATAGTGTGTGCATGAACATGTTAATTTATAAAATTTTGGTGCTCTTTTCTAAAAAAAATGAAATTGGCTTTTTTGATCCCCAAAATTGAGATTGAATGATCTCCTACTATAAAATTAAAAATGCCAATTTGTGCTACTCGGAGCAATCTTTCCAACGACTATAATTGTAATATATATCATATTCATTAAGACTTTAAATATGAGTTTAACTCATTATAGGTTCATTACCGACTGAACATCAACTACCTTTGGCACTTCGAGAAAATTTGTAAGTTAGGTCAATTTTTTTTTTGAAAAAAATCAAGGAAATAGGTTGTTGAGATAGCTTTCTATTAGAAAAAAAGAAAATTAAATTAATGATAAATTGAGTTCAAGTTATCTGTGTCAAAAAAAACGTATGTCTGAATTACAATTGATGTCACTTCAAAACTTCATAAACTATACAATATTCAACCAAATTGAATCAAACCAAATGCATCCTCTAGATATTGATGTTACAAATCTAACACCAAAAAAATTGCCTCATTATCATTTCTAGAAAAAAGTTATGGGTGTCAAGTAGACTGTCACTCTTTAAAAATATTGATTTTTCATATGTACCACTTTTCAGAGGAGAAGAAAAAATTGAACTTTAAAAAATAAAATAAAAAATATGGTTACAAAGTAGGAACAAAGTACTAGAAATCACTAGTTTATGTCACCTTGAAATTATTCATAGTTTTAGAGATATAGTCACTTGAATGTGAGGTTTGTTTCAAAAATATTGATTTTAGTGTCAAAAATGGAACCCATTATTGTGGGATCACCTCCTAACCCAAAAAAATATGGAAATCCTAACCCAGAGTCCACTAATGGTTGGAACAATATCCTTAACAAAAACAACATAAATCAACACATTAAATCAATATAAGTAGTCAAACTTAGGATTTACTATTTGGATAGGAAGGATCTCAAAAGTCAATGCCATCCCAATAGGCATTGATAGAAGATCAAGTTAATGCACTCATGTTCAAGGAGTATCAAATCTGAAGAATTACCACATTCCATCAAGATCTAATCCCAAAAGCCCTAATTTGGCCACAACCACCTATTAGGAGCAATGACATCAAAATCAAACTACTTGAGAGTTTCACTAAAGGAGGATCTTTGAGAAATATGCATCAGAAAAACATTGCCTACAATAAGAAAAATAAACACTACGATTGCATCACTAACTGAGAGTAAAATAGGTAAAAAGGCCAATATGATTGGATGAAAGCATAAAATATTAATAACCTCAGGTGCATCACAGTTAAAAACAAATTGACAGAGAAAATACAATCATTATAAGCAATAACAACTCATAAGTTCATTGGTTTGATTACAAATCTCTAGGACTATTCACATTCTTGAATAATCAAAAACCAAAAAAGTCATGTTTGATGGAATGACTAAGCACAAGCTATGGTGGAAAGGTATGTATTTCTTCCCTTTCTACTTGTCTGGTGTGTATTTTTTTGTAAAAATAAAGACATTAGGAATGATAAACTACATGGACCTCTCTTTTTTCTTAAAGGGCTTAGTGTAAAGTTTTTCAAATGGGCACCTAATTCCACAAAAATGGATGCTTATAAAATAACCCTACCAATGTGGATAGTAATAAAAAGTTTCCCAATAGAGTTGGTACATAGTCAAATTGTAACACCATGCTTGGGAACCCAAAAGAAATAAACCTAATGATGAAGGGTGCTCCCCTTAATACCATAACACACAATAGAAATTGATAAACAACACAAATTGAGAGAACAAAATATGAGATTCTTATTATCACCATAAATGCAAAATTACATAATTAAAATATACAAACCCACATGGGCACCTTCGTTACAATAGTTTGCAAGATATAGATGAACATTAGTAACCCTTATTGGAAACACAAAACTAGAAGTATAAATATTTTTGGGTGTTGTAAGGTTGTCCTTATAACTAGGACTCTCATGCATTAGACACCTAGGGTAATTTGAAAAGTGACCCTTTCACATCTCAAGTAGTCAGAGGAAAAATCAAGACAATCAACCTCCTCCTATGCTAGCCAAAATGAATCCTCCATTGATCTTCCTTTCTATTTGACCAGATACTTGTCATAGGTTCTGTTCCTTGTCCTTCTTCCAACACAACTGTCTATTATCTCCTCAATCTCCTTTGTATTTGAATTAGATGGAATACTTCACTATGCTTTTGCAGCTTCATCTCCATCACCTCCTTCATATTATTATGTTAAATCTAAAATGTTGAATACTGGTGAAATATCCAGTTTAGTGGAAAACTCTACTTCATAGGCATTTACATAATCATGCCTTCTTAGTATTTTACATGGTCCAAGCTTCTTCATTTTTATCTTATTATATGTACCCACTATAAATTTCTCCTTCCTCAAATGAACCATGACTTCATCTCCAATATAAAATTCCTTATACCTCTTTTTCTCATCTTCCTTAGCCTTATAATGTGTATTCATCCTTGTAATGGATTCCTCACCTCCTCATAGATGTTTTTCAAATGTTCAACAAAATCTTGTACTTCAACACTACTTATCTCTCTTTTATGCAACTGCTTCAATTTAGAAGCATTTATGGTATTGGTCCCATATATAATCTAGAATGGTAATTTATTAGTACTCCTATTGACAAAATTAATGTATGCAAATTTTGTCTATGGTAAAATTAGATCCCAACCTTTTGACTTATCCCCAACTAAGAATCTTAGTAAATTCCCCAAACTCTAGTTCACCACTTCTATTTTTCCATCAATTTGTGGATGATGCAATCAATTTCAAATCCACCTTCAATTTCTTCCATAATATATGCTAAAAAAACCCAATAAACTTCCTATCTTGATCATAAACTATTCTCTTTGGAAGACCATGTAGTCTCACCACTTCTTTCAAAAACAATTGTTAGACTTCCCATTCTTGTGTTTCGAAAAGAATGTATAACTCTACAAAAACTCAACCCATTTCAAATGCCTTTGGTTCAATTTTCTTTGACTACTCAAATATTACAAATCTTGATGATCAGTATACAAAAATAACTCCTTAGGAAGAAGATATATCTCCAATTCTTCAATGCCTAAACTATAACACACAATTCATGATCATAAATATAATACTTTCTTTTGGCATCATTCAATTTCTCACAAAAATAAGCAACATGTCTACCTTTTTGGCTCAAAATAAATCCTATTGCAGTACCACTAGTATCACAGTCTACTTGAAACACCTTATTAAAAAGTGGAAGTGCTAAAATAGGCTTCTCTATAGATTTTTGTTTCAATAAATTAAATCTCTTATCTACTCCTATAATCCAATTAAATTATAGGGTCTATAAATACTGCTAAAAAAGGGTCTATAAATACTGCTAAAACCTCTAATAATTTTTTTGTAAAAACTATCCATTCTATGAAAAGATCTTACCTCCATTGCACTCCTTGGAGTTGGTCATTCGAGTATAGCATTCACTTTTTCAGGGTCTATTTCAGACCTTCTACTAGTAATACAAATCCCAAGTGCACTAACTCCTTCACAAAACTAAACTTTAAATTTATCAGCAACTTTTCCTCCCTCAAATTATCAAACACCTTACGAATATGTATTAAATTAGCCTCCAATGTCTTACTAAAGATCAAAATATCATCTAAATAAACAATGAAAAACTTACCCAGAAACTCCTTCAGTACCTCATTCATGAGCCTCATGAAAGTGCTTGATACATTGGTTAGCCCAAAAGGAATGACTAACCAATCATACAATCCTTCCCTTATCTTGAAGGTAGTCTTCCACACATCTCCTTCTCTAATGAAAATATGCTAGTACCCACTCTTCAAATCTATATTTGTGAAATACACAACTCCACTCAAACAGTCCATAATATCATTCATCCATGACAATGGAAATCTATACTTGATTGTGATCTTGTCAATAACTTGAGAATTTGTGCACATCCTCCATTCTCCATTCTTCTTACATGCTAATACTACTATTACAACACAGACTCAAACTCTCTCAAATCAACCCCTTCTACAATAACTCATGAGCTTGTCTATTCAACTCTTCAATTTCTTTTGTTGTAATTATGTACATTGTTTTGTTTAAAAACCTAGCTACTAAAATCAAGTCCATTTGGTGACTTGTCTTCCTCATTGGGTGTTATCCATTAGGTACATTATTTGACACAATATTTGAGAACTCTTCTATCAAATCTGCAACTTTTGCAGGTACCTCCTCTACTACTTCTTTACCATATTTTGGAATTACAACAAAAGAGATATGCACATGCCTCATACCCTCGAGAAACTACTTTCATTAAATAAACATATTCTAGTGGCACTACATACCTTTTCTTATTTTTCCTTCAATGGCTTCAACTTATGTTTCACTCCATCATTTGTCAGAATGTAGGTATTTGCACACCCATCATGTACAACATCCCTATCAAACTGCCATGGCGTACCCAAAACAATATGACATATGTCCATAGGTATGATATCAAAAAGCACCCGATCTTGATATCATCTAATATTGAACTTCATTAGGTATTGCTCATCGACCATGATCTTGTAGTCATCCTACACCAAGGAAATACAATATGGACTCAGATGTTTCTGCCTCTTAAGATTTAAGTTTGTGACCATATTTTCTAACACCATATTATTAGTGCTTCCACCATCAATGGTCACATCAAAATAATTATCTTCATATTTTTATCTAGTGTGAAGAAAGCTCCTCCTTTGATCATGTTCATTCTCACCACTTAGCAAGACTCTTATGTTAACTAGGACTTCTCCTCTTTCAACATCTTCAAAATGTGAGGATTTTGCACCTTCATCAACATGCACAACTCTAGCATGGCCTTCAGTTCTTCTACCAGTCCTTCCTTGGTGTTGATGAAACTCAAATGAATTATGCCCTTCTTACCCACAATAAAAATAGGTTCCATAAAACATCCTCTACTAGATCCTTTCCCTCTTCCTCTTCCTCTCTGATCTCTATTATTATGATCATAGAAATGGTTGTTTCTCCTCTGATTTTGATTGGTACTCCTCGCCTCATCCTTCTTCTTTTGATCATCATTTTTTCCTCAATAAGACCATTCACCAAATCTCCACCATGACCACTACCACTATTGTTGTTATCATTTTTTTTTTTTCCAATTTTCCTGAACTCTTAGGGAAAATTGGTACACCTCCTTAATAATGATCATTTGAAATAAAATTAGTTTCTTCTAAACACTTGACCTCAACCCATTACGATAATGAGAAACTTTCTCCTTATCAACTTCAACATGGCCAATTCTAATGAGAATTCGGTAGAACTCTTCAGTATACTCTTGAACAAATCTTTTCGCTTGTTTCAAGCCTTACATTTTATTCAATAGATCAAACTCATAATCCATGGGAATGAATTATGTCTTTAATTTATCTATCATTTGATCCCATCTAGTGATTTTATCTTTCCCTCTCCTATTTTTCTCCAATTAAATCTCCTACCACCAGATCTTTGTATGACCCTTTAGTTTGGCCTTCACAAATTTGACCCTATCCAAATATTTAATATCATCATACTCAAGGTATGCTTTTATTGAATTGATCCAATGGATCAATTCCTCTTGGTTAAGATTTCCTGAAAAAAGTGGCAACATCAAATTTAGGTCTTTTTCCAATCTTGGAAACGACCCTAAAAGTATTTTCTTGTTTTGGGTTTAAAACTTCTTGTTCTCCTTGATCAATATATCATTCTCCTTCTCTTTCATCCTCACTCTCATCTCTTATAGTGAGATTTATCCCTCTACATATCTGTTCTTGCAATGATTTCATTTTCCTTTGGAGGGATCAAACCCTAGGTGTAGCACCTCTAACACCACACTCTCATTATGGAGGCATTTTCATGCTTCAGCTGAAACCCTAGTGCAAAATTCCCCACAATTAAAATTTTTTCCACATGCCCAACCTAAACCATGGTCCTAGTGCAAACTGCCTCCCAATCAACAATTTGTTTACACACTTAGGAACTCCCACTCTGATATCACTTGATGAAGGGTGCTCTCTTTAATACCACAAGACATAACATAAAGAGATAACCAAAAAAAAAAGAGAGAACAAAATATGGGCTCCTTACTGTTTTCATAAATATGGAATTATAGAATTACAATATGCAAACCCACATGGGAACCTTACTTACAACAATAAAAAAGACAAAGTTGTGATATCACCCACAATTGTCCTAGATAGTCTACACGCTTTCCTTATATAGGCATTTTTCAGCACTTGGGAAGGTTCTAGATACTAAGCCTTAACCCTTAAGGTCAACCAACTTCATATTATATTATCTTAGTACACTTTATTATAAATGATCACTCAAGACAAATTATAACTATCTTTTCAGATGATCACTCAAGACAAATTATAACTATCTTTTCAGATGGGTCCACTTCTAGAGACCATAACTAGCAAGCTGTTGACTTAATAGACTATAAGAGCCCCATTTTAGGATCTTTGGCTAAAGATCGACAATAGTTGATTACAAAAGTGTCCATTAGCCAAGGTTTTGCCTTGTTTTGGAGCCATTTATGCCTTCATCATTGGACCTAAAGTTTGGATAGCCAAATTTCATATATATTTTTTGTAATAACTACACTAATGCATATGATATGACAATAAAACTCATTTGGAAGGTTGATATGTCTGAGATGAACCCTCACATATGATATTAGAACAATCTGAGAACATAATAATGACTTACTAAAATTGGTAAGCTCCCACAAATAAAAAATCTGCACATGCATAACCCTTATTGGAAACACAATTGGGAAACTAGAAGTAGACATATTTTTGGGTGATGAAAGATTTCCCTTACACCCAAGATTCTCTTGCATCATCTAACAAGTCACAAAGTTCAATAAACTATTTAAAATTTTTTTTAAACAACATAAAATTAACAATACAAAAGCAATATACATATACACATCAATTACATATATGCAATACAAATATAGATTCCATTCCTCAAGGGTTCTTTCATATTAAGTCATGCTTAAGAAAGTTTTATTAATTAGTTTTAATCTTAAGTACAATGTCCATTATCACAAATGAATAATAGATACATAATCTCATAGGAAAAATACATAATTACAACTAATATAATGAAGCACATCCATTGCACACATCCACTGCACATGTCCCAGGGAATGTAATAACAAATACAAGTAGACCAAAATATAATACATAATCTTGTAGGATCTCAAGACACAAGATACATGAATACATAGATACATCATGAATAGAAAGTCTCCAAGATAAAAATAAGAATGATAATAGTACAAATGCATCAACAAACATTCAACATTTGACAATTTGAGGTGGAACCAAATGGTAAGAAGTCATTACCTCTCTACTGCATGGTCACCTAATCAGGCTCCCACTCTTGCCATTAAGGACAGATAATGTATGATCCACATACATATATCAAACCATAAAATCTATCCTAGGTATGGAATCCTAATATCCAAATTTACCTCAAGGATATACAAACTATTGATAAAAAAAGGATAATTGAAGTCAAAAAGACAATCATGCAATACCAAAATCACCACATACCAAAGTCAACAATAAGCTACCAAGTCTAAGTCAAATATAAAAAAACAAATAAATACAACAATGAAAGGCAATTACTTCCAAATCAAATGCCAAGTGTCAAAAGAATAATAATAAAAAAAGAAGTAATGGTGATCAATAAAATTCTACCACCCATAATAAATATGATCTAACAATGAGTATCAACTCATAATGAATAAGATATAACAAGTACACCACCATAGACAAATAAAAATAAAATCATCGAGACTCAAACTACATACTAGGGAGTGTCATCACATGAGCCAACTATAAGGTTATCCTAGTAGACTCTTTATACCTCATCCCCCTAGTGACTCTATGTAGAATCAACAATCCTTTCATGTAGAGAAGGAAACTAAATATGCAAAATCAAAACTAAAAATCTTCTCCCGCTCTCATCTTGGCCCGCTAGTGCTCAAGGCATGGACGATGAACACAATCATCTTATTAATGTTTAAACCCATTCCCAAAAGTCTATTATCACTTATTACACAAATTACAATGAGTTATCCTAACAACCACTTGGGTCCCAACCCCCATTGTAAGCCACTCCCATAGATTGCATCTAGACAACCTTCCCAAAGCTCATAAAGTACAATTGTATCCCACACCACACAAATAATATTGATTGAATTCAATCTCGTAATAGGCAACCCAAAAAAATGTATTGGTTCTCAAAACTCAAGTCATCATAGATGATCTTCAAAGAAATCTCTTAAATATAATTCTCAATTTAAATCATAATATACCTCATAGCAATGGGTCAAATAACCATCATAAAATAAATCACAAAAGCCTCTAGTGCACATCTTAGTTTTGCCAACTATACAAGTCATGTTATACCACCACGAAATAAAAATTATGAGACTTTAAACAAAACACAAAGAAACACATAGTTTTTACCTATGTGGTTTAATTCCACCATTTTCTATCATTTAGTCTGGGCCATAAAGATGTTTTTAGCTATAAGGTGAGCATATACATGTTAATATAAATTATTATGCCAATATACTTATTTAAATAAATAAGTATTTAAACATCAAATCTCTTTGTGCATATAAATCTCATGCAATATTATCATGTTATTAAATTAAATAATCTTAAATCATAAATGACTTAATTAATAATATTATTGTTAGATTAAATATCAATATCAATTTCATTTCTAAAATATTAATATGGTTTCTATTTAAGGCCAATATTAATATTTACTTTTCATTTAATTCATAATGTAACAAGAGATAACTCAAACTTGAAATTATAATTTTGATTAAATTATTTATAATTTCTCTCATAATATTAAATATTCATAACTAAATGATTATATAGTGAAGTTCAGTATAACTTTTCTTAAAATATAAATAAATGACAAATATATATTTATCAACTTATAACTCTATTTGTATTAATAAATATACCATAAGTTATATCCAATTGAGAGTTTTAAAAATCATTAATATTAAAAATTCACTTATAAGAAAATAAGAAGTATTTATCTATTTAATTTTTTTAAGAAATAAGTAAAATTTTTAAAAATTGATTTATTATTTTTTAATAATTATTTTTCAATTTTTTGAAATTAAGAAATAATATTAAAAATTTTCTTTTAAAAATAAAATCTAAATATTAAATTATATTTTTATGAAATATAAATAAGCATGCAATTAGTATTTTCACATGCTTTTGATCTCTTGAAAATATGTAGCATAATATATTTCGTTCTTTTATCTTGAATGAATTTGACTTCTTCCATTTTTCCATTGTTGAAATTCTCATATTAAAAAAAAGTTTTCTAATTTCTCTAAATTTCAATGTAAATTTCATATGGTTGCTCATATCTATTTTTTTCAACACAAATTTAGCATCATGATTCTAATGTTTACTTCTCACAAAGTTTAATAAACAAAACATGTTTCAAATTATATTTCTTAATTGCAAACCAAAAATTGTTCCCAAGCTTTTATTTCATAAATGTTAACAACTCAATTTAATCAATGTAGTAGACATTAAGTAGATTGATTTTCTAAAATAATTTCTACAAATGGGTTCTCAAACCCTACCTCAATCTAACAATTGAAATTCTGAAAAATCTGGTGAATGCATGCAAATCCAAACCATCTAAAACATTCAATAATTCTTTTTCTCCAATTTTATATTTTCTCTCCCAAAACCTATGTTAGAAAATGAAATACAAATCCTCTAATAAAGAGTCATAACTCTATTTAGGGTTTCTATCCTCAATTTTCTAAAAGTCATTTGCTTTATTAAAAGATAAATATTTTAATTATTTAATTCTTTCGTGCACACTTAAAGCCTTTTTTAATTTAAATATTTTTCCCCACTTAATTATTTATACAAAGTACTTTTAAAAGAGTAATTTATTATTTTAATTAATAATATTAATTAAATCTTATTTTTTAAATGCAACTCTAATTTAATTATTAATAATTAAATTAGTAGACAAGAGTCCAAAATCTTGAGAAGGAATAGTAATTAGGGAACATAAAACAAACTATGGACATAATACAAATGAATCAAGAATGCAAATCACACCGCAGAAAGGAAAAAAGTGTTTAGAAGAAAACCCCCAAATATTTCAATAAAAATAAACATAAATTATGGCAAATACCAGAGAATGGAAGAAATCCATTTTCATCAGCAGATAATAGTCAACAAATAGAGAAAGATTCATTAAGCTCCAAGTTATTCATACCACTAAAAATTGCAACCTTTAAATTTGGAAGCGACACAACCCCAAATAATGGATTGGCTCTAGTTAATTCAACTATCCAACAAAAGGAAGGCTCAAACAAACTCAATGAAATACCTGGGGAAGTAGCAACCCTATGGAATGTATTATGGACATATAACCTTGGGAATATGGAAAAAACAAACAATGAAGAGAGACTCTCAAAGGAATCTTGGGAAGAATTCAGAGTAGTAGATCTATTGGAGGAAGGACATAAGTCTTAAAATGAAAATATAAGTAGAGGAATTGTTGAGGATGGGATAGCAATGGAAGAGAAGGAGATAGTCATTTAGGAAAGATTATTGGAAGAAATTAAACTTGAAGAAATGGAAAATAATAAAGAAATAGGTGGAGTTGTAAACCAACAAGCACAAACCAATAAGGAAAAATTAGCGATATCACAAACTATAGAAGGGATTTCTACACTAAGATGTGGGGAATTGGAAAAAAAAAGAGATGCATAAAATCTCTAGCAGAGCTAAGGGCAAAAATTGGTAAAGCAAAAAATCAGAGGAAAATCCAAGATACTTTGAAAGGCAGGAAGGGTGACCATTCCCATTGGGCAATGAAGATAACATCTTGGAATGTTAGGGTACTAAATTCCCCTTACAAGACGTGCTTAATTAAGTGTAACTTAACCTTGTTTAACTCAAAACTAATAATGATCCAAGAAACTAAACTAAAAAACAAGAAGGGGAGAAACTAACTAAAAAAATTGGTACTTGGAAGACTTTACTAAAGGAATCAAAGGGAGCTTCAGGGGGAATTTGGTCTGATCTAGGATCCATGGAAAATAAGACTTTGAATAAATGTTAGTAAACAAAAATTGGGTGTGGGGAAGAGCTAAAAGCTACAAAGCAGACAAATAGTTCATAATTATAAATATATATGGCCCAATACAAATGATAGAAAATAAAATGCTCTAGAACAAAATTAGTAGCTTCATAAACTTCATCTAAGAAGAGAATGTCTGGGTAGGAGGAGATTCTAAAGAAAACTATGTTAGAATTTAAAGAATGGTTCTAGTGAGACAATTTCATAGATATCCCTCCAACAAATGGTTAATACACATAGTTCAACAGGCGAAGGGACTTCTGTCAGATAGTAGAAAGACTGGTTAGATTTATCTTCAAAGTGAATATGCAGACATTTGACTTTACAATTCAATCATTTATTCTTCCCCTTTTCGACTTTGATCACTTCCCTATCAGCCTAGAAATCTCTAAACCATGTAAACCAACTAGAAATCCATCCAAATGTAGAAAAATGTGGTTTATGGATGAAAGCTTCATGAAAAACATTAACAAATGGTGGGTATAAGGAATAATGGAAGGGTCCAAAATGTTTTTCTTCATTTCCAAACTTAATTACTAAAATAAAACATCTTAAAATAGAAAAAAAAACACTTAAAAAAATATTTAATAAAAAATTAGAGATAGAAGAAGAATTGGAAAATATAAATAAAATTATCATCCAACAAGGAATGGACAATGACAAATTTGAAAAAGAAAAAGTACTAATCCACAAACACGAAGACATCCTGAACAAAGAAGAAATATTTTGGAGACAAAAATAATGAGAAATGTGGCTTCAAGAAGGAGATCACAATACTAAATTCTTTCATAACAACACAATCGGGAATAAAAATATCAATGGAATATTGAAAAGTAAGAATAATGTAGGCACTATAATAGATAACCCGACACAAATAACACTTTTTTTTTGTAAATTACTACATAGACATTTTAAAACAACTATGAACTCTCAAATCTCACACATCAAAATATGATGTTAGAATCTATACCAAAACTAATCATTAAAGAAGACAATAAGATGCTAAGTAAAGAATTCACAAGAGAAGAAATTAAAAATGCCTATTTAGTATGAATCTTGATAAGTCTCTAGGGCCTGATGGCTTTCAAGCATTCTTCTTTCAGAAATTTTGGCATATACTAGGTGAGGATTTATGTGAAGCCATAGAAGCTACCAAAAACTTAGGTTCTCTATTAACAAAAATTAACAATACCTTCATCTCACTTATTCTTAAGAAAAATGAACAAATGGATCACCCTATTGCTCTTTGTAACACCATCTATAAAATTCTATCTAAGACAATAACACATAGGATAAAGCGAATCCTCCCCAAATTAATCAGTGAGGAGAAAACTAGTTTTATACCCAATAGGTCTACTTTGGATGGAATTATTATCATTCAAGAATTGACACACTCGATACTAAATAAAAAATTAGAATGCATGCTTATGAAATTAGATATTCTGAAAGCCTATGATAAAGTGGACTAGAGATTTCTCTGCAAAACATTATAAGCTTTTGGCTTTTTGTGGTAATGGATTAACCTAATTTATAATTGTATTTCAACACCTAAATTCTCTATTCTTATCAATGGAACACTGGAGGGATTTTTCAACTAATCTAGAGGAATCAAACAAGGGTATCCAATCTCACCCTTTCTTTTCATTGTTATGGAATAAACCTTTGGAAGAGCCATAAAAAGGCTCAGGTAAGAAATGAGATAATAGGAGCATTTACCATAGAAAAGGTCAGCAATATCACACATAAAAAATTCACAGTTGATACAATAACAACAGGTATTAGTAATTTAAACAAAGTGAGAAAATATAAAGAAACCGTCTCCACCTATATGAGAGCATTAGGACAAAAATAAAATGAGAAAAAATCAGAAATATTTTCCTAAACACCAAAATAGATATGGAAAATAAAATTTGTCAAACAATGGGATATAGGAAAGGAACTTTCCCTTGTACGTATCTAGGAATTCAAATAGAGAAAGGGTCTAGGAATGGGAGAACTTGGGACCCTATTACTGAAAAAACTTGAAAAGAAAACTAACAATTGGAAAAGCATATGGCTCACCAAGGCATCATGGGTAACTTAGATCAAATCTGTACTATTAGCATTGCTATCTTATCACATCTCATGTCTTCCATTACCTAAGTGAATCAAACACAAAATAGACAAAAAATTAATAGATTTATTTTGGAAAGGGATAGAAGAGAAGAAAAAACAAGCATTGATTAAATGAGATAAAATATGTAAACCCAATACTCAAGGACGGTTAGGAATAAAAAATCTTAGTTGGCAAAATGAAGCCTTTGGAGCCAAATTAGTATGGAGAATGTATACGAGTAAGCATGATAAATGGGTAAAAAATATTATATAATAAATATCTCAACTCCAACGACCCACTTTCTCTATTTCACACTATTAATCCTCCATAAGGTTCGAACACTTGGAACTTCATGCTACATAGTAGACCTTTAATCATTAATTATCTTACTTGGGATATAGGAAGGGGAGAAGAAACCTTATTCTAGGAAGATTCATGTGATG
This sequence comes from Cupressus sempervirens, assembly GCA_028749045.1. Taxonomy (NCBI): domain Eukaryota; kingdom Viridiplantae; phylum Streptophyta; class Pinopsida; order Cupressales; family Cupressaceae; genus Cupressus; species Cupressus sempervirens. The sequence continues at coordinate 888,114,578 of CM053785.1, read as the reverse complement.
GGTTTCCTTCTCTTAATTCCTCTTCTCTCTTGGATCCCATAAAACTCAAGTTAATAAATCTATGGGGAAGATTTTTCAAGGATTACAAATATAGAGAAATAAATAACCTAAAAGAAAGTTGGAAATTGAAATTAGTGGAAAACACTGACTTAATGAAACAAGAAAAACTTAAGTACAAGAAATTTATTACCCAAACACCGGTCAAACACATCAATCACTGCGATAAATTAATATAGGGGGCTTCAAAAGAGGGAACCTGTTAGTGAATAGATTGTCCTCCAAAGAAAAATATACAAATTAACCCCAAAGCCCAGATAGGAAGACTGAAAATTCACTAACAGTTGAGTCACTTTGCTATTGAAAAGTGCAATTGCTCTCTAAATTTATCTGGGTACAACTCCCGCATGTGATATACAATGAATCAACTACACTACGATTGTGTAATATCCCTAATTTTGACATATATTTTAAACAATAAATAAATAATAATAAATATTATAATTACACTATAAACCAATAAAGATTATAATATATCTAAATATTATCACATTTGGATATGTATATATATTCTTAATAATTAATGATAAAAAATGATTAATCGATATAATGCATATATTAATGATATAAAGATTAATATAAATGATAATATAATATGGTATTATATTTACATAACATATATTTAATATGTTATAATAACATAATATATTATACAACATATTCAATGATAACAAATACCCCATAAAAATATATCAATTATTCAATATACATAAATTACGATTACAAAGCACAATGAATAAAATTATATAATAAAAATATACCTTATCTTTGGTTATTCACAAAAGATAAATATTTATAATCTATCTATCCTACTTAATTATTTGATGATAATATAAATTTATATTATCCTTATAACATCATTAATAATACACATTAATAACATTTAAATATAATTCAATAAACATTTATAAACTTAAAAAATTGACCCATAATCCAGCAATTAACGAATCAATCACCACTCACGCAAGGGTCACGCCACATCAAGTACGAGAGGCACACGTATAAATATGGAGTGGTGCGGAGGAAGTAGAAGACACACACACAGATCTGAATATTCCAACCACTGAATCACATTGAAGGACGTGGAATGTGGTACGAAGGGCGTAATCGAGTTTCACGTGGAATAAAAGGCTTACTAACACAAAGTCTAGAAAAATAAAAGCTCTGCTCTTCTGTACCCCCAAAGTCTACTTTCTTTCCCCTCGGAAGCACTGAAGGAAAACTCCAGAAACTCAAACCCCCTGTCTTTCTTTTTCTCCCATATTTAACTCTTTGGATGAATCAGTTTCTTTTTAGTTACTGAAACTGATTCTTGGAGGTAGTCATTTTTTCCATCTCCTTATATTTCTATCATTTCCATGTGTAATGTTTAATTCATATTTAAACATTGTATCGGGATTCACCTTTGTGTTGCATTTTCTTTTAATACAAAATGAATTAATGTTCACACTTAAAGTAAAGGCTTATCCTTCCTTTACCACATCCTTCAGGCTTGGGTAGGAGGAGAGCTATCTATAGTCCCTTACCAATACATTTATCATAGACCAAGATGTTCATTGTCAGATCTTCAAACTTTGTCAATTTTCCAACTAATACATAATTACTCCATTTATGTATCTATTCCTTCCACACAACAATGGGGACTCATATGGCTCTAGTAACAATGACATTGCTTCCTCTCATGGTCTTTGATAATATAGGTAATTAGGATGGTTACACTCAAAAGCTTTAAATTCTCCTCTGTATTTATGTTACATGATTCAATATTTTGTCCAAGTCGATGCCCTAGGAACTTCATCTCTATTACTGGACCTTTAAATTTTGAACTTTTGGCTTTAAAGTTCTGAATGTGTTTGTGTACCTCTCTATTGGCATACCTTGGCTCATTATCTTCATTTTCAAACTGCTGCAAGCATTCTATCAAATGGTTCGCATGATTTGAGTGGGAGATGTCGAATAGTAGTGATACCTGAGATCACTATTCTCATTCTCATTACAAACTGAACTATGCATAAAATCCTTCCTTTGGGCTTGTCAGACATTTGTGATGCTCTGTTATGACTCTCGATGGTTGATTTTCATGATAACAAGTCCTGATTTCTTATTTATCCCCCTTAGGCTGATACTTGACATCATCTTCCACGAGTGCAATCACATGCATTCTTTTGTCATTCGAATATGGCTTGCAACATTTCATGGCCTGGGTCTGGCAAATATCCTTGTATTAGTTTAACTATGACAATTCTTCATTATATGTAGATGAATCATGCCATCTTTTTTCAAACTTTACTTCTATAGAGGCAAACATGGAATTAGTGAGCCACCTAGCATGCACCTATGCATATCTTATTCGTACACATGATTGCTCACTTCCAGTGTTGAGTTGACTGATCATAGTTTAGAGCCATGAGCTTTCCACCATTTAAGATAATGATCCTAAATAATTACTAGTGTAGGGTTACCTTTATTAAAATAATGACTTCTTCTTTGTATATCTAGAGCCTATGATCTTACTTTTTGAACATACTGAGGAATTCCCAAGTTGTTGCATATCTGATTTCTTTAAATTTGAGATTTAAACATGGAATTGATTATTCATACCTTTGAACCAACACCATGGTAATCTAAACTTGAATCTGGACTTGTTTCATCCTTTCACTAATTGCTTAGAGTCATGACCCCAAGTTTCACTCAGATTCTTCTATCATGCATAAGATTTTGTAAGGATCCATAGCTTTAAACTTCATATCTAAATGGGCATTACTAAATTCATGAACTATGCTTTTGAATGGGGTTTTATTCTAAAACATACCTTCAAACTCATAGTTGCGAGAGTAGTGTTGAATTTCTATATGAATGTGATCATTTGAGTTATTACATTTCAACACTTTAAATTGTTTTGAGTTTTCAGGTTCAATTTCAAAATTTAAACCTTATAATGCCAACTAAACTATAAGTTTTCTTCCTGATTGGATGACTTTGAACTTTGACTTGGAAGAGCAATTAGTTCTTTCTAAATTAGGAGCATGTAATCATATGGTCTACAATCTCGAGGTTCGAATAGACTTTTAATCTAAACCTACAAGATGAACTATTTCAAATCACCTTGAACCACCTCGAACTACTTTGAACCTTAGTTCAAAGTAGTTAAAGCCTCTACACTAAAATTTTAAATGCTAGGTCTATATTGGGTACCAATAGAACCTACACAGTTAATTTAGGCTATGATCTTAGATCATAAACTCACAAAGATTGGAGTAGATTGAAATCCCCCTCGCTCTTTGCTGGGACCCAACGTGCCTTCCCAAAGTGGGGATTTTTTGTGGGTAGCATCTCAAAATAGAATCCTCACATCAGATTGATTCACCAAAATAGGTTTTGTAGGACCTTCGAGATGCCTCTTATGCAAAAAGGAATTAGAGATGGTAGATCATCTCGTAGCTTTTCTAAATCATGCTAGCATTGGCTATGTAAAAACTTAACTAGTCTAGAGCTCTCCATTCCAACCTTTGGGAACATCTTAAAAGTTGGCCTAAAGATGGACAATCCAAAATCTACAACAACCTCTAGAAAATTTCACCATCCATTCTTCGATGGGAGATTTGGAAGGAGAGAAATAGGAGAATCTTTAATGATGAGGATTTACAACTTAGCTCTTTCCTAAACAAAGTAGAATCTAGCATCATTGAAGTTATTAATAATGATCTAGGGAATCACACCAAGGAAGAAGGATTTTTTTAGAATGGGATGCTTTAATGAAGAAGAATTGGAATAACCTAATCAACCCCCCAGGATTTATACCAAAACTAACAAGAAAGCCCAGAAGAACTGTAAATGGAAACCCCCTCCATTAGGTTGGGCAAAGGTAAATTTTGATGGTGCCTCTAGGGGCAACCTAGGTATAGCTGGATTGCGATGCTGCATCTCCAACTCTAACAAATGGATCCTTAAATGGGCTAAATTGTTAGGGAGAATAACTAATAAACTAGCATAGCTAGAAGTGCTCTTAGAAGGGCTTCAACTAAGCTTGGAAGTGGGAATTAAGAAACTAATAGTAGAAGGATATTCACAAATCATTCTTAATGCACTCTAAAAAAAAAGTACACCAATATGAACAATAAACTCAAAAATTGAAAGAGCTCTAAGCATTGTGGACAAATTTGAAGAGATTAGGTTTCAACAAATATAGAGAAGGCAAAAAAATAGAAGATGCTTTAGCAAACTTTGGAGTTGATGGACAAAATTTCACTATTTATAATACTTTTGAAACTTCATCTGTGTAGTAACTAGTTAGTTCTACAATCTCTAGGGAAATTTTTAGACCATAGTCACTCAAAATATTAAATTTTATATAATCAGATCTTTGGATCCACTATCTAGCGAGGACACTTATTAATTTAACTTTATAATTAGATAACTTAAACATAACTGTAAAGTGAGCTAAGGGTATTATTAATTTTTTTGCTCATTCTTTAATCATTAAACCTTGAGACTCTTTTTCTTCCTGCTTACAGATCTTTCCACATGTATCATTGATTACATTTAATTTAGTAAATTGTACCCTATTCTCAGAAAACCACCATGTATCAAAAAACACATTTAGTCAAGGAAAAAATTGAGGTATCACATAATTATGATATCTTTTTGTATGATCTCTCAAATTTTTAGCATGGGCACCCAAAGGGAGGGTATTTCATAATGATGTTGCTCCAACTATTTAAGACCCTTTAAGGTTAAGTCTACAAATTCGTAGCTATGGTTTTCGTGAGCTGTAAGGGTTAAGTTGCTATCTCTTTGAGTTCTTCAAAATTAAGGTCTATGGGATGGACATGTCTATTAGGATTAAGCCTAGTCATATAGAGATAGCTTTTTGGGGGGATATTTCTATCCTTAGGATTAGCGAGATAGTCAAATCCAAGGATTGCTTGGTTCATTGAGCCATCAAGATTATACTAGGTGAGGAAGTTTTAGCTTTAGCTGACATGCCAAAGCATAACTCCGATATTGTGGCCATGTTTATAGCTACTGTCTTACATGTGGATAGGGATATTCTCACACTTAGGGATTTTTTCAAGGCTATTTTTAAGGAACCCTTTCTCTGTGAGCTAGATGTAGTCTTAGGAAATATTGATGTTGACCTTTGCATCCCCAATAGGAGTGAATAAAATGTTCTAGATTCATTGGTTGAAGTCTTCCCGATCTTGATTATGAAGGACAAGAGGGATTTTATGCATCACATGGAGAAAATCACTCACAATTGGATGTATCTTTTGGCCACCTCTAACATGCACACCTGTGTCAACTGGAGGGGCATGGAGTAGTACCGCTAGATGTAAGATATCTTGGAAGCTTAGCAGTTTTGTTCTTGGTCATTTTATTTTTCCCTCTTGCCGGTGGTTGCATTTTGCAAGGCTTCCTTCCTTTTCTGTTTAGAGATTATTAGAGTGGTTCATTTGTTAGCTATTCTTATCTCTTTTCCTAGCACTATATACATATCATGGTTATATTTTATATATGTTAGGTGTTTTCCTATTTGGGTATCTTGTCATCTAATTTCAATTTCTCTCTCTCTCTACCTATATATATTATACCTGTTTCAGTTCTCTTAATGGTTCTATTTATGATCTAATTTGTATACCCAATTTTGGCTCACAAAGTGTAAAGATTATGTAGATTTTGTCCTATATGTACATCAAAATATAGTATTATATAAAAATTTAACTAAGAAAAGGTGTGAATTTTTGTCTTATTTTTCTTTGCTTCCATGGATCCATCTCTTAGATGGATTTTGTCATCATTTACATAACTAAGGTTTTCAATGATTCGGTTCTTCATTTAATACTATCATTGTAGAATTAGTTGCAAACCCTATTCTATGGTCACTATTTACATTTTTACAATCAAATATTTTTTTGATCACAAGCATGGAACATTTTTTATAACTTCTAGGCTAGACTCTTTTGGAAAATTCATTCATAAAAATTTAAGCAAGAAAAAATAGTAGCCTTTCATCAATTTATCACCACGTCGGGCAACAATATAAATTTGACATCTTTTCATCACTAATCAACACACGCAATCAAAATTTGAAATAGAGACATAATAATTACCCTAATAACAATCCTAATAACAATTGAAACACATTAACGTATCTACAAAATGGATAGGTTTAACGATAATTTGAGTTGTTCTAAAAAACCTCTAACATAGATTCTAATAACCTCACATCTTAGAAATAGATTCCTAAGAAAAATGACACACATCAACTAAGCCTAGAATGGTTACTAAACTAGATTATATATTTTGATTTTCTTACAATACTAATGCTTCAAATAAGTTTCATGCCAATGTTAGCAAGAAGGGAGGGAGAGAGCATATCCTTTCTTTCAAGCATGGAAGAGTCAAGTCCATAGCTTCACCCTATCATTAATCTTATCTAGCAACACATTTAGATTATTGAGAGGATGTTTCTAATACTTCCAATTTAAAGTGTAGACAAATTGAACATACATGTAAACTAGGGTATGACCCTTTTAAGATGTGAAAGTGTATTAGATGAAAGTCCTAGGCAAGACTAGAGGTTTTCTTCTCTATTCTTTCCTACCAATGCCTATTTGAATGGAGATACCTATATTCTTAATTATTTTATTAATATAATGCATAAGGCTTCAACCATTTACTAATAAAAAAAATATATTAAATCTTTAATATTAAAATTCTTTTTATCTAATTTCTCAAACAATTTTTTAAAATTAAATCTTTTAATCTAAAGCACACATTTAATTAAATTTTAATTAATTAAATATCATCATATTTTAATTTCTCTTTAACCATATTTTTAAATTAGACTTCTAATTAAGTATTTTACATTAAAGAATATATTTAATTAATTAAATATTCTTATATTTTGCTATTTCTTAATCAAATAATATTTAATAATTATCAAAATTATATAATTAATCTAAATATTCTAATTAAATCATTTAGCAAGTAAATTACATAAAATTAACATCAATAGAACTGACCAAAAACTAAAATCAAACTACACACGTAAAGATAAACTAAAAAGGGTAGGCAATCAAATACATGCCCTCCATCTCAAGAGAAGTAATTAGGCTATGTATGGGATTGGACCTAAAAATTATCTTCCCATTCTTACCATTTAATTATTGCGATACGACACACTCATCCTAGAAATTCAAAGAGGTTGATGCTTGGCACCTGCAAACCTGTATAAAAGATGAGTATGTACATATGCATACATATCTAAGCTAAACAGAAAATGAAAAAGAGTGGTGCATCATGTAGATATATACTAGCAAGTGACTATGATTCCCTCCCTCAAGCACATCAAACACGTCAAATAGAAAATGTAAAATAGACACATACACTATACATATGCAAGTATGGGGTAATTATACTAGTAAATCTTGAATATAAATAATATCATATTTTAAATGAGCATCTCATCACCATAAGGACACAATAATTTTTTTTAAAGACAAGCTATATGACATCATCATGAAAAATAATTTCATTAATTAACTAAGAGAAATTAAAGCATCATCATTGCAAGAAGGTAATCAATACTACCTAACATAATCAATTACTCAACATATCAAAGTATTGCATTTCAAATATCAATTAAGGGCTAATACATTCCATGAAAGACTCATATAGGACATAAGAAATTAATTTTATAATGATAAAAAGGGACGGGTATTACACATATAATTAAGAAAATAGGAAACTCTATAGGTGAATCCTTAGGTTTTGAATCCTGCTCTAGAGCATCTAATAAATCCAAAATACTAGTTAATATGAAGGCAAAACTCTAGGATATAAAACCAATCAAAGCCATTACTAATAGATCAATATAAAAATTATGTCCTATATGCTTCTAAGGCTACATTCAAGGAATAATATTGTTTGACTCATAATGTAGATACAATAAATATGAATATTTTGCATATTCTTTTAGAACATCAAACTTGAATAATTTTTGTCCCGTAGCATTAAAGAAGAAAAAAACAATGAAGATTCATAATACGATGAGGGAAAAAAAATATGAAAATAGAGGGAGAATAAATTATAAACGGGAGTATTAGATCAAACACATGTTTACTCACTAAGATTTAGATACCAAGTAGATAAATATAGGATGGTGAGATTGTGGAGGAAGAGTAGAATCTAAACACTGAATTAAACTTACTACAACTTCCAAGTGAAGAAGTTAATATAGAATAGGGCTAAATGGCATTTTTAAAAAATAAAAATAGTAATAAAGGTGAAGTAATAGTTGACCTAATGATTGATATCTACGATGAATAAATATACAAACTGGAGAAATGAGAAAAAAAAAAAAAAACAACATTATCTATTTATTGAAGACATTAGAGATAAGATCATAACACATTGTAAAGTGCTCAAAGATATTATGCTTATCCACAATGACATATGTGACCAAGTAATTTTGTGGGAAGATGTTTATGAACCACACAAAAATATAGAGTCTCAATCATCCAAAAAAGAGTTCAGCTTGGACTTCATGCTGATAGATGAGAGAGATACAATGTGTAAGAATTTAAATACAATAATAGGAGATGATTTAATAGAATATATCAAATACTCAAGGGTAGATATTTTCAACTAGATTCAAGGCATCAGTGCTGAGGAATATAATTGAGGGAATCCTCCACTATATTCACAAGAAGAGATAGTAGATAATAGTTATGATTAACTCATATTAGAATTACAGAATCAAAGGGACCTTAGTAAATAACCCAAGCACAACACTAGAATATTCCAGTGAAAGAGGAAAGGACATTGCTAAAAAACATTGAGGACAATGTTATGATAGAAAAATAACAGAGCTAGAGATGGAAACAAAGAAAGGAGCATAGTTATATCATCAAGATAATACACCACAAAATGTGCCAAAATGGATAAAGTCAACAATAGTTAAAAGGGAAAAAAAGAAAAGAAGGAAATTATTCTTGGAGCATTGACAACATAACAATAAGAAGAACTAGAGTCCAATATATAAATAGCATATAAAAGACCAAAAAATGAATTTATTTCAACATAGGAAGAATAAACATGCATTCATTACAATATTCTAATGGATAAACCACCACCAAGAAAATAAAAAAGTGTCTAAGATTATGACAAGAAATGACAAAGAGATTCAAATATGAATAAATTCAATATAGAAGAAGGAAACAAAGTACACTTTAAGGATGTGGAGGCAAGATTAGATTCACAAGAAAGGTATAATGAAGATAATGAAGGGATAAGAGATACTAATCATCCTCAACAAGAATCACAGTAGGGGTGAAGAGTTGTAGAAGATCTAAACATAAGAGAAGAAGACAAAGAATTTTTTTAACAAAATAATAAATTAAGATCTAAGGAAGGAAATAGAACTAGAAGGAAATTTTAGAAGAAGATGATCTAGACAATACACAAAAATACATTACAACATATGTACTTGGTCCAATAATAGTCAAAGATGGATTGGTATAAGTAAAGATTATAAAAAAGTAGAAAAAAATGTAGGCATGAAGTCACTTATGGAGCTTAGATGTAAGGATAGAGAGGAAGAAAATCAAGCCAAATTAACCAAATTATTTTATGTTAGGTGTTAGATAATTGAGGGGGTTGGGGGGGGGTGGGGGTGGGTGGGTGGTGAATCAATTATGTTCATCTTGTTGGAATTACAATAAGAAAGGAAAACTTCTCGGGGGTGTTGGGCATTCATTTTGCACGAGGTCAACGATAGGAATCCATAGTATAATTCCTCTCTTGAAAAGAAAATCTCTTTAAGGATCCACTCCAAGGTTCAGTGTTTGTCTTGCAACATACCAAAATCTGCTCAGTAGAAGATAAATGTGAATGTTCATGAGGAGGCCTTTGCTGGTTCCAAAAACTCTTTTACCTTGGAATCAAGTAAAATCTGTTCGCTGTCTCAAAATATCACACTAAAAGAACAATATTTTTTTGTATTTTCTATTTTTCAATGAATGCAACTACTATGAGGTCCTATTCTAACAAGGGAGGGGTGGGTTAGCAAAGCAAATAACATGAAATCAAATAACTTGAAAGTGAAATTCCTAAATGGACATAAGCTACAAAACACAACACGCTGGGAGTTAAACCTTTGAAGAAATCGGTAGGAAACCAATGAAAATAAGAGCATCGCTTCCTAGAATTCACGGATGGAATTGTCAGTGAGAATTTGTAAGAAATCGAATGATGTTTCACTCTTCATCAAATCGCAAGGCCACGAAAAGTGCGCTCATGCGAAATAAAAAGCTATGTAGACACAATCGGGTGATCTCTTCTCAAGCTCGTTACATCAATGGAATTCATATATCTATAGAAAACACAAGAACTAAAAGATCACACAACCAGAAACAATGCAATAAACCTTTGGCTCAATCACAATCTCATGAATAAAATTCACAAAACAATGACACATTCAGGCAAGAATAACTACACTCCAAATGCTAGCACCAAAAGCATAACTTTATTGCATAATAACAGCGGCCCTTTTTACATTTTACAATGGGGTATTTATAAGAAATCATCTCCTCAATTTGTGTTGAGAGTGAGAGATATCTTGATGCAATAAAATGCTTTTAAAACATTAAAACAAACTAAATATATACAAACTGGTAATCTAACTGGTGCTTAGAGGGACTCCATCCATATTTTATTCATTATTGGATGCATGAGCTCTTTACATGTCAAAAATAATAAAAGCATGAGAGAGAAAGTAGGAGGGAGCCATCAGTTGAAGTAGAAGTGCATGGAGACACCAAAAATAGAAGCTGGCCCTTCACTAGGTGTGTGTCAGAGTTAACTTGCCATCAGAATGTGCTCCCAATGCATGGAAAGTGATATTTTTAGAACCAGCAGTCAACTATTGGTGCACTTCTGAATTGTGGAGCTCAAAAAATGCGAAGCTGCGTACCTGCGGAGCTGCGGATGTGCATACCTGTGGAGCTCAATTCGACAAAAAATCAAAGTTCTCAATTTTGAAAACAGTTTTTGGGTTTTGCTCAAATGAGGTTTTAGATCACTTTTTGTATATGCTCCATGCCCCTTTATAATGATTTACACCCTCTTTATAGCCAATTAATTTCATAAACTTGCACTTCCTCTACTTCTTCAATCAAAAATCTCAAGGCACTTGCATAGAATCTTGTCCTGAAAAGCTACATAAGATGAGGAACCTGATTTGTTTTATGTGTCCAACCTTTGTATCTTTGACCTTTGTCTTCTCTCCACTTGTCTAATCCTTCTCAACAAGAAACCATGTGATCCAGATTATCCAAGACGATCAAATGTTTGCAACTTTTTCATATTTTTTCACAAATTTTCTAGGCATTTTTAAATGACCTTTTTGGAGATCTTTTGCTCAAAATTTCAAGTCGAAACCTTTTGTCAGTCCCTAAAACTAGGTAGTTGAAGGCTCATTGTTTTATAAATTTGAAATTAGATCTTTAGTTCTTCTTTCCAACGGTGTAAGCGGTTTTGAATTCTGAGGCCCGAGTCAAAAGTTATGATCTCGACAAGTTGAGAATGCCATTTTTACCTACAAAAGAAGCAAACATTAGACCGTAAAGTTAAAAATGCATAGTAAAGACACTAGCTACTTGAACAAAATTGGAGGTGAATCCTGAAATCTGGTTGAGTCTGAAATTTTGAAGCCTTGAAATTTGGCTAAGTCTGGATTCCTGAAGCCCTGAAATTTGGCTAAGTCTAGATTCTGAAGCCCTGAAATTTGGCTAAGTCTAGATTCCTGAAGCCCTGAAATTTGGCTAAGTCTAGATTCTGAAGCCCTAAAATTTTCTAAAATCTTTACCTTATCTTCGAGAGGTTTGAAACCTATCTCAAAAGATTTGTCGCATATATTAAAATATATCTTAAGTATAAGAAATTAAATATATGTAAACTTATACTTCAATGATATATTTTAAACCCCTCTCATTGGCTATTCAAGCAAAAATGGAGGTGAAAGGATAGCTTGGCAAGGGCACATGGTGCTTTGGGAGCGCACGACATGAACACACATGAGGCACCTTGATCATGCATGCACGCACACGTATGAAATGCATTACAATGCGCACACAAGGCGCAAACCAATGGGTAGGCACGACGCCAGGCAAGGCTTGGAGGTGCCTGCGTAGTGCGGCGTGGTGCCAGGTGAGGCACGAAGGCGTGCGCTCATGGGCGTGGCACAATGGTGGTGGCGAGTGCGCGGGCGCGACGCAGTGGTGGTGGCATGCGTGCGGGTGAGGCATGACACGACGTGTGAGCGCACGGGTGAGGCATGGAGGTGCACATGGTGGCGTGCGTGCACGGGCAGGGCATGGAGGCGCATGCTCACAGGTGCGACGCAGTGGTGGTGGTGTGCGTGCGCACGCAAGGCATGGCGCGATGCGACAATGCTTGCTCACAAGGTACGACAGTGGCAGCATGCGTGCACGAAAGGCACGGCATAGCGCGATGGCATGCGTGCAAGGTGCGGTGCATGCTTGTGGTGGTGCAGCGCGTGCTTGCTGCGACGTGTGCTGCAGTGTGTGCTCATGGCGGAGCGAGTAGCGGTGCGTGTGCATGCGGTGACTTGATTTTTTTTAATTTTAATTTTAATTTTTTTTTTGGTGGTGATTTTAAATTTTTGTTTGTTTTTTTTTGTTTTGTTTTTTTGTGATTTTTGGACTCAAATTTTAAACAAAAATTCTTCTCCTGACTCGAATTGTGAGTCCGGGAGTCAAAAAAAGTAGGGGGTCCCCATTCCTAGGGAGGAATGGGGCGTGTGTTGTGGACACCACAACAGGGAAGAGGGGGATGGGGGGTGAATTAGTGCTTTAAAATTGACCGATAAAATATTCACCACACATCCATCTCACATATTCAATAAGTAAACTAAAATACCATGTAAAGCATATACATCTAAAGCATGTAAATAGGTAAGAACTCACACATATATGACATAAGATATGATTACCCAAAAACCCTCCAATGAGAAGGTAAACATGGGGTGTGGATGAAACCCACAAATCTTCACTACTATAGTAATAAAGTGTATCTAATGAAGGTTACAATGTTTGATCATGAACCATGATCTACCCTGTGAAAGGTCTACCTTGTTAAAGTCTTATAAAGATTGCTAGGTCTCACCCTGTTAGAGGATTTCAACACCCTATTTAAAAATGTGCCTGATTAAAGGACTTGAACTCATAATTAAGTAAGAACCTTGTTAGAGGATTTCAATACAACCTGTTAGGACTAATTTGTTAAAAGATTTAACTAATTCATCTATTTGAATGTCTTAGCAATGATCTTGTGGTTAGTACGTTGATGCTTGATGATAGATCGCCTCTATTATGTTGTGTACTTGATCCTTCTTGATCAAATGTCTCTCTTCTATTCACTATTTCCTTCCTCTATTCTCCTTTAACTAATTTTGCAATTCAGATCATAATACCTTGATCACCATGAATATCCTAGTTTGCACATGCAAAACTCTCCTTGATCATTCATTCATTCCCTTTCACACTCATAAGAGGTTTATGGTTTTTCCTCCTTAAAGAGACCTAGGTGACTAAGGGTTAGGTATGAATCAATGGTTGTGATTCATCCATATTGTCTCTTAAACCTTCCCTTTGCCTAATTAGGTGCATTTTATACATAAGGATTCTACCTTAAGGTTCATTCTTATCACCAAAATATAATAATTCAATCTTTAAGTTAGCTTAAAAATGGATTACATAGTAGTTTGTGCCAATACAACAACTATGAAAAAATTGTGTAACTTAGCATCTGAAGTCCTTGGTGCTCAACACATACGATGATTTCAATGTTGTCAATCACTATCAAAATAACTTGGCATGCATTGCTTTCTCGGCTCCTGAATCACTCGACATATATTGTCTACTTGACACTTGAGTGACCTACCATATGAGTGACTTGACGCTCACTATTTACTTGACATGCTCTAAATTTACATGTTGTGCTCAACATATGTTACTTACTTGGCATGAACTAAGTAAATGACTTAAGTGTATAGACACTCACTTGTCAAAACCAATATGAGATTAACCATCTTCCCCTTTGACATGAGTGTCAAAAACACTTGGTCATAAATTAATACTCTTATTCTTATGAGCATAACATAAAATATTATTCTACTTCTATACAAAATTTCAAAATATCAAAATTTTGCAACATGACTTATACCTCAAAATCTTACAACTTCCCCTAAGTTGTTTTATTTGTTCTATACTTTATTTTGTATCAAAATAATTCTGTTGTTGATTAGGTTTGCCTCAAATAATACTCTTTCTCCATTTTCTACTTGCTTTCTCTTACTCCTCCATGTTGACATTCAATCAAGTTTGTTATTGGTGACAACACTTATTCAAATTCTTTTACAGTGTCTGTCGCGCACTACAGTTCAACCGGAGTAGTTCATTGTTTACGGAGCTTTATAGTTTCTACTAAGTTAACAACTTAAGTTAAGTGAAGCCAATGTTAATCGAGTTGAATGGAGAATAGTGCCTACCAAGTATAATTGTGGTAAATAGGGATTTTAGTTTATATTGAGTTACACAATATCTACTGAGTCACTAGTGTATACCGAGTTTGAAACTACATTGAAGTGAGTAGTATGGACCGAGCTTCTACTTCTACCGAGTGCATGATGATGCTAAGTAATGAAAGTGGATACTATGTATCAAAACTTCACCAAGTCAATTTTCAGAACCTGAGTATCTACATTTGGGCTGACTTTGTAATATTGGTGTTAACTTGTGTAATGACCAACTTTGTAATTAGATTGATATATATATATATATATATATATATATATATATATATATATATATATATATATATATAATATCATTTCCTTCGATGGAATAATGTAAAAAATAACATGAATGGAATGTAAGCACACAAATGTGAATCAATAACAAAGTTAGTGTAGTGTAAGGCCATATCAGGAGAAGTAGAGTTATATCTATCACATAGAGTTGATCAATATTTTGAAGGATCTTAATCAGCAATTCAATTGTAAGTCAGAGATCTATTATTTCATTCTAACAAGTGAATCAACTTCAAATCCTTTCACAAGGTAGACTTAACAATCTTTTCTTAAATCTCTTTACTGAATGCATACTTCATTGTATGTTTGTAAAACTTCTAACAAGGTAGACCTAGTAGTCCTAATTTCTCGTAACAGGGCATATCATCAGAAGTGATCAATGTAAGCCCTAACTATCCAACTTTATGCTGCAATATTGAAATTTTGTGGGTGTCATCCCCACTCTAGTTTTAATTTCTATTTGGAAGGTTTTTGGGTCACCAAATATTGTGTTCATGGTGTCTTATGTTTCTCAATTTCTCATGCATGCAGTAGATCAAATTTATTAATGCAATTAAGTTCTAAATTTGTTAAAAAGTTTCGAGGTTATTGTTTCACCCCTCCCCTCTTAGTAACCTAGCTAATCCTGAATATTTCC
The DNA here is from genome assembly GCA_028749045.1 of Cupressus sempervirens. Lineage (NCBI taxonomy): Eukaryota > Viridiplantae > Streptophyta > Pinopsida > Cupressales > Cupressaceae > Cupressus > Cupressus sempervirens. The sequence continues at coordinate 888,098,991 of CM053785.1, read as the reverse complement.
AACAATTGGTATCAGAGTATTGTGGTTCTTAAGATAAAGTTTGACAGCTTGAGAAAAGATCAAGGATAATGGAGATATTTAGACTTGAAAAAGCTATTGACAATGAAAAGTAATATCTAGAGATGGCCATAGCTCAACTCAAGAAAGCAAAAGAGAATCTTTCCCAATCTCTAAGAAGAAGGAAGGAACTTGTATATTATATGGATGAGCACCTGTATATTGAAGAAAAGATTGAATATTTTCTCCCTTCAAGAAGTTCATATGAAGCAAATGATGCAATCAAAGAACTAGAAAAGAATGGTTCCTTGCAAGAAGAAGTAATAAAATTGAAAAGAGAACAAGAAATTCAGTCAATAAGATTGTGTGAAATCTTAGAATAGAGAAATAAGGCAAAAGAAGACTTGGATGAAAGGAAAAATGAAATTCAAAATCAATCCCTTCAACAAGAAAACCTTATTGATCAACTCTCCAATGCAAATGAAGAAATCATGAGTCTCAGATCTAAAATGAAAGAATAAGGAATGATCTGAACTTCGAAAGACAAATCAATGAAAGGTTAAGGAATGACTAAAACTCTGAAAGGAAAATCAATGAAAGGATGAAAATTGATCTAAATTCTGAAAAGAAACTCGATGAAAGAATAATGAAATCCCAAGCAGACATGGATTAACTAAATCAGCAAAATGAGCAGAATCTCTATAGGCAAAAGGGTAAGGTATGAATTAGATACAAAGAAGAAGGTGAGTCCTGCAAACAAGGTGTAAAACCTACTTGGAATCACTGTGGTAAGATAAGCCATGCATCAAACAAATGTTGGAATAATGGAAAAAGAAAAATTCAATGGAAAATGCTACAATTGCAACCAACATGGTCACAAAGCTAATGAATGCAAAGAAAAACCAATGTTTGAGGGAAAGTGTCACAAATGGAAGAAACAAGGTCACAAGGCATTTGAATGCAGATCTAAATCATTCAATCCAGCTGAACAATTTGTAAAGGCAATATTTGGTTGGGACTACAACACTTGGTGTAGATGCCATTACTGTGGAGAATATGGACACATTGGCATGAATTGTGTTAAACATCACATGAGAAGAAGGATATCACCATAAGATGTTACACATGTACCAAACTTGGTCATATAGCTAACAATTTCATGAATATAGATAGAATTGAAGATGAAAAGAAAGAAAAAGCAGATATCATTAGGAAGCTGATGAGATAATAATGGATTCTTAAATCTACTAAGCAAGCTCATTCAAGTGATGATAGTCATGTCACTCAAGAAGTGGGCGACTCCACAATTTCCAATTAAGTTCTTAAGGAAGAACTGGAACTGTGTTTTCAAGGTCACATCTTAAATAGTTCCAATTGAGAGAAAGTAAACATTCATACCGGTATTCAAGATATAGAAGGATGATCAGTAAGATCGGTAATAGTTATCACCAAATTGACTTCTCTACTAAGAAAGGTTGGGTCATAGACTCTATTGAGTGAATTCGAGAGTAACATGGTTATGTTTGGTTGCCAAATTACAAACTTTCATCGAGAAATCTGTACAAATAATGGATGATAGGCTGTCACACATGATGTCATCACAACGCTTTCCGTATCGAGCATTAATGGGAAGTTTTATCAAAAAGGTAGGAAATTGACTTCATTTTCACCAAGAATTCAAATATTGCAAACAGAGTGATTTGCAGTGCATCCAAGTGACTTTGAGTAGAATTTGCAGTGAAGTTCTTTTGAAAATTTTCTCAGCTTACCGAGTTATCATGGCATCCAGTAGCAACAAAAAGGTGAAGAAAGGTTCTCAAATGTTGGTGCAAGGTGTTGAATGGAAAGTCCCTAATTTCAAACTTGTGCTAGCAATCACCGAAACCCTCGACCCAAATGGAGCTTAGTTGCAGATCGCACCTAAGGTACTTCTCATAAATTATATCTGAACTCATTTTAAATGTGCAGTTTAGGAGATAGGAACCCTTGAAATGGATAATGCCCTAAGTGAACTTTGTGTGAACGAAATTCTCAAACCTAAGCACAAACATTTGGAAGAGAAAGGTTTAACTCATATTCCTCACCTACCTCGGAACTTTCAAATCAAATGGATTAGGTATATCCTAAGTTGAGTTCATCATGGTCAACTGTGGTTAGAGTAGCCAATTTTGATCACCAAGAAAATGATACATTGTATTATTGGTCTCCCCATGCTCACCAAAGCTAAAGCCATTAAAACCCTAGGTCAAGATGAGTTACAAAAGAAAAACCTAGCCAAATGGGATGAAAGAGGAATGAAAATTAGTAATCTAATTGATAAAAAACTAAAATTTGGCATCCATGTGATAGCACACAAGATTTATAGTTCAAACCAACTCAATAGTGTGTCATGCAAAGCAGTTGACTTAGCTTTTAAGGTTGTGAAGAAAAATTTGTCATATGACTTAGTAGATTTGTTGTTGAAGCAGTTGAAAAAAAACATGAAAAGCATTAGAACTTGAAAGAATAACCCATGTAAATTTGGTTCATTGTTGACATGTTTGTTTTTCTATGTTCAAAAGTATTTCCCTTCTAAAGGCACGATTGTATGGAGAAAAGATATGCTAGTTTTATATCAGATTAATGAATATATCATTGAAATGGGTGAAAATTTTCTCAGTATCATGGATAACTATTTTGAATCCCTCAAAGAAAAGATGAATAACAGATTCAAGATACCAAAGAAGTTAGTTGAAGACTATAAGGATGATGTTTTCTTTATTATAGATGGTGACAGAGTCTACATCCAGGTAGTAAAGCCCAGAGTTGTGTGGATAAAACCTCTTCCATATGAGGTTAACATTGATGAGGCTAAGGAAATCATTGAAGCTTTGGTAAATGAGCTTGTAGATACAAAGGCACCTTACTTTGGAACTTATGAAGAGAAAAAGCAAGAATTGAACTTGAAATCAAGCTTTGACAGATGGTAAACAAAGGCAAGAGGAGGATAATAAAATTGAGAACAACAAGCAACCCTCTTATGTTAACTAAAGGTAAAGAAGAACATGCAGAAGAATCAGAGGATTAAGAGGAATTAGAAAAGGAAGAAGAGCTAGTAAGGAAGAAAGGCAAGGTGATCATCACCAAGCCACCAAAGCCACCCACTATAGTGTTTACAAGGAGATCCAAGAAGAAAGTAGGAAAAGAAAGCAGTGATGTAATCTTTAATTGATCTCCTCTTACATTTCAAGAAAGGCTAAAGATACTAAGAGAAGGTGTTGGAGTGCACAATTTTAAAGCACTCAAGTATGAGACAGGGACTCCAACAAAGTAGAAAGAAGTTGAAGATCTAGTCATGGACAAGATGGGTAGATGGAGATTCTCTCTAGATTAGCTAGCATCACAGGTCCCTATAGTTTTGTTAGATAAGATCAAGGTTAGATGGGAGAACACCAAGCAGACTATCAAAGACATTTTTGCACAAAAATTAAAATAGTTGGTACCCAACTTGACTAATGTAGAGGTAAACAAGGCATGAAAAGACAATGAAAACAAAACGACTTTAAAGTTCAACACTTGTCTAGTCTTGATGAAAGATATAGAGTATGTTGTGAAGAATGCTACAATCCTATGGAGAAATGTATTCCATCTTCACAAACCAAGTGAATATTCTATTGAAATCAAAGATGATGGTGATGATAGTGATAAGGATGAAGACAATGATGAAGGCTCTACTTAATTTGTCACAATTGATGAAAATGAATATTAGGAGCTAATGAAGGATGATGAAGAAGAAAAAGAGGAAGAAGCTACAAAAGAAGCCAAGCAAGATGAAGAAGATATTGACCCAGTCAAGATAGCTATGACTGTCATGGCCTCACTTCCTCACTCTAGAAAAACTTGCAACATCATCAAGCTCAAAGACAACTTTAGTAGATTTGATTGTAACAAACTTTGACACATCAAATGTTCAATCACTCTCGGCTACCTCTCAGCTCAACACATCACTGATAGAAGTGTCTACCACTTCATCTACCAAGCTGCAACATCCTTTAGTTACCAAGTCAACATTAGCAGTGGATACAAAATGTTCTACAATTTTAACCTCGTTAGTAGTAAGTACAATTTTGGATTCTATAGTTTTGGCAACCTCAGTTATGCATACTCCTACCTCAGTCATGTATACTTCTATAAGTACCTCAATTGTACATACTATTGTAAGTGCTCCAATTGTAAATACTTTTGTTAGTACTTCACTTGCGAATATTTTAGTTTTTGAAAGTTTGGTAAAAATATCAGTTTTGGATTTTGTAAGTATTCTAGTCAGTATTCCACCAGTAGGCACTATACAAATTTTCACTGCTAGTCCTACTATTTCCACTATTATTTCTATTTTAGATTCTAAAGCATTAAATTCAAAGACAATTGAACCGAAGATTCAACGAAGACTTTTGATTAGTGGAAAGGAAATAGATGAAGATATAGATCTGGATGAGGAAATTGAAATTCCCAAATAGGACTTTGATAATATCACTGCCGATCAAATGCATATAGCTGGTCATCTTCTCCAAAAGAAGGCAAAGCAGAAGAAACTTAGAGAAGAGAGAGACAGAGAACAAAATATTATTGAGGATGCAAAGAACATTTTGACTAAAACTATAAGTGTTGAAGTTGATACTTCTCAACACATTTTGTTACAATTAGGAGAGGCGGTCAGTAAATTCAATGAAGATTCCAATGGTCAAGATAAATTAACTAAGAAAGTAGAAAATAAATTTGATAACAAAGTGCTTGAGCGCATTGCTCAACAAATAGCTATCCAATAGGTAGAGCTTTCTTCAATTCTGACAAGTCTTAAAACCTCTTACACAAATGTAAAATCACTTTTTGCAATGTTATGTGATATTACCAAATATACTAAGGAAATAAAGAGATAATTGAATAAAATTGATGAAGATTTGATGGCGAGTGCAAAGTAGTTGCAACTCGACCCCTGTTCAAGCTCTGCACATCATATGAAGATTAGATTCTTATTAGATATGCAAGCAAAATTGTTGAGAGAGGAAGCAAGGATTTGGTCTACACTCATAGATATTCAAAATATGATCCTTCCCATCATGGATATAATGCAAAAGCACATTTCCTATTCCAAAACATTGATCCATGACAATAATTAATCAATTGTAGATCACATGATCGAACTCTTTGCAAAAGTGAAAGTTGCTCTACAAACATGCAAAGTTTTGCAAGACAACTGGGATAAGACCTTAACTCTCATTCTTAAGGTACATTCTGATTTTCTCTCACATTTTGGTGTCTCCATGTAAATAGATTGTGTATAAATCTTTAACATTATTGTCAAAAAGGGGGAAAGATATTTATATAATTAAGGGGTAGAGATATTTGTAAATACCAAGAGAGAAAGATACCATACTGGGAGATACACTTTGTATGTCAATATGCCTGACATGATGTGTACATTGTATGGGGGAGAATCATGCAAAGAAAAAGTATATATAGTAGAGTTACAAAGACAAATTTTGAAAAATCTTAAAAATAAGCATGCCATACCAAGCTAATTATCACACTATGTTGTACATAAGTTTTGTTTGATAAGTGTTTTTGTCACTAATTCCAAAGGGGGAGATTGTTGACATTTAGTCAAGTTTTTTATTAGTGACAACACTTATTCATATTTTGTTTATAGTGTTTGCCATGCACTACAATTCAACCTGAGCAGTTCAGTGTTTACCAAGCTTTACAATTTCTACTGAGTTAACAACTTAAGTCAAGTGAAGCCAATGTTAACTGAGTTGAATGGAGAATAGTGTCTATCGAGTATAGTTGTGGTAATCAGGGAATGTAGTTTATATTGAGTTACACAGTATCTATAGAGTCACTAGTGTATACCGAGTTCAAAATTGTGTTGAAGTGATTAGTATGGATCGAGCTTCTACTTCTACCGAGTGCATGATGATGCTGAGTAATGACAGTGGATGCCATGTATTAGAACTTCACCAAGTCAGTTTTGAGAACCTGAGTATCTACATTTGGGCTGACTTTGTAATATTGGTGTTAACTTGTGTAATGACCAACTTTGTAATTGGATTGATATATATAATATATCATTTCCTTAGATGAAATAATGTGAAAATAATGGGTATGGAATGTAAGAATGTGAATGTGAATCAATAGCAGAGTAAGTGTATTGTAAGGCCATATTAGGAGCAACAAAGTTATATCTATCACATAGAGGTGATCAATATTTCAAAGGATCTCAATTAGAAATTCAGTTGTAAGTCAGAGATCTACTATTTCATTCTAATAGGTGAATCATCTTCAAATCCTTTCACAAGGTATACTTAACAGTCTTTTCTTAAACCTCTTTACTGAGTGCATACTTCATTGTATGTTTGTAAAACCTCTAACAAGGTGGAACTAGCAGTCCTAATTGCTCTTAATAGGGTAAATCATTAGAAGTGATCAATGTAAGCCTTAACTAACCAAATTTATGCTATAGTATTGAAGTTTATGGGTATCATCCCCACCCCAGTTTTCCTTTCTACTTGGAAGGTTTCTGGGTCACCAAATATTGTGTTCATGGTGTCTTATGTTTCTCAATTTCTCATGCATGCAATAGATCAAATTTATTAATGTAATTAAGTTATGCATTTGTTAAAAAGTTTTGAGGTTACTAATTTACCCCTCCCCTCTCAGTAATCTAGCTAGTCCTAAATATTTCTAACACCCCATTCTTGCTCCCCCTTAGCTCTTACTCCCCCTTTTGACACTGATATCAATGTCTTATACACTAATAGTGTATTTGTCCAAAAAAATATTTATGGACCTCAAGAATAATCTTAAGAGCTACATCCCAATTATCACATGCTACCTTCAAAGAGTTAATTTGGATGGCTAGCTTGGCAAAAAGGTGTACTAAGCCATCTAATGTAGAAAGATTGGGGTTTTTCTTCATAAGTATTTCTGCATAGCTTAACTCCTTGTGTAAAATCTCCACATGGGGAGTCAATGAAGACTGGATGCTAATCAATTTAGCTCTTATGTTGGCTTCATCTTCTTGTAAAGTTGCTAAATGAATTTGGGATTGCAAGAGGGTCCTAAAATGTTTCTCACTTTGAGTTGGTGTCATGGGAAATTTACCTCCGAATGACTACATTTGACTTTCCAAGCTTAGGATGTAATTCCTTATCTCCTGTGTGAAGAGTGTAGGATTACACAATTTGGTGTACAAAGAGAAAATGTTCTCTAGTACCTTCTTCACACTATCTAACTTAGTTTTCAATGCAACTTGTGTTAGTACAATTTCACTAGATATATTTTCATTCACTTTAGTTTGAAATTTCTTCTCAAACCATTCTAACAATTTGACATTAGTATCTAGGTTTGCATTACTTACTTTTTTTAATATGTTGGTCAATTGTTCAATGATTGGCTTTGCTTCATTTGAAGTAGGCAGTCCTAATGCATCTAAGAAAATGTCTTTGATCTCAATCAAAGCTTGCTTCTACCTATACTCCCTTCTGAGAAATTCTTGATGTTTCTTTCTTACTAAGGCCTCTTGAAGTATACCCATCTGCTCAATTGTCATTGCAACATAATCGCACTCAGGAAATATAATTTCTTCACCTAGGCTAACATATCCATTACTTATTACCTCTCTTGCCTTCAATGAGCTAGGACTTGACACTGAGAATTGCAATGGTGTTGCATTTGTGCTCGACCTCTAAAGAGTTTGATTGGAAGGAGTTCCTGATTCTGGTAATGTTACCAATGCTTTAATTGCTTCTAGCTCCTTTGGCTTAGGTATCAAATTTCTCTCTTTAGTATTGTTCTTTTTTGCCTCTTTGATTTTTGCTACACGTTGATCTTGTGTTGGAGGTGTAGGTACATCTGCCTAACCTATTTGACTTGGTGTCTCATCATTAAATGGTGTTTCCATCTTATCTTCTCCAACTGTCTCAACCTTGTCTTTTTTTGGTTCTTGTGCATTTTATGATATTGGAGTGCTTTCCATGGGTGTATTGATAGTGCATCCTTGCATCTTCTTCCTTTGATATACAACTAAATGTGGTGAAGGTTGTACACTTGTGACTTGAGGAGCGATTGTAGATGTTTCTTATGTTTTCACCTCCTCTCCTGCAGTCATAGATTCCGACTTTTGAAATTCATCTACACTTATCAATATAGGGTTGTCACATAATTTGGCATGTAGTGTGGATTGGTAAAGTATTCTTTTTAAATCTTCCTCTATTAGGGGATTGATGTTATGATCATTAGGATCAAAAACATCCTTTACTGTGATAGTTTCAATACTTGTACTTATTACATGTGGAGGGATGGCACTTGGCATTTGTGTATCTTACACACTCTATTTTGGTTGCTGCTCTTCCTCAGCTATTTTGTGGTCATCAATATTCATATCAGTGCCTCCCTTAACTATGCCTTCTTCATTTTCATCTTCCTCATCATCTTTTATCTTAATAGGTTCTTGTTTTCCTTCTTTGGTCATGTCTAGTCCATATGCAATCTTCCACATTTCTTTGGACTTTAGTACAACATCCTCTATGTTGTTTTGTAATATGATAAATGCCCTATATTTAGGTACAAATCTCACAACATATTTCTTTATGGCTTTAGGCATTTTTTCCTTGCTGATTTCTGGTATAACTTGAGTGAGGGCCGTCTCCCTAGTTTTCTTCTCTATGTCTAAATAATAGTGCCATTTCTGCTCAACTCTATCATATAAACTCTTTGGAGTTGGCAATTTCTAGAGGAGTTTTCTTAAAAGTAGCCATCATGACATATATTGCCTCCTCTACTTTATCCTTCTCAATATTTTGAATGTTATCAAATTCAATGTGAGAGAAACTTGACAAGTCAACATTGTTTCTAATGTTCTCACATAATTTATCTAAGTCTGAGGAGGGACTATGACTTACCACTTGATATTGGGTATTGTCATCAGTTTCAATATTCTCCTCATCAAATTCAACTTGAGCAACATACTTTCTTCTTGGTTTTTTCTATGGTCTACCTGCTTTCTCTTTAGGCTTGGCTACCTCTTTAGCCTTCTATGTAGTGACTCTTGTACTAGTCCTTGTGGTAGGTGCTATTGGTTTGGGTTGACATGGTTTTCCAACCTTCTTTGGTTTTATCACTGTAGTTTTCTTTTCCTTCCTTTTCTCCTTGTCAATAGGAGAAGGTACTTCCTTAGCTTCTTCTCGCTTGACACCTTCTACAATTTCTATCCTCTCCTCTTGTTGATCCTCTCCTTGAACTTGTGGTAGTGTTAGTGGTGCTTGAGCCTTTGTATCTTCTTCTTCTTCTTCCTCTTCCTCGAAACCTTCACCAATTTTTTTTTCAGTTGTTGACCAATTTTTTCTTCTTCTTGATTACAGAGGTAGTCTTTAACTCCATAGTGATTTTAGATTTGGCCAATTCATAGTTACAAAATTCTTTTTCTTCTTTGCCCACTTCTTCTACAAGTAATGCTATGATTGCTACAGAGGCCTCATCAACATTGATATCATATCCTAACGGCCTTAGCCATATCACTCTAGGAATTACTACTTGTACATATGTATGATTAGTGTCAACCAAGAAGCATACATCATCATAATGTTTCTCCACTAATGAGACTAGAATCCTTAATCTCTTCTTTATAGATTATTTGAAATCTTCAAAATAACTAGTCATTACTGACTTAAAGTTATTTCTTATTTGTTGAATGAACTATCCTATCTGTATTGCAATTGATCTATTTGTCTTCCATGCACCCTTATCGAATGTAGGAAATGTGTTTTGCACATAGAAGAAAATACATACCAAAATAGATCAAAATTTGCACTGAGCAATATTTGTTTTCCTTATTGCTCCCATATTTTCAATCAATTATTGCAAGTACAACTCCACAAGATCATTAGTATGATATTTCTTCACAAATTTTATAGCCCATGTACATTGCAATGCAAGGTACACTATTTAATCTACTTGACTGATAAAAATTATCTGTTATTACCCTCACTGCAAAAGCTATCAGGGGATTTGTGATTGTATCAATTGTCATTCCTATTTTTTCCATATAGCCCCTATGTTCTTTTCAATGAATTCCTTTGACTCACTTCTTATAGTCTTTGGCTGATATAGGGTTGGATACCCTGTTACCCTATGAATAATTTTCTTTGTAATTTTAATCAGCCCATCCTCTAGCCATACTGAGCTGTCATGAATTTTTCTTAAGACAATCCTAATCCACTTAGTTCTTAAATCATTTTGGAAATCTAGGGCACAAGTTAACCCTTTCTTCTTGACAATGTTGTATTATTCCTTCAAAGATCCATTTTTTACATAGTCTTCCATACTCTTCTCTAATTTCCATGTCACCTATACTTCCAATCTTACAACTATAACAATTTCTAACATCTTGAATCATTAAAACTCATGATGATATCATAGAAAATGCGCCAGAGGGATCCTAGTTATATGTTATATCTGGAATAGCCTTGAAAAATAGGTTATTTAATCCCATTTATATAATTGAACATTTAAAAGCTCTTTTCCCTCTACACCTTTTTCTTTCGAAGAACTAGAGGCCATCACATAAATCTAGGGTTTGCAAAATTTGAAACAACATAACTTGGCATATAGTAAATACCTTACAAATCCTAATGAAATGGTATCAAACAGTTGTTCAAATCTTCTACAAAAACTTTAGATGGTATTCTATAGATCACCTTTAGATCTTCACTTTCTTTCTTGAATTCAAATGATGTTAAATAAGAAGAAAATGATGAAATAGCCCTTAAAACAATGTAATTAATGTGAAGTGCTTACACAACTATAAGCTTGACATTAACTGATTTCAAGCTCACTCAACATCCACATGTCTTTCCATTCGCTAGAAAACCATTATGAGCTTGGCCTCAACTAACCAATTTTGTTAGCTCAGCATCCACTAATATTTTACTCGGCATCCATAAGAGACTTTTGATGCTCGATAGTAACATGAAGAAGATGGCAAAACTTAAAGAATTTTCCTTGATTTGTAATAACACTTTACATCTCTATTCATTCATATGTAATCTTTTCAAAACTAAATCCTTGGAACTGATGTACTGTATCTCTTTTGAATATCAGTCCCACATACCTCTTGATTGCTTATTTTGATGAGGTATGATCACCTAACCCATTGGGTGAAGTGATCCCATCTACACTTGATGTGCTATAATCCTCCTTTCTCATCCATATCTTATTCATATCATCTCTTATATTTTCAATGTCTTATTTTCCTTTTCCTTTGTTGAACTCACACCTTGGTGCCTTTGACCTTGTTGGACAATATCAACTGATGTGACCAGTCTTCAAATAGTAAAATATATGATTTGACACAACCAACTTTTGTAGTCACTCTTGAAGTGTGTTCTAATATAGTTTTTAGGAATATGCCCATACTCTTGATAGTAGTTACAACTATACCTTGTGTTGTAATCCTAGTTATAAAAGTTACCATTTGTTCTTTAGCTTTTTCTACTTGTTTGATGACCACATGGGTATGCATCTGCACTCAAAAGCTCTATGTCCATACTTCTGATAGTTATAACAATATCCTTCAAATTTTTGAGTGTGCATGGTCTTGGTTCTACATTCATGTGCTTGATGACCTTTTTTGTTGCACTTATGACAGTGACTTATGCTTTTCTGCTTAACATTTTGATTTACAGTCTTGATCCTGCACACATTAGTAGTATGCCCTTTCTTACCAAAATTATGGCAAGTAGGTTTTGAGTTCTTATCTTTGTTACTTCTTTCTTCAACACTTTTGGATGATTCTCCTTCTTCAATACTTTTGTATCCCAATCCAGATGTATCATTGTTAGATCTAGGAGATCTCATCGATTGTTTAAAGTATTTGATAGCTTCATTTGGTTTGTTGAAACTTTCAGCAAACTCCTTTTCCCTTTTTAGGTCATTGTTCAACTATTAATTCTACAAATTTCCTTGGCATTCAGTTCATGGTTTGCATTCATCATTTGGCCTAATGTTTATAATTTCATGTTAGCAATCCTAGTTACCTTTGATGATTTCTCTTCTAATCTGTTAGTCAAAACTCTTTTGTCATCTTCAATCATGACTTTGTCTTCCATAGCTTTCTTTTTCTATTCAATTACTTCACATAGCAATATGGCTTGTGATTCTTTCTCTATTTTAAGATTTTTGATCTCTTCAACTACAATTTTGTTCTTTTCCATTAGATCTACAACTGCTGCATCAAAATTTCCTTCCTTCTCTTCAATAATTTTTATAGATCACTTCTTGCTTCACTCAACTGATGTAGAATGAATTTTATTTCAATCCCCTAATTCTCAATGATTTTTCTCAACTTATAATCTTCCATTTCCAAGATTTTTTCTCAAAGTTGCAAAGCTTCACTTTTAGAGAACTAGGCTCTGATACCAATTGTTGGAATTAAAATAGGAAAGGTAAACTTCTATTGATCTTAGATTGGTTTTGACATGTGAGTGTTAACACACTTAAGCCATTTACTTAGTTCATGCCAAACTAGTAGTACATGCTGAGAACAACATGTAAATATTAGACCATGCCGAGTCATAGTGAGTGTTGAGTCGCTCAAGTGCCAAGTAGATAGTATATGTTGAGTGACATAGGAGTTGAGTAAATAGTGGATGCTGAGTGATATAGGTGTCGATTCATAGAAGAAAGATTAGTGCATGTCGAGCATCAATGACTTTAGATGCCGAGTGAGATAATTTTGACATATTTGTTTGTGAATGCACAAAAAACTATGTAAACCATTTTTGAGCCGACTTAAGAATTGAATTTTAATATTTTGGAGATAAAGACAAATCTCTAGTTGGATCCCTATGTAATTACATGTAACCAATCAAAAAATAGGAAGGATTAAGTGATAAAATGGGTGAATCTCAACTGTAAATTCATACCTAACCCTAAGTCACCAAAGTCTTCTTAAGGAAGAAAAATCCTAAATTTTTTATGAGTGTTAAAGGAGAAAAAAGGATAGTTTGCATGTGTAAATAGAGCATTTATGGTCACTTAGAATTTATGAAGTGAAACTGCATTTCAAAATTAGTTAGAGAAGAACAGAGTAAGGAAGAGGATACAAAAAAGGGACATTTGATCAAGAAGGATCAAGAAGACATTATTTAGAGGTGATCTATTATCAAGCAATCAAGTGCTAACTCCAGGATCTATGCTGAGACATTCTAGTAGGTGATTTCAGTCAAAATCTCTTTACAAAATAGTCCAAATAGGCTGTATGAAATCTTTTAATAGGGTGCTTACTTAGTTTTAAGTTAAAGTCCTTTAACGAAGCACACTTCTAATAGGGTGTTGAAATCCTCTAACAAAGTGAGACCTAATAGTCTTTGTAAGCTTTTAATAGGGTAGACCTTTCACAGGGTAGATCATGTTTCATGGTCAAAACATTGTAACCTTCATTGGATACACTTTATTGCTGTAGTAGCAAAGATTTGTGGGTGTGATCCCCACCCTAGTTTTACCTTCTCACTTGGAGGTTTTTTGGGTAATCATATTTGGTGTCATGTGTGTGTGATTACTTATTTGTGTTTACATGATTTAGATATATGTACTTTACATATTATTCATTGGATGTATGAGATGGATGTGTCATGAAATATTTTGTGGGTCCAAGTTTAAACTATTGATTCACTTTACCTTTCCTATTTGTAATTCCAACAATTAGTATCAAAGCTTTGTTCTCAGAAAAGGAAGCTTTGCAACTTTGACGAAAGATCTTGAAATAGAAGTCTACAAATTGGGAAAGATTATTGAAAATCAAGGAATCAAGATACAACTCATTTACATCAATTGGATGAAGCAAGAGAAGAACTAAATAAGTCCTTGAAGAGAAGAAAAGAAATTTCTATTGCAAAAAATGACACACAATACAAATAGATTAACACTAACAAGCTATTTACCAATAGTGACTCCAATAAATTTGATGCAGTAATTGCGGATCAGATGAAAAAGAATAGAGTCCAAGCTGAGGAAATTGGAAATCTCAAGTTAAAGCAAGGATTAAAAACCATACTACTATGTGAGGTAACTGAACAAAAGAAGAAAGCCATGGAAGACACAGCCATGATTGAAGAAGGCCAAAGAATTCTAAGCAATAGATTGGAAGCGAAGTCAATAGAGCTAACCAAGATTTCCAACATGCAATTGGAAACTCTAAGTCAAATGATGAATGCCAACTATGAGTTAAATGTCAAGGATATTGATATAGCTAAATTGAAATTGTAGAATGAACAATTGCAAAGTGATCTAAAGAAAGAAAAGGAATATGTTGAAAGTTTTAACAAGCCAAATGAATCCATCAAATACTTTAAGCAATTACTAAGATACCCTAGATCTAACAGTGATATATTTGGACTGGGATATACAAGCACTAAAGAAGGAGAGTCATCCAAAAGTGTTGAAGCGAGGAACAAAAAAGGTAAGAACTCCAAACCTACTTATTATAATTGTGGTAATAAAGGACATATTGCTAATGTTTGCAGGAGTAAGACTACAAATCAGAATGTCAAGCCTAAGGATATGGCTCATTGCCACAAGTGCAAAAAGCAAGGTCATCAAGCACATGAATGCAGAACCAAGACCATGCAATCACAAATATTTGAAGGATATTGCACTACAATTGTCAGAAGTATGGACATAGAGCTTTTGAATGCAGATCTAAATCCATATGGTTATCAAACATGCAAGCAAAGGTAAGGAATAATGGAAACTCTTATAACTAGAATTATAATACAAGATATAGCTATCATTATTTTCAAGAATGTGGACATGTTCCTGAGAATTGTATTAGGACACACTTCAATGGTAACTACTAAAGGTGGTTAAGCCAAATCACATGTTTTGGCTATTTGAAGACTAATCACAATAGTAAATATTGTCCAACTAGGTCAAAGGCACCAAGTTGTGAATTTGATAAAGGAAAAGGCAAGGCAAATGTTGAACACATTAGAGGTGAGATGAATAAGACATGGAAAAAGAAAGATGATTGCAACACATCAAATGAAGAAGGGATCAGTTTACCCAATTTGGGTTAGGTGATCACATCTCATCAAACTAGGCAATCACAAGGTATGTGGGACTGATATCTAGAAGTTATATCATACATTAGTTCTAAAGGGAATCTAGTACTAAAGGAATATATTAGTATGAATAAAGATGCAAGATGTTGTTAAGAATTCAAGATAAATCTTTAAGTTTTTCATTATTGTTACTGAAGATGAAAAATTTCCTATGTATGCTAAGTGGAATGTTAGAAGATGCCAAGCTATCTAACTAGCTAGTTGATGTCGAGCTCACAGTAGTAGCTGAGTGATGGAAACGTCAATGGATGCCAAGTGAGCCTGAAATTGGTTGATAGATGAGCTTATAGTTGTGTAAGAACTCAGCATCAATTATAGGGTTTTTAAAGGATATTTGATCAATTTTTTTCCCATTTCACATAATTTAAAATTTGAGAAAGAGTGAGAAGAGAAGAAGGTGATTTAGAAATCCACTCCAAGTAGTTGCAAAAGATTCTAGCAGTGATCTCACACCATTTTTAAAGATTTCATAAGGTATTTATCAAGAGCCGAGCTACGCAGTTTGAATTTTGTAAACCCTAGTTTCACATTATGGCATCAAGTTCAAAGAATGTAGAGGGAAAGGAAGTTTTGAATGTTCAATTAGTAAGTAACAAAATAAAGCAACCCATTTTCAAAGCTATTCCTGACATTGCTTATAAGCAAGACCCTTTTGGTGCATTCTTGATAATTCCACCAAATGTGATAATGATACAAGATGTGAGAAAATGCTACAACTATAAGATAGGAAGCATTGGGGATATGGAAATTAGGGAAGCCTACAAAAAACTTTGTGACAATGGTCTTTTGAAAGAAAAATTCAAAATCATTGAAAGAAAGGGATTAACACCAGCCCTATATTTTTTGAATGTATTCAAGACAAAGTGGATTAGAATAGTGCTTAGCTAAATTCATGATGGTTCATTATGGCTGGACAATGGACCGATTAAAACCACTAAGAGAATAATTCATAGGGTTACTAATTACCAAACCCTAGATTAGCCTAAGACACTAAGAAGTGATTCGAAGGAAGTGATTGAAAAGAATACTTGAGTTGTCTGGAACAAGAGAGGCATGAAAATAGACATAATCACTGATCCTCTGATAAACTTTGCTAGAAGGGTTATATCACACAAGTTTTATCAATATAGTAGATTGAATAGTGTGCCCTATATAGCTATGGATGTTGGATACAATATAGTCAAGAAAGATCATACTTATGATCTAGGAGAACTACAGTTGCAACAACTAATGGAAAACCTCAGGGCAATCAGGAAAACCAAGAGTGCACAATGAAAATTTGGCTCTATATTGATTTATATATTCTTTTATGTAAAAAATACCTTTCCAACATTTGGAATAGCTGCAGGGAAAAATAATAGGTCAATAGCTGTACAAATTGGTGAGTATATTGAACAATTAGGTGAGAATTTTGAATCTATGATGACAAGTTATTTGAAGACTTCAAGAAGTCAATGAAGGAAAGATTAAGAATACCAGTATCTTTAGTTGAAAAACACTATGATGATGTATGCTTTCTTATGGATGCTGATAATATATTTGTACAAGCTGCTACACCAAGGGTAAGATGGTTAAGACCCTTAGGTTATGAGATAAATATGGATGAAGCCTCTGCAATCAGGACAACTTTACTAGCATAAGAGATAGATAAAATTGCAAAAATATTTGGAAATTATGAGATGAGGAAATCCAAGATTACCATGGAATTGAAGACTACTTTAGATTTAAAGAAAAAGGAGAAGATAGTAAAGAAGTTGAAATCCAAGTTCGGAGAGGGTGCTAAAGAGGAGGAAGAAGAAGACGAAGAGGAAGAAGAGGAAGAAGAAATCCAAGCACAATCACCTCTATCTTTGACACAGGGTATGGGAGAAGATCAAGAAGAGGAGGAGATTTGAGATGCTAAGGGAGGCAAAGCCGAGGAAGTACATACTCCTGCTGAGACAAAGAAGAGGAAGGCCAAGACACAACTTGTGGAAAGGACTAAGAAAATTGTCAAACCAATTCAGCCCAAACCCACTGCACCTACTACAAGAGCCAAAACACATGCAAATACAAAAAAGGCCAAGGAAAAGAGAAAACAAGTAGTGCAAGGAGGTCAAGAGTAGAAGAAACCAAGAAGGAGGTATGTTGCATAATCAGATTTTGATGAGGAGAAAATAGAGTTAGATGACATTAGCCAATTTAAGGTGGTGAGTTATAATCCTCTTTCAGATCTTGAAAACTTATGTGAAAATGTTAAAAATAGTGTAGATTTATCAGGATTTAGTCATATTGATTTTGATAAATTGGGTAAAGAGGAGAAAAAAAAAGTGGAGGAGGCCATATATGCCATGATGGAAAAATTCAAGATAACTCCACTAGAAATTGCCAACTTAATGCCAAAAAGTCTATATGACATAGTTGAGGAAAAATGACATTATTTTCTAAACCTAGAGAAAAAAATTAGGGAGACCACACTGGCCCAAGTGATGCCTAAATTGACCAAGGTAAAAATTACTAAGGCTATAAAGAAGTATACAGTTAGGTTCACACCTAAATATAGAGCTTTTAGCATTTTGCAAAATAATATTGAAGATGTAGTCAAAAAGTCCACACAAATATGGAAAGTAACATATGGGTTGACACAATAAACAAAGGAGAACCTGAACCCATTGAGGTCAATGATGATGAAAAAAATAACACTATTGAGGGAGGAACATAAATGAAAGAAGATGACAAGGCAACATCTGAGCCAGAGCAACCAGAAGAATAGAGTGTGCAAGACACACAATTGCCGAGCGTCAGTCCTCCACATGACACAACTGAGATCACTAAAACAATAGCTATCAAGGATGTTTTTGATCTATCATATTAGAACATCAATACACTTCCTAAAGCTGATTTAAATAAAATATTAGATCAATCTACACTATAGGCCAAACTTTGTGACAATCATATTTTGGTAAGTATGGATGAACTAAAAAAGTTAGTGACTGATGTTGCAAGGGAAATGGTGAATCCACAAGAACCACCTTATATCATTCCTCCAGTCATTAATGTACAACCTTTAGTTTAAATGATAGAAGATACATCTAACAATGTTGATACAACTGCCAAGATTGATACTATAAAGAAAAGAATAGTGGAAACACATGGTTCTACTAGGAAAAGGTTAGATAGATCTATCTACACCTACTATACAAGGACAAGGTGCAAGTCAACTCATTATGGGAGAATATGGCAAGCTTGAAGAGAGTGAAATGGCACTACAACTAAAGGAACATACAACCATCTAAGCATAGGTAAACTTACCAACATTTGGCACTCCTTCTACACAAAATCTTCAGAAGCCGAGAGTGAGGCCTCGCCCGACCCTTCGTAGCCTTAGTTGTTACTCTATTATTTTGATACCCACGACTCGAGATGTCGAGACATTATCAGATACTTGAACATATTATATTATTTTATGTTATGTGATGTTATTTTTAGATATTTGATGTCCGTCATTTAATGTTTTATGTATATGTATGTTGATGAATTAAGTAAAAGGTAGGATTAACATTTTGGTTTAAGTTATTTTAAATGGTTAAGAATTGAATAGGATGAGAGGAACCCTGGTTTTTGTTATAGATGGATGTTTTAATTGATGTGATTCTTGATACATAAATATACATATGTACATGTGACTTTCGGGACTACTGATGTGTGTAATGAGTGTGTAGATATTTTAGCCGAGGAAATCGACAGAGGAACATAACTGATCCCTATGTGCTAATTTTGGAAACCTTGTTGTTCATAATTCAAGTATTGTATTGTGAGATGTATGTATGTATTTTTTCTATGTTCAGTGAATGTTAATGTTCGTAACTATGTTCTTTTAGTGTCACTTGACACTCATGAATTGTGTATGCTCTTCAGTGTGCTGGTTAGGGTTAGCTGTGTAACCTTTGGACCTAAGTCAGATTAAGTTAGTGTCTTTTGCTAATTTGGTTCTTAATAAAGTTTAGTCATCCCTAATCCAAATTAGTGCTTAATCTGCATTGTTAGAGTTGTTAGTTGGTCCTAAATTATTTCCTAGCTTTTGTTTGGTTCCAAACCTTTTCCTAAGGCTTTAAAACTTGAAATAATTATACCCAAAGGGTATGGGTATGGGTTGGGGGTCTTTTCCAACCCCTTAAGCCCCTTTTATTGACTTTTGAGGTCACTCAAAAAGTCTCCTTTTGCCTTTGTGCGAAAATTGACTATGGCTACCATGAGTTTCATCACCTCACCTCCACTCAGTGATTAACCATAGTGTGGGTTGAGTTAGGAGTTTCTAGAATTGTAAGTGGGTGGGAGAAGTTATTGATCCATTTGGTGGTTGAGTTTGAGGCTTATTTTAGATGCCCTTCTTGGAGTAGTGGAGTTTGTTACCCAATCTCTACATTTAGAGAGAAGTCTTGGATGATTCAAGCAAGGAAGGGAAAAGCTCTACTCAAACTTGTTCATTTTCCATTACCTCTTGTGAAGGTAGGAATTCTCATCTCCCTTGTTCATATTTTTATGCTTGATTCATGCTTATGCTACCTTGTTGATGTTTGAATGCTTGTATGATTGTGGGTATGTTGGGAAGATTTGAAAACCATGTTTTTTTGAATGTTTTCTTTTCATGTTTATGTTTGAATTTTGAGGTTTTCTTGTATGGGTGTTTTGGTATTACTCACCCTTGGATAGGGAAGAAGTGACCAATTTTGGGAAAGATCCTTTTAGTTGGACTCCAACAGTGTAGAGTCTCTTCTCATGACGAGAAGAGGGAGAGAGGGTAGGGTGTTATGGGCCCCTACCTGTCAGCACAAACCATGTATGAGTTTTGGCATGTAAGAATGGAAGAAAAGAAGTTCTTGATTTATAGCCCCGATTGGGCACCTAGTTTGGTGTTGTGACTAACATCTCCTGTTGGAAAAATCCACCTTTCCCTAGTTTTGATTCATTGTGAATCCTATTGTGAAAACCTTGTATGAATATGCATGTTTGATTTGTTTCTTGGTCATGCTTGTTGTCACTTGATCAAATTTTGTTTCCTCCACGGTTTGTAGAAATGTGTTGTAGAATTTGATATGGAACCCTTGATGAGGGTCATGAAAGAAATTTAATTTAAGTGTTGTAATTCAGGATTGAAATCCTATGTAATTTGTATCTCAAAACCTTGTTGTAATGGCAACGACGCCAAGTTTTCTTCCTGGTTCTTTCCCGACTGAGCCTTTGAATCAGGTTTGCCAATAAAAATGGTGATTGAATATAATTGTTTATCATGTGATTCAATTGTAATTTTAAATTAGATGGATACACATCAGAAATAAGGTGTTTTGATGATGGTTTAATTGAGCAAAATTTTCAAGTTTCCTTATATGTTCAAAATGAAAATTTATGTTAAGGAAAGAAAAATGGTTATAGTTGATAGTTCAATTCAGGATGTTTAGGAGATAAAATTAATCATGTATTTATGGGACACAAACTATTGTATCAATGTGTTTAAATCTATTCCAAAAAAAAAAATACACCTTGAAAAAAAAATTACATTGCCTTGTAAATCTATACTTAGAAAAATTTTCAAACAAAAATGTGTTCAAGAGAGTAAAAAAAAACTCTCTGTCTTTTGTATGGGAGGAGCAAATTAAATGCCTTTAGTAATAGAGAATCAAAATGATTCCTTAAATATCCTTTTTGCTTATTTGAAATTATTATTTTTAGATTAAAAATAGTAATAAAATAAACATCAAAAAAAAAAAAAAGCAATTGTCATCCAACTTTATCCCAACCCCAACAAACTATCTTTATGTCATAAATTCCTTCTAATATCCAAACTTGGGTGATGATGTCACCCCTAAGGAAGTGCATGGAAAGGTGGCAGGTGGGCAAGTTTGTTTTAAAAAAATAAAAATTAATTAAATGCTTTAGGTGGGCATGAATCCCCATCTCCCAAGGTCAACAAAGGAGGCAAATGATTTTATTCACTCAACCCACTTAAATTCTTTCTAAGCGCTCACATGGGAGTCTTGATCATGAGGGTGATGTCACCCTATCCCCTCAATCTGACCTTGGGCAGTGATAAAGTTCTCCTTGGGATACATTGGTGTGCAAATGTTTGTTTTAAAACTAATTTAATTTTAAAGTGGTATCAATTTCCCACTTGACTTGGGACGCCTATTCCTCACCTTGTACTTGGACATGACCTTGCTCATGGTTTGCGCTTGATCCCCTTTGGCAGAGTGCTACATCAAGTAGCAACGCTTGGGAATGCGCAAGGTTTGGGGTTTGGGAGGTCGACGTGACATGTGACAAGGGGATAGAGTAGGGGTGATGGGGGTTAGTGTAGGTTACGTGTTAGGTTAGTAAGTAGGTTAGTTTAATATTAAGTTTTTGATTGTAGTTTAGTTTGTTTTAAATAGTATTAGTTGTTAGTATTGATGTTAGGTTTAGTTAATATGTTAGTTTAGTTTATATAATTTATTTTGTTTTGGTAATTGTTAATACATTATATTATTTTGTTAGTTAGTTGAATTTATTAAAATTTGTAGGTAATTAATTTTAGCATGTTAGTTAATTTAAGTTAGTTTAAATTTTAATAAGTTTATATTTATGTTAATTTAGTTTGTTTTTAAATATTATTTAGTTTAAATCTAAAGGGTAGTTAGATAGGTTAAGATTTAGTTATTTAATTTTGTTTAGTAGTTAGCCTTATTTAATTTCAAGTTTATATAAGAAATATTTAATTATTATTTGGTTTGATTATGTTAATCGTTGTCTTTAATGGAAATATCTTAATGAAGTTAGATTCTCAATTTAGATATAATTTAATTATTATTTCTTTATTGTAATCCTAGAGTTTTCTTAATTTGCTTAGATTAATATTGATAGATGTTTTTTTTAATATATAGCAATGAGATTATAAAAATATATTTTAATGTTAACCGTGTATGAGATGAAAGATGCTATGTAATAAATGTTAAATCTATCTTTAATTATATTGTTATAGAGGAAATTTAAATCTATTGTTTTAAGATTAATTTGAAACAAAATAAACGTCGATATCAATCTTATGATGAAACCTTCAAATTCTTAACGATGTATTCCTCCACAAGTTTTTAAACTTAGGACGTAACATAGAGAACCTATACTTAAACTGTGATCATAACCTTATCGAACTTTGAGCATTCTAATTATTTATTTTTAATAAATATAATTTAAAAAAAAATTGTGTGTTTTTGCCCACGTAGTTTGGGCATGACACCAAGCACTGATACTACTCCATTGTAGATCTCAGCGCCAAGCCCAAGGTCATCAAAGGCTAAAGAAGTAATTCAATATGGAGATGTAAGTCTTGATGAAGAATTTTTTCTACCCAAGTATGATTATGATACCATAACCATAGAAAAAATGGGCATACTACATTAGGCGCTATAAAAAAAGCATCTGGAAATGCTAAGGAAAGAACACATGAAGAAGCAGGTACTATAGGATATTAAATACATCTTTTTAGATGCATTTAGTCTTCCAAGTCCTAATGAGACCAAGCCACTAATAGAACAACTGAAAGATATAGTGGAGAAGGTCAATAATGAAAACTTGGGTACAAATGCTAAGTTATTAGAGTAGTCAGACAAGAAGTTCCAAAATAAAGTGAATGAGAAAATATCTGGTGATATAGGACTAACACAAGTTGCATTAGAAACTAAGGTTGAGGATGTGAAGAAGGTACTTGAGAACATATTCTTATTGTATACTAAATTGTGTAATCCATCACTCTTCACCCAAGAAACTAGAAGTTACATTCTGAGTCTATAAAGCCAAATTACTGCATTAGGTACAACACTACCAATGAATCTAGCTCAAAGTGAGAAGCATTTCAGAACATTTCTTCAAACCTAGAGTCAGCTAGCTGTATTGATAGTAGATGAGGCCAACATTAGGGCCAAATTGACTAGTACCCAAGCATCCCTCACCCCTCATATGGAAATATTACACAAGGAACTAGGCTATGCTGAAACCCTAATGAAGAAAGACCCCAATCTTTCTACCTTAGATGGTCTAATCCACCTTGCTATTGAGCTTGCAATCCAAATCAAGTCATTGGATGTTGCATCTCAAATCTAGGATGCAACCCTTAAGATGATATTGGATGCCCATAACTTTTTTTGGAAAAAAACAATAAGTTTATAGCCCATTGAAATAAGTGTCAAAAAGGGGAGATGTATTTTGGTGGAGAAATAAAGCAAAGGGTGAGAAATAGAACAAAATGGGGAGAATATATCAAGCACAGGGGGAGAATCAAAATACAAGAAGTATTAGATGAAAGAATATTAGCAAAGAAGAGCATGAAGTCAAAGAGTATCAGCAGAGACACATTTACTCAGAAGAAGTACAAAATTTTGGTTACAAAATAGAACTATCAACTCAGGGGGAGTTATTAGATTTTGAGGTTTACAAGTTATTACAAAATTTTGATGTTTTGAAGTCTTGTATATAAGCCAAGTTGAGATATGTTATGCTCATAAGATTAAGGATGACAATGTATACTCAAGTGTTTTTGACACTCATGTCAAAGGGGGAGATTGTTGATCTCAGATTGGTTTTGACATGTGAGTCTCAACATACTTGAGCCATTTACTTAGTTCATACTAAACTAGTAGTACATGCCAAACACAACATATAAATATTAGACCATGCCAAGTCATACTGAGTGTTGAGTCACTCGTGCTAAGTTAATCAAGTGCCAAGCAGATTATGCTAAGCGACACATGAGCCAAGTAAATAGTGGATGCCGAGTGATACAGGTGCTGAGTCACAACAAAAAAATTAGTGTTTGTTGAGAATTAGAGACTTTAGATGCCGAGTAAGATAGTTTTGACATATTTATTTGTAAAGGCACAAACAACTATGTAAACCATTTTTGAGCCGACTTAAGAATTGAATTTTGATATTTTGGAGGTAAGGATTAATCTCTAGTTGGATTCCCTATGTAATTACATGAAACCAATCAAAAAATAGGAAGGATTAAGCAAAAAAATGGATGAATCTAAGCTGTAGATTCATATCTAACCCTATGTCACCAAAGTCTTCTTAAGGAAGACAAAC
This sequence comes from Cupressus sempervirens, assembly GCA_028749045.1. Taxonomy (NCBI): domain Eukaryota; kingdom Viridiplantae; phylum Streptophyta; class Pinopsida; order Cupressales; family Cupressaceae; genus Cupressus; species Cupressus sempervirens. The sequence goes on along the minus strand of CM053785.1, from coordinate 888,074,746 downwards.
CCTAAAATTTCTATGAGTGTTGGAGCAAAAAGGATAGTTTGCATGCACAAATAAAACATTCATGGTGGCTTAGAAGTTATGAAGTGAAAATGCATTGCAAAATTAGTTAGAGCATAATAGATTAAGGAAGATGATATAATAAAGTGACATATGATCAAGAAGACATTGTTTAGAGGTGATCTGTTATCAAGCAATCAAGTGCTAACTGCATAATCTATGCTAAGAAATTCTAACAGGTGATTTTAGTCAAAATCTTTTTATAGAGTAGTCCTAATAGGCTGTATGAAATCCTTTAATAGGGTGCTTACTTTATTGTGAGTTAAAGTCCTTAACTAGGCACACTTCTAACAAGGTGTTGAAATCCTCTAATAAGATGAGACCTAATAGTCTTTATAAGTCTTTAATAGGGTAGACCTTTCACAAGGTAGATCATGTTTCATGGTCAAAACATTGTAACCTTCATTGGATACACTTTATTACTTCAGTAGGGAAGATTTGTGGGTGTGATCCCCACCCCAATTTTACCTTATCATTTGGAGGGTTTTTGGGTAATCATCTCTGGTGTCATGTGCATGTGATTACTTATTTGTGTTTACATGATTTAGATATATGTGCTTTACATAGTATTCATTGGATGTATGAGATGGATGTGTGGTGAAAGTTTTTGTGTTTTCAAGTTTAAACTACTGATTCACCCCCCTCTCAGAATTTTACCTTTCCTATCTGTAATTCAACCAACTTTTGGGGGGCGAGGTGAATCCGTTCTTTAAACTTTGACCCATAAAATATTCACCACACATCCATCTCACATATTCAATAAGTAAACTAAAATACCATGTAAATCATATACATATAAAGCATGTAAATAAGTAAACATTCACACATATATGAAACAAAATATGATTACCCAAAAACCCTCCAATGAGAAGGTAAAACAAGGGTGGGGATGATACCCATAAATCTTCACTACTGCAGTAATAAAGTGTATCCAGTTAAGGTTACAATGTTTGAGCATGAACCATGATCTACCCTGTGAAAGGTCTACCCTATTAAAGGCTTACAAAATCTATTAGGTCTCACCCTGTTAGAGGATTTCAACATCATGTTTGAAGTGTGCCTGATTAAAGGACTTCAACTCATAATTAAGTAAGCACCTTGTTAGAGGATTTCAATATAGCTTCTTAGGACAACTCTATTAAGAGATTTAATTGATTCACCTATTAGAATGTCTCAGAAATGATCTTGCAGTTAGCACTTTGATGCTTGATGTTAGATCACCTCTATTCTATTGTGTACTTGATCCTTCTTGATCAGATCTCTCTCTGCTGTTCACTATTTCCTTCCTCTGTTCTCCTTTAACTAATTCTACAATTTAGATCATAATACCTTGATCACCATGAATGTCCTAGTTTGTGCATGCAAGACTCTCCTTGATCATTCATTCATTCTCTTTCATGCTCATTTGAGTTTAGGGTTTTTCATCCTTAAGAAGACCTAGGTGACTAAGGGTTAGGTATGAATCAATGACTGTGATTCATCCATATTGTCACTTAAACCTTCCCTTTACCTAAATGGGTGCATGTTACACATAGGGATTCCAACTTAAGGTTCATCCTTATCACCAAAATATAATAATTCAATTATTTAAGTCAGCTAAAAAATAGTTTACATAGTCTTTTGTGCTAATATATACAACTATAATGCCTTCAAACACTTCAGTGCCAATTCTGTCATGCCCAAACTACGAGGGCAAAAACACACACAATTTTTTTTTTTTAAATAATAATAATTAGAGTACTCAAAGTTTTAATTTGATTCTTGCAAGAGAAGAAAAGGTTCACTACAATTCATCGTAAGTTTAAAACTCTAGTGGAGGAATACATTGTTAAAATTGATATCGATCATAAGATACGTTATTTTATTAGCTTACAATAATATGAAACAATTATTTAAATGATAATGTAAATGTATTCGAGATTTAAATTAATTGAAAGGTATCTAAATCCAAAAACAACTATAAATCTCTTTGACAAATATTGATTAACAATCTAACCTATATTGTAAACTTACTTTTAAGAAAAACGGTTAACTAAAATTAAAACTGAATATATATATCTAAAATTTATTAACTTAAAAAATTTCAACTATCTAATCTTACTAAATTTAAATTTCATTTACTAACAACTAACTAAACCTAATACGTACTAACTAAATATAAATCAATAATACATTAAAACTAGTTTAAAAAAAAAAAAACATATTAGAAGAGAACTATAGTTCCAAAAGTTAAATGATGATAGAACCTATAATTTAGCATGATACATAATTTATAACAAAATTAAACTTATCCTTTTAATTCTAATAAAATCACCATTCAATTAACGCCAAATTAAAACTATAATTGCTACTAAACTATATTAAAATATATATCTATTTAAAAAGACTAACTAATTAAAATCTAAACTATATTACATTTAATATAAATTAACTAAATTTACCTTCACAAAGTTAAACAAAACTAGATTAAAATAACAACGAACTTTAATGACTAATACTAAAATGAATATTACTAAATTAAATATATATATTAAAACTTAAACAAAAGACTTACATAAGTTAAGGCTAACAAAAAAAAGATTAAGAAATTAATTTAACTTAAATTAGACTAACTTAAAAAACTTAAATACTTTAAACTAATATAAACTATACTAAATAATAAAACTAACATCCTATACACTAACTTAAGTCATAAAACACAAATTAAAATGAATTAATAAACTAACATATACTAAACAACTAATTTTTAAAAAAAACATACAATCTACAAAATTAAAAAAAAAAAAAAAACTAAATTTAAAACTACCTACAAACTAAACTCCTACTAACTCTAAACCCTACTCTAACCCTAAACTCCCACTACACCCCACCCTACATTTCCCCCCCTACTCCTATGGGCAGCGCTTCCCAAGCGCTGTCCTTGGGACAACGCTCTGCCCAACAAAAAAACTAAGCGCAGACCTTGAAATTGTGCGCAGGCCAAACTGGAGAAGGGTAAGGTGATTTAAAATTTGCAAAAGATTTCACACAAACTATAATCCTTTGCATGGTCAGCAATAATGATGGGGGGACAGAGGATGACCAAGGACTTGCTTAAAACAAAACTTTGTTAAAAAAAACCTTTTTATATTGCTGTCTTCATAACTGCTGCCCAAGGAGAGAGTAAGCATTAAACATAAAAAGTTTTATAGGTAAAAGATATTTTAGGATATTTTTATTTTGTAAAAAGTTAAAATCTATTTTAGAGATGTACTCTTATTTATAGATTTATTGAATAATATTTATATTCTTCAAACATAATATAAAAAGAATCTTTAAAAGATTCTCTGTTGCCCAAACTAATTAGTTTGTTCCTCTCATACAAAAGACAGAGAGTTTTACTCTCTTACAACACTTTTTTTTTTTAATGAAAATTTCTAAGTATACAATTTGAAGTTGATTATTAACTAGGAGGGGGTCATATATATATATTTTTAAGGTAAATCTATGAAGACTACTTACAAATTAATAAATCAAGAGATTTAATCATCCATATAAACCACAATGCAAGAATTGATCTAATTCCAATAATCACAGAAACTGAACTTTCATTCTTAATACAATTCCTGATCACATCTAAAATAGATTAACCAAGGACTAAATTTGTCATTCAATTCACACCAGATTTCATGTAGGAGCATTCACAGATCATACTTTGATCGATATCCTTCCATCACTTATACAAGGGAGTAGAATTGAATGGATTTAAACATGGTGTTAATATTCGTGTCACAATAATACTTGATTAGTTTGATCTTCTAAATAACTTGGATTAAACTAAATCAACCTTAACCATTATCCTTTCCTCAACATAGTTTTTCACATATATTATATAAGGAATACTAGAAAAATTTGCTTAATTAAAATCATATCATCATAATTCCATCCTATTTAAAATTTATGATTAAATCACATGACAAGCAAATATACTCAACACCAATTTTATTGGGAAACCTGATTCAAAGGCTCAGCCGGGAAAGAATCAGGAAGAAAACCTGGCTTCGTTGCCAATCCAAAAAAGTTTGAAATACCAATTTACATAGGATATCAATCCCAATTACAACAATTTAAATGAATTTTCTTCATGACCCTCATCAAGGGATTCATAACGATCTCTGCAACACATTCAAGAACCATGGAGGAAACAGAATTTTGATCAGGTGACAACAAAACATAACCAAGAAACAATCAAACATGCATATTCATACATGGTTTTCACAATATGATTCAAAATGAATCAACACTAGGGAAAGGTGGATTCTTCCAACCAGGTGAATTCAAGCACAACACCAACAGATACCCAATTGGGGCTATAACCAAGAACTTCCGTTCTTCCATTTCAACATACCATAATCATACAAGGTTTGTGCTGACAGGTAGGGGCCCATAACACCCTACCCTTTCTCCCTCTTCTCATCCTGAGAAGAGACTCTACACTGGTTGGAGTCCAACTAAATAGACCTTTCCCAAAATTGGTCACTTCTACCCTCTCCAAGGGTGAGTAGTACAAAAACACCCATGCAAGGAAAATCTCAAAATTTCAAACATAACATGAAAGGAAATCATCCAAAAAAGATAGCATGGTTTTCAAAGCTTCCCAACATACCCACAAACATACAAACATTAAAACAACAACAAGGTAGCATGAACATGAAACAAGAATGAAATCTAAACAAGGGAGATGAGAATTCCAACCTTCACAAAGAGGTAATGGCAATGAACAAGCTTGAGTAGAGTTTCCTTCTCCTTTCTTCAACCTTCAAGAACTCCTCTCTAAATGTAGAGATTGGGTAACAACCTCAACTAGTCCAACAAAGGCCTTTAAAATAAGCCTCAAACTCAACCACCAAAGGGGATCAATAACTTCTCCCACCCACTAGCAATTTTAGAAACTCCTAACTCTACCCTCACTATGGTTAGACACTAAAAGGAGGTGGGGTAAGACAACTCATGATAACCACAAGAAATTTTCGCACAAAGGAAAAAAGGGACTTTTTGAGTAATCTCCAAAGTCAACAAAAGGGGCTTAGGGGTTGGAAAAGACCCCTAACCCATACCCATACCCCTTGGGTATAATTATTCCATGATTTAAAGCCTTAGAAAAAGGTTTAGAGCCAAACAAAAGCTAGGAAATAAATTAAGACCAACTAACAATTCTAACAATGCAGATTAAGCACTAATCCAAATTAGGGATGACTAAACTCGATTAAGAACCAAATAGCAAACTAACACTAACTTAAACCAACCTGGGTCCAAAGGTTATACAACTAACCCTAACTAGCACACTAAGGAGCACAAACAATTTACGAGTGTCAAGCGACACTAACAAAACATAGCTATGAACATTAACATTTACTGAACACAGAAATAAAATACATACATCTCACAGTACAATACTTGAATTACGAACAACAAGGTTTCCAAAATTAGCACATAGAGATCAGTTCTATTCCTTCGTCGATTTCCTCGACTAAAATATCTGCACACTCATTGCACACATCAGTAGTCTCGAAAATCACATGTACATATATATGTATCAAAAATTCACATAAATTGAAACATACATCAATCAGGGTTCCTCTCATCCTATTCAATTCTTAACCATTTAAAATCTCTTAAATCAAAGTAACAATCCTACATTTACTGATTTCATCAACATACATATACATAAAACATTAAATGACAAACATCAATATATCTGAAAGTAACATCACATAACATGAAATAATATAATATGTTCTAAGTATCAGATAATGTCTCGACATCTCGAGTCGTGAGTGTTAAAATGATAAAATATCAACTAAGCCTATGAAGGGTTGGGGTGAGGCCTCACAAATTCAAACTTCATAAACATCAAAATTCTTTACTCAATGATCTCATTCAACTTTACAATTAACACTTATAATAATTTCACTCTAAATTGTTCAATCACCATTTATGTTATTACTAACTATCAGTAATATAATTGTTGTATTACCTAGTTGTTATCGATTATTTACTAAGTTGCAGTAAAAAGTAAATATCATGAAAACCAACTTGCAACATAAAAACAATAACACATTTGGCACCATGATTTCTAACATGGAAACCCTATAAAGGGAAATACCACCTAGGACCAACAACCCTATTTTTTGCACTCTTCTGAAGTGATCTCTACTAGGAGTCAACCTTGTTAAAGGTTTATATACACACTGTTAATGTGACCTAGTTAGAGGATTTACACCATAATATCATCTAGACCTTATTACTCCTTGATCTTGTCTAAAGAGTGGCCCAATCTAAAGGACTTATAAAAATCACTAATCAATGTTACCATATAGGATTTCATAGACTTGTTAGATCCACTCGATTAAGAGATTTTTCTATAATGGTAAGAAAGTAACAATACAAATTGATTTGTTAGGTTTAGCACTACTTTGCTTGTTCAAATCTATGTTCTCCTTGATCTCTTTCTAATCTCTTTCCTGGCTTATTCACTTCTTCCCACTTTCATTTTTCCTTAACTCTTCTTTATCTCCTCTTTTCTTTGCTCGATTCACCTTGCTACTTTCCTTCTCCTTGATTTGCATCAATCACCAACTTAATAATCTTGATCAACAACATTAGCAATCAAAAACTTGTTTTAGCTCCTCCTTAAATAACAGTCTCTTAGATTCTAGATTCTTCAAGATTTTTCTGCTTAACCACAACCGTCGATCTTAGATTTATCTCATGTAGTCACTTAGAAAATATAACTTTCATAAAACTTTGTGCTCATTCTTATCCTTCTTTAGTATCTATCACTAGATCTTGATTGTATTTTTCCAGCCATAGATCTTGTAAGAAAATTTGACTCATGTCTTTGAACGTCTAGAACAGTCTTTATTTTCACCAAAATTTGACATCAGATTCCATCTTTATATACTTTTTCTTCTTTCTATTACACAATGAACATGAAATTTCACTCAAGTAGTAAATCACTCTATTAATACTAAAATTACTCAGTTAACACTAAGCTTTTAACTTTTCTTTTCCAACTACTTAGTGACAATTATAGCCAATCGGTGAACACTATCTTCCATCTTTCACCTTGTCACTCGGTGTAGCTTGTATAGCTCATTACATTATAATATTAAATTATTATCAAACAATCAAACCAAAATTACATCATCATTTTTCAACTCATTGAAGTACCCCTTGAATACCATACTTATCAACCTTTTCATCAATATACTTTGTTCAAATCCTCTCCACCAATTGAATTCTCTTCATCAATAAAATGATATGACATTTTACCGAATTAGCATAATGTCCAATCAATTAAGACTTGATGTCAATGACAACATAACAAAATATATGACTCTTTTACATACATTCATAGCATATAGTAACATCATTAGTTGGGGCTAAAAATCTCCCCCTTTGGCATTGATGACAACACATAACATATGATTTTACATTACAAAACATTACATAAGATAATAAAATGTATGCATTGACAAAAATACATCTATAAAAATCTCAAAATTCATCATTAGGTGTACTCAATCTGTATCTTCATCAGCAACAAACATCTTCAACATTTATCCCCCTTAGGATATGATCTTCTTCTGTTCATCTTACTAAATCTCTCAATAGAGTCTCTCCCTTTGACTTGTTCATGCCTTATTGATATTCCCCCTTAATGATTCTCTAGTGGTTCTCTTTTTACTAATTCTCACTCCCTTTGGGTATAATAATTCTTAATTATATTCTCCCTCTTTCTATATCTCTCTCCATTTGACAAAAAATCCGAATGTAACTATAAGTTATAATGTGAAATTTATATAAACCTGCAATTATCCTTGTACCTTGCATGTACAATTTACATCAATTTCATCACAATCATCTACAAAAATTTATGAAACTCCTAAAGAATGAACTCTTGCATCAACTCCAAAAATATATTTCTATTCATCCATGAATTGATGCAACATACATATTTCACTTGGTGAAGTTTTACAAGGGAAGAAATCCTAGTTTACCTCTTAGATACTCAAAAGTGTCCTTAGAAAATGGCTTAGTAAATATGCCTTTAATTTGTTCTTTAAACTTCACATATTCAAACCTAACTTATTTTTGTTGTACTTTCTCCCTCAAATAATGATACTTGATTGATATATGGTTTGTTTTTGCATGCATAACTAGATTCTTTGATATATTTGTTGCACTAGTGTTATCACAATAACTAGTAACATGCTCAATTATCTCTTCTTGCATTCCTTCTGATAGTTTCTTAATCCATAAAATATTTGAATAATTTATTTCAACAACAACATACTCAACTTCAAGAGTAGATTGTGAAATGCACCTCTTTTTCTTTCTTAACCATGTTATCAATCTTTCTCCTAAAATAAAAGCTCCACCACTTATGTTTTTTCTATCGTCCACATTACCAGCCCAACCAACATTAGTATAGATTTTAATATTAAATTCATCATCTTTCTTATACCATATGCCAACATCTTTAGTTCCTTTAAGATATTTTAATATCCTCTTTACAATAGTCACGTGTGTCTCCTTTAGACTAGATGAAAACCTTGCAACAATCTCAACAACATGTGTAATATTTGGTCTATTGTGTAAACCATACTTTAATTTACCAATGATAGATTTGTAATATGTTTCATTTACCTCCATAATAATATATTCCTTTGATAATCTCACTCCAAATACCATAGGTGTACTAACCGATCTAGAGTCATCCATTCCAAATGTCTTCAAGATTTATTTTGCATACTTAGATTGAGTCACAAATATACCATTCTTTTTTTGATGAACTTGTAAACCAATAAAAAATTTGATCTCACCAAACATAGACATCCCAAATTCCTTACTCATTTGATTAGAAAATGTCTTACATAACATGTGATATCCTCAAAATATAATGTCATCCACAAATATTCTAGCAATCAACAACATATCATTAGATTCACATTTCAAATACAAATTACTATTCTCACTTGTTATTAAAAATCTAATCTTAATCAAATAATAATATAAGATTTCATACCATGCTATCAGTGTTTATTGCAGTCCATACAATGCCTTGTTTAAATTTTAAACCATATTCTTTTGATCAGATTCAATGAATCCTTCATGTTTTTTTTATATAGACTTCTTCTTTTAAGTATTCCACTCAAGAATGCAGATTTGAAATTTATTTAATAAACTTTGAACTTCTTGTAGGAAACATAGGGAAAAAATGTTCTTACACCTTCCAATCTTTCCATAGGTTAAAAAGTCTTACTATAGTCTATTCCATCTTCTTGAAAATAACCTTTGCAAACTAGTCTTTCCTTGTTTCTCACTACTTCTCCATTTTTATTCAGTTTATTTCTGAAAATCCATTTTGTTCCTATCACATTATTATATATATCTCTTGGTACTAATGTCCATGTGTTTTTATTCTCTATTTGATTAATTTCTTCATTCATGACATTTATCCGATTCTCATTCTCCAATGCATCCTTAACTGTTCTTGGTTCAAAACCAACTATCAAACATGTATTGTCTCTTAACTTACTTCTTGTCAATAGTCTAGTACTTCTTTTTCCAATGATTTTTTGATGTTGTAGAACAATTATGGAGGGAACAAAGGAAGAGGAAAGGAAACCATGAGGAAGACAATGATTCCATTACTCTGTAGAAACTCCTTTTTCAGTTGTTTGGACAACATATGTTTGTTAAGGCCTTATGGGAAGAGGAGAGGAAAAGAATGAAGAAAGATATAGTGTCTCTAAATGTAGAATCTATAGATTTAAAGGAGCAGTTGGTGAATCCAAAACAATAGATGGATCATGCCCTTAAATTGGCTAATCAAGCACTTGCCTATAGACTACCGCCACGAGTTTATGCTCTCTATTTAAAAGAAAAATTTCTCTTGTTCTAACTCATGCTAACCCTTAAGAATATAAATGTAGAGTTTAAATCAGCTCATGAATTTTATGACTTATATCAGACTCTACCATCCTGGCAGTAGAATCTACTTTTTGAATTATGTGTGCATAATTTTGTTATCCCTTTAGAAACCCAATGGAACCTTTTACTTTATATAGGGGATATACATTTAAGAGCCTTGATGTCTTGGATGTCTAATGAAGCAAACTATGATAGGTAATTGAATAATTACAAAGATGAGGAAAGGACATAACCCTTGCCATTAAGAGTGGAAAGCAACAAATTAGAAGAAGTTCTTTGGGACTGGTTTAGGTTAACTTATGGGGATAAGAAAAAGGGAGTAAGGGATAGGATCTTCACTGCCAGAGCTAAGGCTTATGCTGATTTTGAGAATTTGCCCTACTTTTCTTTCTAGAGAACTATGACTAGTGCTAGAAGTAGATGGGCCAGATTACCTAAGTCACTTACAAAGTTAGAGCCACACAGTCCCATCAACTTGGAAGTTTCCCTTCACCAAAATCCAAAGTATTTAAAGCTCATAAAATAGGCTAGACCTGAATTATGGTGCCCACTTACTATGCAACCTCCAATGCTCATATGGCCTTTATATGACATTAATGTTGATAGACTTGACAAGCTACAGGAGGACAACATAAGGGAGGTTTGGGAAAGAACATGAGAATTTTATTACACCTTCAAGAGTAGTAGGAAATGAAGAACAGAAGTGGGGGAATTCAGGTCATTGACTAGGAAATTCCATGCTTGAGGACAAGCATCAGTTTATTAGGGGGCAGATGATGAGGCTAAATATTGCCTCTATTTCATGATAGTTTTTAAACACTTTATTTCATTTTCATCAAGACATTTGTGGACCTATGTTTACCTAAACCAATGATTAACCTACGGGTAGATAGTATGCCATATTTTTCCAATATCATATACATGATGCAGTATTTCATATAATTATCAAAATGTGTTCTTATATTTGAATTTAATTTGAAAATGCTTATTTGCAATTATCTCTATAATATAACTAACCTGTTAGCAATAAAGCTAAAAGATGATTGGAAGAATTCAAAGATGAGCGCCAACAACATTCAAGGAGAAAAGAACACTAAGGTGTAACCATGATGGAGAAAAGTTGTAACAATTCCAAAGGACACAAAAATGAGTATGGAGGAGATATCAAGACTTATTACATTCTTTGCACTTATTCCTATGGCGAGTGGATGTTTAGAATTTATTATTCCTGCCTTAAGCTGTTATCTCTTCCTCCCACCTTGAGTTATTATTTTCCTTCTTTCTCTCTTGTGGATTTATAGCTATGTTATTTACTTTTCTACTATGGGAATAAGTGTCAATCTCCTATATATAGGAATTAGACCAAGTGTGTTAGTTTTAGTTAGAAGAAAGAGTTTATGAGAATAGACTATTACCTTTTACAGTGAGTTGTGTTTTTACAGTTCTATGTGTTATGTAATGAATTTTTGAAATGTAATGAAATAGTTTTTGGCTTCTATCCTGTGTTAGTAGTTTATTTGAAGCCGACCAAGGGGGTCCACTTGGAAGGTGGATTAGATTAGGTTAGTATAGATTTATTTCCAAGCATTCTTAGTATTGTAAGTAAAAGTTGTAAGTTCCTTCCTGTAGCATCACACTTCATGAATGTTCTTACAACATATGTGAGAACAGTTATAGTGGATGAATTGAGTTGGAATATTTGTTAGCCTTTCATTGTATTTCCAGTATTCATAGAGTTATGTGTGTTAGTTTCCTGTAGTAATAGTATAAGTTCTTTTCCTTGCATTTTACTTTCTTGTAGCATAAGCTTAGTGACTCATTAAGAGACCTAGTGCACATATTGTGCTGACCATTTCAAGTATACGTCCCTGGGTTGACAAGATTAAATGCACCTCATAGCGGGAAAAATAGTCCTTAGTTTGAATATATTATTCCTAAGCATGGCCCAAAGCATGACTATGATACACCTATTATGAGGCGAACCAATTTGTTCATGCAAATGGTTATTTCTCACATATTTAGCTAATACAAGTTTTAATATATGATTCTCAACATTTTCTTCACTTGGTAGGGGTTCAACTTTTGCTCGAGTATTCTTTGGTGCTTGGGAAAAGAAATTTTTAACTTCAGTAGGGTGTCTTGTGCCTCTTTGTATACATACACAAACTTTTTGTAATCTTCATGTTCCTTTTTTCTTATTTGCAAACTTATCAATTCTCATAGTTGCACTTTTAACCATTTTATTAGTAGCTTTGTTCAAACATTTATAAGCTTTTCTATTAGATAAATATCCAAGGGATATACCTCCATATCCTTTTGAATCAAATTTACCATTTCTTTCATCCTTATTAATATAACACCTACTTCCAAATATTTTAAAATAAGTTACATTAGGTGTATGACCATATCAAAGTTCAAGGTGTCATATTTGTTCCTTTCTTCAACCAAATTTGGTTGAGAGTATAAACAACAGATACTAACATCTTCTCTCTAGAATATTTGTGCAACATCCTTTTCAATCATAAATGTCCTTGTATCATCCAAAATTTATCTATTTCTTCTCTTAGCAATACCATTTTGTTGTGGTGTCCTTGATGTAACCAATAGTCTCTTAACATCATTCTCATCAAAAAATTTAGGGAATTCAATAGACATAAACTCACCACCTTAGACATTAAACATTTCAATGATTTACTAGTTTATTTATCAAATCTATCCTTATACCATTTGAACATATCAAAAGAATGTGATTTCAACTTCATGAACATGCAATAATCATTCTAGAATAGTCATTAACAAACAAGATGAAATATTTGTCACTATGATAACTTTCCATACCAATAGGTCGACATAGATCAGTATACACAAGTTCAAAAACATTATTAAAGTGTATGTCTTTCTTGAAAATATTGACTTTTTCATCTCGCCGAGCTAGCATTCTTTACACATAGAATTCTCATGTTTTTGTAGATTCAGTAAGCTTCTAACACTTTTATTTCTACTAACCTTCATCATATTCTCAAAGTTTACATGACACAACCTTTAATACCACAACCATACATCCTAAACTTTAGCCAAAAAATATGTATCAATAGTGGGATCAAGATAAATAAGTTACCCTTTGTTTGGATACCATTTCTAATAAGATTTCCTTCATTATTATAGATCTTGACTTTTTTTCTCTAAAACTCTAGTTTGTGGCTTAAATTGTTCAACTGGGACTCACTTAAAAGATTATACTTTAGTCCTTGTAACTAGTAAGCATCATCACATCTTATTTTATCATTCAAAATTAGTGGTCCTCTACCTTTCATCGGACATGGAAAATTATAACCTAACTTAACAGTTCCACCATCATCAATTTCTTCAAGTTTATCAAGCTTACTTAAGTCACTATTATGTGAAGTGAGAATCCACTATCTATAATCCATGAGCCATTCTTCCTAACATGTGAAATAAGGGTAGTCTCATCTTCATACCTTTCTCCATTGGGATCTTCTTTAATAGAAACATATACCATCTCAACTACTTCCTTTTCTTCATTAATATTGGACTCGGTTTGTTGTTCTTCAACAATGTAGCATAATTTCTTCCCTTTGTCTTTGTAATCCTTGTTCTTCTTGTACTTGTAATATTTCTTGTCATTTATATCACTCTTACTTTTGTTAGGAAACTTACTAGAAAAATGAAAAAGTTCATTGCACTTGAAAATGAACTAGGGGTAATTTGCCTTTAGATCTACCTTTATCTCTTGATAACCTTCTTGCAAGAACAGCTTCAACTTCATCCAAATCATCTTCAGAGATAAACTCATTTTCTTCTTTACTTTTCTTCTCTTTCTTCAAACTTCCAATGGTTAGTGAAGACTTATAAGAATTTCCAAGTGTAACCATACTATTATCATTATTACTTAATTCAAATATGGTCAACTGACCAACTAAACTATCAAGTGTGAGAACATTACTAGACACAACTATTACTTCTTGAATTACAGAAACTTTTATAGCATATATAGGCAAAAGAACTCTAAGATATTTACTTAAAATTTCACTATCACTAATAATACCTCTTACAACTCTAATTGCATTCACAACTTCTTTGATTTGATTCACATACTGAGAAACATTCTCACCTTCTTTCATTTTCATGTCATCATAATTGCCTCTTGACTTTCAGCTTAGCTCTTAGTAGATTTGGATCTCCATAGTGTACAAGTCCTAATTTTTCCCATATTTCTTTACAATTTTTATAGTTCTTGATATCACTGAACTTGACTTTATAAAGGGTAGATGCAATCTCAATCATCAAGCTACTATGATTCCTCTTCTCAACCATTTATTCCATTGTCATCAGAGCAATAGGTGCAACTTATATTCATTTTCCAACCAATGTGTTATGTTATCTCCAATTCTAGATAGGTGTGGCCTCATTCTATCTCTTCATGAAGATAAATTCTTCTTGTTCGACTTTGGTACCTCTCTCTTATACATCTTTAGATCTTTAGCTCAAATTTCTTTAAACATTTTTCTATAAGTACTGTGCTCTGATACCACATGTTAGATAATTGAGAGGGGGAAGGGGGTGAATAAGTTGTGTTCAATGATCTTACAGTCCCTTCAAAAACTTTAGTAACAAATTAAACTTCTTAAAAATCAAAATAATTGACTCAATGATCTCATTCAACTTCATAATTAACACTTATATTCATTTCACTCTAAATTACTCAATCACTAGTTTTGTAATTAATGACTATAAGTAATATAACTATTATGTTGCCTACTATTAACCAATCATTTACTAAATTGCAGTAAAAAGTAAATATCATAAAAATCAAATTGAACATAACAACAATGACACATTTGACACCATGAATTTTAACATGGAAACCCTATAAAGGGAAAAACCACCTAGGACCAACAACCCAAAAATTGTCACTCTTCTGAAGTGAGCTTTTCTAGGAGACAACCTTGTTAAAGGTTTACATACACATTATTAATGTGACTTGGTTAGAGGATTTACATCAAAATATTATGTAGACCTTATCACTCCTTGATCATGTCTAAAGAGAGACATACTCTAAAGGACTTATAAATACCACTAATTGATGTTACCATATAGGATTTCATAGACTTGTCAGGTCCACTCGGTTATAAATTTTTTTCTACTACAATGGTTAAAAAATAACATTAAAAATTGATTTGTTAGCTCTAGCAGTCTCATGCTTGTTTAGATCTCTGTTCTACTCTTTATCTTTCAAATCTCTTTTTTCTTATCTCTTTACTGGCTGATTCACTCCTCACTTTCACTTTTCTTTAACTCTGCTTTATCTCCTTCTTTCTCTTCTTACTTCACCCCTTTATACTTTCCTTCTCCTTGCTTTTCACAAATCACCAACTAAACAATCTTGATTAGAAACATCAACAACCAAAAAATTGTTCCACTTCCTCCTTAAATAACAGTCTCTTTGCTTCGAGATTCTTCCATATTTTTCCACTTAATCACAACCGTCAGTCTCAAATTCAATGCATGTAGTCACTTAAAAAATATAAATTTTTAATTATCCTTATCCTTCTTTGATCTCCATCATGAGATCTTCATTGTATTTTTCAAGCCATAGATCTTGTAATAAACTTTGACTCATGCCTTTGAACTTCTTGAGCATTATTTATTTTTACCAAAGGTCAACCTCAGATTTCATCTTTATAAACTTTTTCTTCTTAATCTTTCTTGAAGAGCATAACATTTTACTCAGGTAATACATCACTAATATTATACTTAGTTAATACTAAACTTTTAACTTTTCTTTGCCAACTACTTGGTGACAACTGTAGTCACTCAGTGAACATTGTCTTCCTTCTTTCACCTTGTCACTTGGTGTATATTGTATAGTTCATTACATTAAAATATTACATGATTGTAAAACAATCAAACCATCACTATTTAACTCATTCAAGTTCCCATTGAATACCGTACTTATCAACTTTGTCATCGACATACTTTATTCAAATCGTCTTCATCAATCAAATGATATGAAACTCTATTGGATTAGTGTAATATATAATCAGCTAAGATTTGACTTTAATGAAAACATAACAATTGATATGACTCTTTTACATAAATTCATAGCATTCTCATTTACACCATCGATTGGGGATAACACAGGAAGGGGCAATACCTTCCCAAGGGCAAATGAGAATTACAACATGGAATACTAGAGGTATTAATGCCCCTGACAAAACATTATATATATATATGTATGTATGTATGTATGTATGTATGTATGTATGTATGTATGTATGTGTATATATCTATACATATATGTATATATATACATATATCTATATATACATACATATATCTATATATATACATATACATATATATATACATTCATATATGTATATATACATATATGTATATACATATATGTATATATACATAGATATATATATATATACACATATATATATATATGTATATACACATGTATATATAGATACATATATGTATATATATGTATAGATGTATATATATATGTAGATATATATATATATATATACATGTATGTATACATACATGTATATATATATGTCATGTATATATATGTATGTATATATATATATATATATATAAAATTCAAAAATAATAATATTATAGGAAACTAAACTTATCATAGAAGAGACAAACAAATTATTAAAAAGATAGGTATATGGCAACTAGAGTGGGTGGAGTCTATAGAAGCATCATGAGGCGTAGCCATAATTTGAGACCCTATTAAAATCTCCTTCAAGTATGTAACCAAGAATAGTGATTGGATGTTAGGTGGAATTGGAAGTGCTAATTCTAACTAAAAATATATATTTACTAATTTTTACGACCCTATACAAAATGGTCAAAAGTTATCATTATGGATAGAGTTGAGTAATCATCTTAATGCAAACAGTCTAGAAAATCACATTTTAGGAGGAGACTTCAATGCAATCCTCAATATCAATGAAAAATTTAGGGGGTTTAGATTCATATCACAATTACACAAATATTTTAATCAATAGGCCAACCATAATAATTTTCTCAGTATTAAGAACATCGATGACAACTATACTTGGAACAATAGGAGGGTAGGATTTAGCCACATAGCAAAAAAATTTGAAAGATTTCTTTTCAAGGGAGAATTAGGAGATTTCAAATACTCTCTTGAAATCAAAACACTAAATTTATTAGGATCCGATCACTTTTTGATTAGACTAGTAATCCTAGAACCCTCTAAATTTTCTATGAACCCTTTTAAATAAAAAAATATGGTTACAAAACAAATAAATTTTAGATTTAATAGAAAAATAGTGGAATGAATTATCAAAGGATCCAAGAAATTTTTCTTTGTAACAAAACTAAAAATTATAAAGAGTAAACTTAAAATCTAGAATAGAGAAAACTTCGACAATATTTTTGAGGACAAGCACAACATAGAACAAGCACTTCAAGATCTAAAAAAAAGTGATAAAAAATAGAAATAATGAAAAAGGATATTTTAAAGGAAAAGAATTACTTGCCAAACATGAGGATATACTTGCAAAGGAAGAGATATTTTGGAAAACAAATTCTTGGGAAACTTAGTTAGCAGAAGGAAACATGAATACAAATTATTTTCAGAATAGTACATAACAAAGGAGAACCATTAATAGAATTACTCAAATTAAAGGGATAAATGATACGATGATAAAAGAACTAAATGAGGTTACAACAAAATTTGTGAAATAATTCATAAACATTTATAGTGATATAAATGGTTTGAACCTTAAAGATCAACAAGAGATGATATGGAATATATCAAAAGTAATATCAAAAAGTGAAACAAATGGTTAAATAGAAGATTCACATGTTGAATTTACAAGTGGGAAGATTTCCTTCTTGGGTGGGGGAGGGGTTTGAATCATAAGAGACTAACTTTAACCTTTTAACTGAAAAAATTCACATGCATCTAATCCATCTAATAAACATGAAAGTAAAGACATCCATAAAAATAGATAATACAAGCATTTGGTAACCTAGAAACCCTCCAAAATGAGAAGGTAAAACTGGGGTGGGATGACACCCACAAAGTATCACTGTAGCAATATGTAACTATTCAAGGTTACATAATTTGACCACTTCCAATGGTCTACCCTGTGAAAGGCCTATCCTGTTAAAGACTTTATACCTTGTTAAAAGTGACCTGGTTAAAGGATTTACAAACACTCACTTGGAATGTTACCTTATTAAAGGTTTTACAATCTTGTTAAGGATCTACAATGTGGCTATTAAATCAATATGGCTGCTAGGCCAACCTATCAACATAGAATTTCCATTCTCACAATACAATGGTTAGAAAGTATAGAAGAATGTCTCAACCTGATGATTTTCAATCTTGAATTGCTGATTCTAGATCCTGGTTTTGCTCTATCTACTCCGATCCTTGCTTGATCTGATATATCTCACTTCGTAACTCTGACACTTTGTTCTTGATCAATTGAATTCTACAATGCTGTTCTACTCTTTCAAAATCTTTACACCTCTCTACACTTTGCTATAATTCACCCATACACTTCTTACACATGCATACACAATGGGGTATTGTCCTCCTTTTAAAGACTTTGAAGCCTTAGAGGGTTAGGTATGAATCTACGATTCATATTCACTCTTCATTTCCCACTCAATTCATTCACTTTTTCTATTGGTTGCATGCCTTCTCCATTTTTTTATTGGTTGCATGCTGATTACATAGGTAAGGCAAAAGATTCGATCTTATCTTCAAGATCTTTTGAGATTCATCCTATGTCGGCTCCAAAAATAGTTTACATCTAAGTTTGTGAAGATAAAAACTCATATGTTGATTCAATGTTACTTGACACTTACTAGTTACCGATGCTCAACACATATAGGAATTTTGTTTCACTCAGCTCCTATAGTAATTCTATCTCCCTCAACATCTATACTTTTCTCGGCACCTACAATGACTCGACATCACTTATCACTCGACACGTGAGCTTCACTCGGCACGTAAAGTTTACTCGGCACTTGAAGTTCACTCGACACCTACTAAATCTTTGGCTCGACACACACTATAGCTTGGAATCTCTTTTATACTCGACGTCATCTTGAGAATTTGGTTAAGTGTGTTGACACTCAATTGTCAAAACCAATCTGAGACCAACAATCTCCCCCTTTGACAAGAGTGGAAAAAACACTTAACTAAACATTGTGAATCTGATCTCTATGAGTATACTACACATTCTATTTTTCATATGCACAAAACTTCAAAAACTTGTTCAAAATTTTATATACCTCAAAAGTTTGTAACTCCCCCTGAGCTAATGTGCCAATTCTGTAACCAAAATTCCATTTTTGCAACCAAAGATTCTTGTGCTAAATTTGTCTCATGCTGATGTGTCTGATACTCTTTGCCTTATCATTCTTTTGTCTCTATTTTTGTGTACCCTATTTCTACTTTATTTGTACTCTGTATATACTCCCCTTTTTCACATCTTCTTGCAGTTTTGCATCCTTTTGGCTCTATTCCCTTGTGTTACATGAATATCTCCTTATTACTTTCACAAAATTTGAATATATCCCCCTTTGGATATCCTTTATTACCTTCAAATAATGTAGTATATGTATCTCCCTCATTCTTATTTATTATATGCACAATATTCATATCTCCCCCTATGTCAAAAATGTATATCTCCCCCATGTGTATGTATATATTTCCCTTTTTGACACTTATGTCAAAGGGTCCTAGGGATGAATAGAGTATTTAGCCAAAAATGTTTTATTTACCTTCATGATCATCTCTAGAGAAGCATCCCAATTGGTCAATGCTATTTCTAGTGACTTGTATTGGATGGTTGTCTCTGTTGCAAGATGTACAAGGCCTTCTAAAGTAGAAAGATTTGGGTCTTTCTTCAAAACATTTTCTGCATAAGCCTATTTGTTATGTAGGACTTCTAGATGTGGAGTAATAGAGCATTGAATCTATATTAATTTGGCCTTAATATTGATCTCTTCTATTGTCTATACAACTAACTTTTTATGGGTGTGAAGCATTGTTGCAAAATGCTTCTCACTTTGTGCTGGATCTTTGGGTAGCTGTGTCCTAGAAATCTTAAGATTTCGTTCCAAGCTCAGTATCCTTTGGCTAGTTTCTTGTGTGAAATATGATGAATCACACAATTTTGAGTACAATGAGAATACATTCCCAAGTACTGTTTTCACTTTTTCAACTTTCCTAGCCAATTCTACTTGTGAAATTGTTATCTCACTAGATATCTTCTTGTTGAATTTCATTTCAAACTTATTTTTAGACCATTCTAATAACTTAAAATTTGTATCAAGGTCTTCATTTTGTACCTGGTCCACTATATTGGATAATTGCTCCATAACAGGCTTGGTTTAATTAGGTACTTGCAAGCTAAATGCATTAAGAAATATATCTTTGATTTCCACCAATGCTTGCTTCTTTCTATACTCATTTTTGAGTATCTCCTACTTCTTCCTTCTCTCTAGTGCCTCTTACATTTTATTTATCTGTGCTAAATTCATTGTTATGGAGTCATAACTAGGTATGACTATTTCCTCGTCAAGTGCAGGGTCTCCATAGTGAAGTACCCTTGCAACTTTGATGGAGCTTGAGCATGGTGCTAAAATCTACAATGGTACTACATCAGTGCTCAACTTTTTGGTAGGAGTCCCTGAGGTAGGAAAGTTCACCAATGTCTATATTGCCTCCTGCTCCTTAGGGATTTTCTCCTCTTCCTTCTATTCTTCTCTACTGCCTTGATCAATAATGATTATTTGAGGAGGAGCACCTTGGCTTTGTGTAGTAGGAACATCCTGTCTTGTTTGTTCCTTTGTCAGCTCCTTGGTAGTTGTTGTCACTTTTATTGTAGAATCAACCTTAGTGGTTATATCCTATGCTTCTTGCTCTTTAGGTTGATCTACTGTAGTTGTGGGAGGTTGTGAAGGTGGTTCTTGTGTGTTCACCTTCTCCCTAGTGATTTCTGCTACAACCTTTTGCAAATCTTCCACACTCACCAAAACATGATTTGTACACAATTGTGATTGCATTATGGTTTGGTGAAGGATCTTTTTGAGATCCTCTGTAGTTAATGGATTGATTTTCTAACCTGAGGTGTCAAGAACATCCTTTACAATTACTATTTCTATAGGTGTTGTATGTGGAGGACTTAGGCATGGCAATTGGGTGTCTTAGACACTTTGTTCTTGCTATTGCTCCTCAGCTATTGCCTCTTCACCCTATGTCTTCTCCAATATTTCCTCTTCTTTTTCTTTCTCTTTCTCTTTTTCATTTTCCTCTTCTTCTTTATCATTTCTTCCTTCAAATAGGTCTTCCTGCCCTTTCTTAACTATTTGGAGTCCATATATAACCTTTTACATAAGAGTGGATTTTTGCACAACATCATCAATTTGGTTTTGCAATATACTAAAGGCTCTGTATTTGGGTGAAAATTTGCTCCCATGTTTCTTGTTAGCCTTAGTTATTTGACTTTTAGTTAGGTCAGGCATTACATGAGCCAATGTAGACTCCCTTATTTCCTTCTCCATTTTGAGACAATAATGCCATTTATTTTCAATTAATGAGCTTAGCACCTTAAGCATTGAGTTGTCCAGTTCAAGTGGGGTGGTCTTGAACTTGGCCATCATAGTATAGATGGACTCTTCCACTATGTTTTATTCTTCCCTTGAAAATTTATTAAAATCAATGGTCTTAAAACTAGTTAAATCTGCATTGTCTCTAATGTTATTGCAAACATTTTCCAATTTAGATTTAGTATAATGACTTACCAATCTGAATTGCTCATTATCAGACTCTGTCCTTTCTTTGTCTGATTTAGGAGGTGCAACATATTTTCTTCTTTTGTTCTGCTCTATAGGCCCTCCTTGCTTTGTTGCTTTTTTCTTCTCTTATTCTTTTTCCACTTGGGTTGTTGCCTTGGTATCTACCCTTGTAGTTGGCTTGGCTTGGCTTGGCTTTGTTGCCTTTTTCTTCCCCTTTGGCTGTACAACTGGCTATTTTTGTGCCTTTCTCTTCTTTGGCTTAGCCTTGGGTGCTTCTTGCTTGACATCTTCTTCTTCTTCTTTTGCATCCTCCACCATTCCTTGGGTTAAAGCAAGTGTTTCTTGACCTTGTTCCTCTTCATCATATTCTTCTTCTTCTTCTTCTTCTTTTGCTGTGCCTTCAACAAATTTAGCCTTGAGTTTCTTCACAATTTGTCTTTCTTCTTTAGTGTGGAGGTAGTTTCTAACTCCATATCCACTTTTGACCTGACTACATCACATGTTCTAAAATGTGGTGCACTTTTGTCCACTTCTTGTGCTAGTAGTGCAATTATTGCTGCTGATGCTTCATCTATATTTATTTCATAGCCTAGAGGTCTTAACCATTTGACTCTTGGTATGGCAGCTTGTATGTATGTATAATCAAAATCTACAAGAAAGCAAACATCATTTACATGTTTCTCTACTAATGACACTAGAATTCTATATATTAGGTCCCATTAGCTCCCATAAGGGTCTCAAGTAGATGGGAGCTAATGAGAGCTAACACAAGAAAGAAAACATCATAAGGGTCTCAAAATTAGCTCCCATCTACTCTATATATTCATTAACTTGAGCTATGATTGACCTATCAGTTTTCCATGCAACTTTGTCAAAAGAAGGAAACTCATTCTGCACATAAAAGAATATACAAATCAAAATAGCACCAAATTTGCATTGGGCTCCCTTGGTTCTCCTTATAGCTGCTAAATTTTCATTAATTTGCTATAGTTGTAGTTCTGTAAGATCATAAGTATGATCATTTTTCACCAATTTATAGCCTACATCCATTGTAATGCAACACTATTAAGTCTACTAGATTGGTAAAACTTATGTGCAATGAATCTAACAGAAAAGTCCACAAGAGGGTCTTGAATGGTGTCAATTGTCATTCCTCTCTTGTTCCACTTGGCACCAATGTTCTTTTCAATTGCTTCCTTGGCATCACTTCTAAGGTTTTTTGGCTGATCTAGGGTTGGATACCCTGTCATTCTATGTACAATTCTCTTTGTAATTTTTACTGGGCCATCCTCCAACCATAAGCTTCCATCATGTATTCTGCTAAGCACTAGCCTAATCCATTCAGTCTTAAACAATGTAGGGAATTCTAGGGCATGCTTCAAACTCTTCTTCTTAAAAATATGATATTCTTCCTTTAACACTCCATTTTCACACAATCTCTCATAGGCTTCTCTCATTTTCATGTCACCTATAGTTCTAATCTTTCAATTGTAACATGTTCTTACATCTTGAACCATAACTACCTTGGGGGCTATGATAGATAGGGCTCCAGTTGGGTCATTTTTATATGCTACTTTTGGTATTGGGAAAAAATTGGGTTGTTTCACTTCATTGGACACAAGTTGGACCTTGAACAGTTCCTTCTTCTAAGTTTTCCTTGAACTAGAAGCCATTCTTGCAATCTAGGGTTTGTAAACAAAGAAAATTTGAAATTGTGTAGCTTGGCACAAATGTAAATACCTTGAAATAGATGAAATCATGCTAAATTTCTATTGAAATGTACTTAAATACTGGATTCTCTATTGTGAAGTCACTCTATACTCTTTTTTGTCTTTACTCTTAGTTCACGGTGAACAAAAATGATTGAAAACATGATAATATACCCTATTTTCATTGCATTTAATGCTTAGTGCATTTATAGCTATCCACTCAACTTCTAAAGGATTTCTACATTACTTGGCTTCTACTGATTTTTTTTTGACAGTCAACTTGGCATGCACTGAGATTTACTCGACGTCTGAGGGAAACTCGACAACACTTGTGAAATCTTGGAATTTTAACTTTGCATCTTTAATCATGTTCTCTTCCTTTCAATACTTTCTTATTTAGGAATTGATGTATGATAAATCTTTGTATATCAGTTCCTCATGCTTTTTCTTTGCTTAGTTTGATGAAGTGTGATCACTTGACCTACTAGGTGAAGTGATCTCTTCATTTGATGTGCTACACCCATCTTTCTTCTTCCATGTCTTATTCATTTCTCCTTTGATGTGTTCAACATCCACCTTCTCTTTACCTTTGTTTTTCTTTGAGTTGGGTGCCTTTGACCTTGTAGGGCAATTCCTACTGATATGACTAGTCTTCAAACAACTGAAGCATGTGGTTTGACTGAGCCATCTACTGTAGTTTCCATTGAAATGTGTCCTAATGAAATTTTTAGAAATGTGTCCATATTCTTGACAGTAATGATAGCTGTACCTTGTGTTCTAGTTCCAATTGTAGTGATGTCCATGGTTATTTCCCCTTGTTGGCTAATTAGATGTCCACACAGCCTTTGATCTGCACTCAAATGCTCTATGTCCATACTTCTTGTAATTGTAGCAGTGACCTTAAAATCTTGGTGTTCTAATAGTCTTAGTCCTGCAGTTATGTGCTTGATGTCCTTGATTTTTGCACTTATGACAGTATCCCACATTCTTAGGTTTGTCATGCTAATGGGAATTCTTGCTCTTACATACATTAGAGGTATGTCCTTTTTCACCATAGGAATGACAAGTAGGTTTAGTGTTCTTACCTTTGTTACTTCTTTCTTTTGTAGTATTGAATGACTTTCCTTGTTTAGTGCTACTGTATCCTAGTCCTGAAGTATCATTGCTAGCCCTTGGTGATTTCAGTAGCTACTCAAAATACTTGATTGCCTCATTTGGTTTGTTGAAGCTTTTTACAATTTATTTCTCTCTTTTAAGGTCATTTTGCAGTTGTTCATTTTGCATCTTCAGTGTAGAGATCTCAATGTCCTTGATATTCAATTCATGATGTGCATTCATCATTTGGCTTAAGGTGTCTAGCTGCATGTTTGAAATTCTTGCAAGCTCAATTGACTTTTCTTCCAGTCTGTTGGCAAGGTCTCTCTTTCCTTCTTCCAGTATAGCCTTGTCTTCAATGGATCTTTTCTTTTGTTTAGTCACCTCACAAAGCATCATGGCTTGTGACTCTTGTTCAATCTTGAGTGTTCTAATTTCTTCTGCTTGAGCTCTATTCTTCTCCATTAGGTCTTCTATTGTTGCAACAAACTCTTTGGAATCTCCATTTGAAAATAGTTTTGAGGTGTCAATCTCCTTGTATTGTGTATCATTCTCAATTATGGCAATGTCTCTTCTTCTCTTTAGGGATTTTCTAAGTTCTTCTCTAGCTTCTTCCAAAGCATGTAAAGCAAGTTGTATATCTATTGCATAATTCTCTATGATCTTCCCAAGTTTGTAGACTTCCATTTCCAGATATTTTCTCCAAGCTGTAAGGCTCCTTCTTGTGAGAACTTGGCTCTGATACCAATTGTTGAATTTATAGGTGGAAAGATTTACTTCTCAGAGGTGGGGGGGGGGGGGGGGGGGGGGGTGTGAATCAAAAGTAACTAACTTTAACCTTTTCAAAACCTTTTAATTGAAAACATTCACATGCATCTTATCCATCTAATAAACATAAAAGTAAAGACATGCATGAAAATAGATAACACAAGCATTTGGTAACCCAGAAACCCTCCAAAATGAGAATTTAAAACTGGGGTGGGGATGACACCCATAAAGTATCATTGCAACAATATGTAACTATTCAAGGTTACAAAATTTGATCACTTCCAATGGTCTACCTTGTGAAAGGCCTGTCCTATTAAAGACTTTACACCCTGTTAAAAATGACTTGGTTAAAGGATTTACAAACACTCACTTGGAATGTTACCCTATTAAAGGTTTTACAATCTTGTTAAGGATCTACAATGTGGCTATTAAACCAATATGGCTTCTAGGCCAAGCTATCAACATAGGATTTCCATTCTCACAATACAATGGTTAGAAAGTATAGAAGAATGTCTTGACCTAATGATTTGCAATCTTGAATTGCTAATTCTAGATCCTTCTTCTCCTCTGTCTACTCTGATCCTTGCTTGATCTGATATGTCTCATTTCGTAACTCTGACACTCTATTCTTGAGCAATTGAATTCTACAATGCTGTTCTACTCTTTCAAAGTCTTTACACCCATCTGCACTTCATTACAATTCACCCATATACTTCTTACACATGCATACACAATGCAATATTGCCCTCCTTTTAAATATTTTGAAGCCTTAGGATTAGGTATGAATCTACAATCCATATTCACTCTTCATTTCTTGCTCAATTCATTCACTTTTTCTATTGGTTGCATGCCTTCTTCATTTTTTATTGGCTACATGTTGATTACACAGGTAATGCAAAAGATTCCATCTTATCTTCAAGATCTTTCAAGATTCATCCTATCTCAGCTCCCAAAATGGTTTACATCTGAGTTTGTGACGATACAAAGTCATATGCTGATTCTATGTTACTCGGTACTTACTAGTTGCTGATGCTCAACACATATAGGAATTCTATTTCACTTGGATCCTATAGTAATTCTATCTCACTTGGCATCTATACTTTTCTTGGCACCTATAATGACTCGGCATCACTTATCACTTGACACTTGAACTTCACTCGACACCTAAAGTTTACTTGACACTTGAAGTTCACTCGACACCTATTGAATCTCTGGCTTGACACACACTATAGCTCAGCATTTGTTTTATACTCAACATCATCTTGAGAATTTGGTTAAATGTGTTGACACTCAATTGTCAAAACCAATCTGAGACCAACATCACATTCAAAGAAATAGAAGAAGCAATTTTCCAAATGCCCGTAGATAGACCACTAAGACCAGACATTTTCAACTCTAAGTTTTTTCCTAAATGTTTGCATGCAATAGGAAGATATTTATATGAGGCATTAGAAGCCATGTGTAATTTGGGGTTTTTATTAACATGGATCAATAATAGATTCATCACTTAAATTCTAGAAAAAAAACTATTCCAAAATAACATATTTCATACCTATACCTGTCTGTAAATAAATTCTTTCTAAATAACTAGCTAACCGATTGAAAGTACTAATAACTAAGATTGTGTCTAAAGAGAAAACATGATTTATACCAAACAAATTAATTGTAAAATTTATTATAATAGCACATGAAATTATTCACCCAAGTCAAGTTAATAAGGATCCATGCATGCTGATTAAATTAGACATTAAAAAAGATCAGGGTAAAGTAAATTGAAGATTTCTTTTCAAATGTATGGAATCTTTTGGATTCTCCAAAAAATGGGTTAATTTATTATTTAATTGCATATATACTCCCAAATTATCCATCCTATTAAATGGTAGTTGTTGTCATTTTTTCTCACCCTTTAGCTCATTGCAAATAATTGATCAAAGACATTCTTCATGGGATAAATTCTATTTGTTTTCGGCTAAGAAAAGTTGTTTATTTTTGGGCATTTTGAGGTGCATGAAAATATTGTTCATTTTTGGGTGTCAAAGGAGCTACTCGAATGAGTTTTCTTATCGCATGAATTCTTTCTTTCTCATTCAACATTTACAAGTTGAAATGTAGTGCATTTTTTTGCTTGCATATAATTATAGGAAAATTTGAAGAGAAGGGAATCTTCATTGTGATGTTAAGCGTACTGAAATAGTTGTTCATTTTTGAGTGTTTTAGGAGTTTGTTGATTAAGTTTGGGCATCGTAGGAAGCTTTTTTGTTCTCTCGACAAGTTCACTCATTTGAAATTCTTAGGCCAAAACTGTAGTGCATTTTTTTTTCCACATATGATCGTAGATCAAATTAAAGAGAAGAGATTGCAAGCTATGATCTTATGCTAGTGCATTATTGTGCCCATGCATGATCATAGGTATTTTGTGTAGATAGAGGTTTCAGGCTGTGATCTTGTGCCAGTGCAATTTCCATATTTTTGCATCATCACAAGGTTAGTCTAAAGGATGAGAAAGAAAGTTGCAATATTGTGCTAGTACATTTTTTGCTCATGAGCCTTTTGTGTAGGAAGTTGTTTCATTCTTGTGATGGTGCACATGCCAAAAATGTGGTGTGATTTTGTGTATGCATTAAGTTTTTTTGGTGATTCTGATGTAACTTGAGAGCTCAATATTTATTGTTGGACTTCTTTTTTGGGCTTTTTCACATGACAAAAGTGGTTTTTCTTTCTACGTTGCCACTTGAAAAGGGAATTGGCATGATTCTATTGACTACAAGAGCATTTATTTGTCTAAATTCTACCATTTCATGGATTAGATACACATGGAAATAAGATTTAATCTGATTTATTCTACTTGGGCTACCTATTTCTTGTGTAGGTGCTTTCATTTATGGTTTTTTTTTTGACATTTCATGATCAAATGAGCACACCAGATCAGATTTTTTCTTGATTTGCACTCTATAATCTTAACTCTAGTTGGTGGGAGTTTAAACTACATTGTTGTATCTGAGTTATGCCCGATCTCTTTAAAATGCATCTTTGTACATATTTTTGAGGTTCTTCTCAACTATATTTTTGTAGTAGCTTTATACTCTACAATTTTATTCCTTTTCCTTCCATTAATGAAATATGTTATTTTCTTAACTTTTCTTTTCATTTTGTTGTCTAGTGCATGTATAAGCTTTGTAGTGAATGCTTCTTTTTAAATTTTCTTGATTCTTATGTTGTGTTAAATTTGCTAACTTAGTTGATGAAAAGAAATTCCTTTTCCTTTCAACACTTCAATCAGTTCCAAACCTACATGCAATTCGTTGAAGAATAGAATAGAGTTGAGATTGGTGTATTTTGGATGCTTCATTGATGAGTAGTGAATTCATAAGAAAATGTAGTAACCATGCTTCAATATGGTGCATCACCCACTTTCCCTTTCAAAATTTTAATTTTAGAATCTCCTTCTCTCTTTCCTCAAAAGAATTAGTTTAGGTGCATCCTAATTGTAAGGAAGTTTGCCTTCTCCAGAGATTCAACCTTAGAGAGCAAGTCCCACACTTAGTGGTGTATGAGCAGCTAGATTCATAGTGCTAGGTCCTAGAAATTTTGGCTTGTAGGTGGTTCTAGCCAACCACCAGGGAATAAGGGATAGATATGAATCCCCTAGTGTGTGATTAGATCCATGTAAATATGTAGGTGAGTATGGGAAAGTGTGGAGTCAAGTAGTGTCTTTAGAGTGTTTAAGTTGCTTGTAATTGCTTGCTTTGGGCAAGAGTTGACCAAGATTTGACCAAAAAATCACGAGTTGAGAAATAATATTAGAAGTTGGTCTTAGAAATTACTAGACCCATCTAAGGTGTTGTGGGGTCTATTCATGGTCAAAGAGAAAAGTTGTAAAAAGTTGCTCAAGCAATTTTGCATTTTGCAAAAGTTGCATTTGACAACATGACAATAATTTGCCAAAAATAAGAAACTTGTAGTTTTTTGTGTTATGGGTCCATATAGGAAGTTTCCACACATGAAAAGGGGGTATAAAAAACCATTACACACCTAGGAGAAGGGTTTGTGTTTAGTTTGTGTGGATTAAACTTTGAAATAATAACAAATCTAGAGTATTTTCCTATTACAATCAACTTGCATGCTCAAAATCTAAATGAGAATGGATTGATTGGTCTTATTATTTTTTAATTTCTAGTTAGTGGATTGAATTTAGTTTTCACTATTTTGATTTGTTTGAAAATGAATTGGTAACTATACAACACACTACCTTGTTTGGAGCAATATTGAGAATAATGGATCTCTCTTGATTTCCAATGGTCAAATATCTATGGCCCTTAAGAATCAAGAAGAGAGATTTATATATTTTATATATTTCCATTTTGGAGTGTTGGGAATATGGTTTGCTAGTTTTAAAGAAAAGCCCTAGGCATGTAGGAGGCTACTCGGCTAGGTGAAGAATAGTAACAAAAAGGTCAAAGGTGTAGCAGATGGATTGAAAAGATCAAACTAGTGGTTTATATGGGAAGAGTGATGAGTGAATATGTACCAAAAAAAAGGACAAGTCTTGGGAAGTCCATCTTGAATAGGTTTTAATTGACCCTAATTTGCTGATTGGAAGCCTTCAAACCCTTAACAATGGGAGTACATTGGAAAGAGGCTATGTAGACACCTTGGTGACCTACAACTAGATGAATCTTGAAGTAATCTAAAAAGGGTGTCCTAATATGGAGTTTTTTTGAGAAGTCCTTTGGAAATTTTTGGGATTAGAGTCCAAAAAGTCAATTAGGAGGCCTAATAGCTACTATCCCTAGTAGCTCTCTTAGACACAAAAATCTTGAGATTGTATACAAAAAAAAGACACAAATACCTTCAAACCCCTTGAAAATAATGGAATGTGATATAATGGAGGTTCTAACAGTCATGGGAGCTTGGTGAATGTGTTGATTCATCTTATGGTGGAATTCAAGACAAAGTATGGAGTTGAGTCTTGGAGCTTGGGAAGAGTTTCACACTGATGAGAGTGGATTGGTTGAGTAAGGGAACATAGGAAGTTTTACCTTAGGGTTAGGGTGAAGATAAGACGATAAGAAGGCTATACAAGGGCCTTGAGTGTCTTGGTGGATAGGTTAAATCAGAGTATTGATTCCTTCTCATCACTTAGAGGTTGTTTCCATGTTACATGAGCTCACTTGAGGGTTGTACCTCAAGAAGGGTGCATAATTTTATGTCAATAGTTTTGACACCTAAGGTGGGACACATAGATTTAGCTACACAAGTCTGTTGGTAGCTAGTTCAATCTTATTCATTGAGAATTTGGGTGTTATTCTCAATGTCATAAGCCTTTGGAGGCATTTCGCCAAATGCCATGGCAACTCTAGCATCTATTGGTTTCATTAGACCCAGTGCTGATATGTGTAAGGATCATCTCTAATATTTTATTTTTTACAAGTTTTCTATGATTTTGCAGCTTTTATGAAGTTCTAATCATGGATCCACATCATAGAAACTCCTATTATTCTCCCCCATATCATGAGAATGCTATTCCTCATTCCTCATACTCTCAATATCAATCCTAACCTCAAGATGATTATGAACAACATATAAAATAATTCTATGACCCTCCTACCTCTTCTCCACCAATCCCAACATCCCAACATAAATAGGTTAAAGATATGATATTGGAGTTCCAAAGATATATTGACATGAAGTTTCATGAACATAGTGAGAAATTAATGGATTTCAAAAGCCATGTAGGTGAGAAGTTGTAGGTTTGTGGATATGATATTAGAAATCTATGGAGGTAATAGTTTTTTCATTTACAAAAACAAATAGAGGTCCAACAAGGGCATTTTGAATAGGAGTATTCTTGTCAAGTTTCTTCTCAACAACAAGAGATATACTACCAGGCTCTCTTTCACTCTCTAGAGTGGGAGGTGAGTAAGACCTAGGTTAAGGAGGACCTTGAAAAAATATTTTCTATAGAATAAGAGGAAACAAGGATCAAGTATGCTCAAATTCAAGTAGTTAAAGTACATGGGCCTCCAAGGAATTTTTTTTCTAGCTTTAGGCAGAGAAGCCCTCCCATTCAGCAAGATACCTCACAAGATCCAAGGACCCACTCATCAACTGCATTTCCAAATACACTATCTGAAGAAGAGCCATCCAAACACAAGTTTTCTAGCTTCAAAAGGAGTGAGCCTCCTTAGATTTTGATTTTAGGGTGAAAAGGTCTTGAGCCCATTGATTCTCAGCTTGGTGTTGAGAAACTACAAGTGGCAAAGAAAGAGGAGGATGAGAATAGGTGGTTCCTACCTTGGATGAACCAAAGATAGTTGATCAAGCTTTAGATGGGGAAGAAAGATCAAACCTACTACAAGGAAAAGAAGAGAAAAACCACAAGTTTTAGTAGGAAGAAAAGCATGAGAAGGATAAAGAATAAAAGATAGATGCAGGTTATGATCTAGAGGATGATTTTTCCAGTATCATAATGAATTTCTTCTCAAGGCTTGATGCCATACTAGTAGCTCCCAAGGAGGTGGCTCATAAGAATCATGAGGAAGAGGTGGATATCATTTCTTCACAACAAAAGGAGTAGCCATATCCAAACCAATCAAATACCAACATTATAAAGCACACAAATATGGTCAAAGATAATTTCTTAGACCTGAAGCCATCAAGAGGATGTCCCATATGAAATCTAGCTCTACAACAAATCAGCTCATTGCCCTAGTCATGCTTATTTCAAAGCATAAGGAAGAGTATCAAAAAGAGGAACAAGTATGTCTCACTCAAAAAAGATCAACATGCTCTAATGCTGGAGAGCTTCATTATTTTTAGTATTGGGAGGGTGTTTCAAATTGAAACAACATGCTTGTCATGATTTCCAATTTGTTTGAATTCCCATATGCATGGAAGAAAAACCATCTTGTAAGGAAGGATAGATACTTCAACAAGCTAGTAAATGACTTCGTTTAACTTTTTAATTTGTAAATTTGTGTACATAGTAGAATAGGTGTTTTTAGTTTTCCAAGAAGTGCAAGAGCACATATGTTTCCTTCTTGGATATAGTAGTTTTTGATTATTTACCAACTTGCAGAGTTGCTAATTTTGTTGTGATAAAGATGTGCATCATGTTTTGATGCTTATGACTCTATGCCCAATGGATTTCTTCACGACCATTGATCATGTGCTTACCAGCAAAGCATCCCCCTTGATTTGCCATAAATGTTAACATTTCTTGTCACCCTTTATCTAATTGTAGATAGCCAATCAAAGAAATTATTCATGGCATAATTTTTTTTTGTGTTTGACTAGGAAAAGTTGTGTATTTTTGGGCATTTTTAGGTGCATGAAAAAATTGTGCATTTTTGGGTATTGAAGGAGATGGTCAAATGAGTTTACTTATTGTATGAGTTATTTTTTGCTCATTCAACATTCATAGCTAAAAAATACAGTGCATTTTTGTGTCTACATAGGATCACAAGACAATTATTTTTGGGTATCATTCACATGCCACAACTATAGTGCAATTTTGTGCTCATGCATGATGGTAGGTCAAATTAAAGAGAAGAGGTAACAAGTTATGATCTTGTGACAATGCATTTTGTGCCCACACATGATGACAAGTCTTTTGCGCAGATAGAGGTTTCATGTTGCAATCTTACAGGAGTGCATTTTTGTGTTTTCACATCATCATAAGGTTAGTCTAAAGGATGGGAAAGAAAGTTGTGACCTTGTGCAAGCGAATTTTTGTGCTCATGCATGATTGTAGGACTTTTGTGTAGGAAGTTGTTTCATGCCTACGATGGTGCACATGCAAAAAATGTGGTGTGTTTTTATGACTGCATTAATCTTTTTGGTGATTTTGATGTGACTTGAGAGCTCAATATTTATTAGTGAACTTCTTTTTTGGGTTTTTTCATGTGACAAGTGGTTTTCCTTCCTATGTTGCCACTTGCAAAAGGTATGGGCATGATTTTATTGACTGCAAGCACGTTTATTAACCCAAATTCTATCATTTCATGGATTGGATAAACATGGAAATCAAATATTTTCTTATTTATTCTAATTGGGCTACCTATTCCTTGTGCAGGTGCCTTAATTTCTAGTTGTTTATTGTCACTTCATGATCAAATGTGCACACAAAATCAGATTTTTTATAAATGTTTTCTTGATTTGCACTCTGTAATGTTAACTCCAGTTGGTGGGAGTTTAAACTACATTGTTATATCCGAGTTATGCCAGATCTCTTCAAAAGGAAACTTTTTACATATTTCCTAGGTTCTTCTCTATTATAATTTTATATTAGCTTTATGCTATGCAATTATATTCCTTTGCCTTCCATCAATGAAATATCTTGTTTTCTTACCTTTTCTTTCCATTTTGTTGTCTAGTGCACGTATGTGACTTGTAGCGAAAGCTTATTTTTTCCCCTTAATTCTTATGTTAAATCTGCTAGTAGTTTCTACATAGTAAAATTACTTTTCCTTTGAACACTTCAATCATTTCCAAACTTGCACATGATTCCTTGAAGAATAGAATATACTTGAAAATAGTGTATTTAGATGTTTCATTGTTGATTAGTGCATTCATTCAAAGAGGTAGCAACCACATTTCAATTTGGTCCATCACCCACTTTCCCTTTCAATATTTTAATTTCAACATATCTTTATCCCTTTCCTCAACAATAATAGTTTAGGTGCATCCTGATTATTAGGAAGATGACCTTTTGCAAAGATTCAAACTCATAGTGCAAGTCCCACACTTGGAGGCTTTTTCCATGTTACACGAGGTCACTTGAGGGTCATACCTCAAGCAAGGGTACACAATTTTGTGTCAATAGTAACCTATAATGTTTCTTTCCAATCTCAAAGGGAATTAGACAAGATGATCCAATGTCCTCTTTTCTTTTTGTGATCATGGTTGAAGCTCTAGGTAGATCTATACATAAATATCATCAAGAAGAGGAATCAAAAGATAGATGTTAGCACGTAGGACACCTCCTCAAAATGGAATAGCTGAAAGGAGAAATAGATAAATCATGGACAATGATAGAACACAGATGATGTAGAAGAATGTGTCACAAAAATACTAGAGAGAAGCTATAAGTACAACTATTTATAATTTAAACATAGTGCAAGTCAAGAAAGGTAGAAATGTTACACCTTTTGAACTAGGTATGGGTATGCACCTAATGTAAAGTATTTTAAAGTTTTTGGAAGAAAATGTTATATATTAAAGGATAATAGAAATGGAAAACTTGATGCTAAAAGTGATAAAATCATATTCCTAGGTTATTCCACTAAGAGCAAAGCTTACAAGTGTTTGAACTCTAACACTAACAAAGTCATGGAAACTACAAATGTGAAAGTTGATGAATATGTAGAAAAGAATGGAGTTGAATGCAAGACATAACCTAAATACAATAGTACATTCATAAATGTGAATGAAGGTGATCCTGGCACCCCACCTAAATAAGAGAACAAAGTTGAAAATCAACAATAGATAGGGAATGCAGAGTTGTAACAACAAGTTGTCCAATAACTAACTATGGGTGCTAATCAACAAGATAATACTGAGTTACAGATAGAAGGAGTTGAGCATTAGGAAGACATCATTGAGAAAGCTCATAATATGAACCAGAACCTAAATTGGAGAGAGAAAATGAGCTTGAAATCATTTTTCAAGATGAACTTGTAGAAGAAGAGAGAAGAAAATAACCCATACTAGAAAAATATGTGAGAAGGAATCATGCACCTAAGCTAATCATTGGAGATAAAGAATCTAGTGTTATGATAAGGAAGATATTTAGAGTTAAGATTGATTTACTTTGTGAGTTTGAGCCCAAATTAGTAAAAGATGTTTTGGAGAATAAGGATTGGATTCAAAAAATGAATGAAGAAATTGAGTAGATAGAAAAGAACAAAACATGAAAACTAGTAGCTAGATCTAAGGATAAAAATGTTATTGGAAAAAAGTGGGTATTCAAGAACAAGCAAAATGAAAAAGGTGAAGTTGCAAGGAATAAGACAAGACTGGTATGCAAAGGAAATGCACAAAAAGAAGGAATCAACTATGGGGAAACATTTTCCCCTATTGTAAGATTAGAAGGAGTTAGAACACTACTTGCATATTCTTCTTATAAATGATTTAAGGTGTACTAGATGGATGTCAAATCTGCATTTTTGAATGAGATACTTGAAAAAGAAGTGTACATAGACCAAATAGAAGGATTTGTTGACATGAAAAAGAATAATATGGTATGCAAACTGCATAAGGATTTATATGGTCTCAAACAAGCCCCTAGAGCATGGTATGAAAGACTGTATAATTATTTGATGAAGATTGGTTTTGCAAGAACTAATGATAACAGTAACCTATACTTGAATACTGTTAGTAACAATGAGGTATTGTTATCTGAAATATTTTTTGATGATATCATATTTGAAGGCAAGGAAACATTATGAAAATCATTTTCTAATGAGATGAAGAAGGAATTTGAAATGTCTATGCTTGGTGAGTTACAAGTATATCAAATGAAGCACGGTATCTTCATCACCCAATCTAAATATATCAAGGAGATATTGAAAATATTTGAAATGGAAGATTCAAGACCAGTTAGTACACACATGGCCACATGACATAAGTTATCAAAGAATGATGATTCTATAGATGTGAACTGAACATTGTATAGATTAATGATTGGAAATCTACAATATGTTGTTCACAAAATACCTAATATTTGATTAGTAGTTGGGGTAGTTACAATATTTTCTACAAGTCCTTAGGAGAATCATATGATGAAAGTACAAATAATATTGAGATATCTAAAAAGAATAGAAGACTATGGATTGTATTACAAGAAGAATAATAAGTTTGAACTGAAGGTGTTCACTAATTCATATTGGGCAAGAAATGTTGATTATAGAATGAGTACAAGTGGAGTTGCATTCTTTCTAGGAAAAAGAATAATTTTGTGGATAAGTAAGAAGAAGAACTGCATTTCTCAATCAATAGTTGAAGCTGAATATTTGGTAACAACAATGAATTGTTCAAATATCACATGGATCAAGAAATTGTTGAAAGGTATGAAGGAAGAGATTATTGATCCCATTATTATCTATTGTGATAACACTACTGCTATTAACATATCCAACAATCATGTAATTCAAACAAAAACTAATTATATTGCTATCAAGTATCATTACTTGAGAGAGCTAGTTCAAGACAAAGAAATGAGTTTGGAGTATGTAAACACTAAAGAGAAAATAGTGAATATATTTACTAAAGCTTTACGTAAGGATGCTCATGAATATCTAAGAGGTAAATTATGGGTGATTTCCCTAAATAGGGCTACTTAAGCTAAAATAGTGCTCTACATCAAATGGATTGATTATAATATCTTACAAGTTGATGTATATATTCCTACTTTGGGAGTTGCATAAAGTAGTAGTGGAGGAAGAAGGACAAAATGTTGTATCAATCATAAAAAAAATGAAAAGGATGAATTAAGAATTGACATAAAGATATCTACATGAAAATATGCATGCGATAAATAAAATGTCTTTGGTGTTGTTGTCAAAGAGGGAGAGATTACCATGAAGAGAGAGGTGCTGTCAAGAAGTCACCATAAGAAAGACAAAGAAAATGAAAGGGAGAGATACCTTAAGAAAGAAGGAGAACGTGTAATTAGTAAGAGGGAGAGATTAAATAAGCGAGGAGTTCATAGAACTAAAAGTGTTGCATAAATGATAATTAGAATGAAACTAAGGACATTAATGAAAATCTTATACTATACATAGAGGAAGTTTGCTTGATGTAGTACAAGTTTTGGATTGCACGTTAACTAGATGTGCTGCCATGTGTTGCCATCAATACTAAATATTGTTGGAAACTACAATTAAAATAATTTTTATGTTGTCATTGATGTCAAAACCTTGTTAATGAGATAGTTTTATATTTGATCTGAGTGTCATATCTATATGATTTATGAAGAGGATTTAAGAAGTTGGTCATAACGAAAGCACCTAGAGGAAAGGTTGATTTGTGAAGAAGAATCTACAATGGACACTTGATTAGTCAGACTTTGAAAAGGTAGAGTGATTGTTTAATCATCTTACATGTAAAGAAGATAGTTTTACTAAATCCTTCAAGAAGAAATGAAATATTGACCAAGTTCATAGGCTTGACTGAGAAACAAAGAAGAGGATTAAGGAACTTGAAGTATATGTTGAGTGATGCTAGTTTCAACCATGCCA
This sequence comes from Cupressus sempervirens, assembly GCA_028749045.1. Classification (NCBI taxonomy): domain Eukaryota; kingdom Viridiplantae; phylum Streptophyta; class Pinopsida; order Cupressales; family Cupressaceae; genus Cupressus; species Cupressus sempervirens. The sequence goes on along the minus strand of CM053785.1, from coordinate 888,037,068 downwards.
CAATATGTTCTAAGAAGAAATAGCATTGACCAAGCATCAATACTGATCGAGTGACAATATATATGCCAAACCAAAAATTAGTAGCGATTTAGTAATTGAGTGATGATTGAGCATTAGAACACAATGTTGGCCAAGGGACAACATTTTAACAATTTATAAGAAATCATGACTTCAAGCCGACGGAGTTGATTTATTGGAATATGTAAAACATGTTAAAGATACATATGGATGACTTGGAACATTTAAATTCAAGGGAAACTATGTTTGCATATTTCTATGCAAGGATTCAAGGAGAAGTTTGGAGAATTTTCTAGAACATAAAAGAAGAAATGAAATGTTGGAAGGATTTGATGAATCTAACCAAAATCCAAGATCTATGGTGGTGTTTAAGTAGAAAAAGATCAAAATCACATATTTAAAGAGGTACAAGCATTAATCTAATGATGTTGGAGCAGTTGTTTATGCTATTGACTGATGAACTTAAGAAGAATGTTGAGAAGATTTAAGAAGAGGTGAAGTGTGATTTCTTGAAGGATTGCTAAGAAAATCAGAGATTGGGATGACAATGAAGGCCAGTCAATGGATTGACATTTGAGTTGAACTAAGATTTGTATTTACAAAGTGAATTGTATTTTCTAGATCAAAACCTATTGTTACTTTCTAACCATTGTATTAGTTTAAAATTCTTTAATTAAGGTTGACCTAATAGTTAGATATAAATCCTTTAATTAAGGTGGCATTCTAATGGAATTTTCTAAAGTCTTCTAACAAGGCCACTCCTAAATGGTGATTAAATCCTTTAATAAGGTCACATTTAACAATGTGTTTTTGTAACCTTTAACAAGGTTGGCTCCTAACAGAGCTCACTTCAAAAGATTGAAAATATATTTTACTAGTGGTTTTTTCCAAATTGGGTTTCCACATTAAATCCTAGTGTCAAACTTGTGTTGATGTTATTTGTGATGATTTATTATTAATGTTTACATTCTACAAGTTTTCTATGTTTAGGACAATGGAATACTAGTTGATGTTACTTAAGTTTACTATAGAGACTGAGGTAACAAAATGTTAAGATATGAATTTGTTTAAGTATTTGTTCATTAAATTGGTACATATGGACCTTGGATAATTGATTCATCTCCCTCTCAATTATTCTAATTTTTTAACAATTGGTATCAGAGCATTGGTTCTTGTAGAAAAATTTTTGAAGGTACTTGAAGCTAAAGTTCAGGATGTACAAAATGGAGATGTCAAGGTTGAACAAAGAAAACTTCTCTATGTGGAAAAGTTTGATGAGGCTACATATAGAAGGAATTGGTGATGTTGCAATATACTTTGTGGACAATGCATATATAGAGATAACAACATTCCCTCCGAAAACTCAAAAACTAAAAGAGAAGCAAGAACACAACCAAGCTATGTTGGAGATTTCATCATCCCTAAGATATGTTGAGTTTGATGACATAAAAGATTGCAAGACTGCCAAAAAATTGTGGGATACATTGAAGAACATCTATGGAGGAGACAAGAATGTCTTGAGAAAAAATTTAGAAAGTTTGAGAGGTAAGTTTGATGAAATGAGAACAAAAGGTGAGAATATATTCTAGTATTGTTCAAGAATGAAAGAGGCTGTTAGTTATATAAGAGGAAAAAATGGAAAGATTGATGATGAAAATGTGATCAAAAAGGTATTGAGAACTCTACTTCCCATTTATGCTATCAGAGTTTCTACAATACAAGAACAAAGATTTACTCCAGGTAATGACCTAACTCTAGAAGGTGTGATTGGTAGACTTACTACTTTTGAGATGTCAAATTTTGATAATATCATTCCTACCATTGTTGAATCTTCTTTTAAATCACCACTAGTTCTTAGCAAGAAAGGAAAAGGAAAATATGTGAAAAGTGATAGTGATACTTCTTATTAGTAAATAGACTTGTCCTTCTACAATGATGAAATAAAGTCTCTTAAATGCCTAGAATGAAGAACAAGAATGAGTTATCATTGGTTGAAAATTATCTTCTAAATTGAGAGGTACAACTCATTAAAATAATTAAAATGAATTGATTAATAGGATGTATATTTAACCTAGAGATACTAAGGTTTTTTTACATTCATTAATAGAGATGAAATGAATGTGATTGCTAGATTTATAAATTGAATGAAAGAAGAAAGATGAATAAGAAACCACAAGACTACCTAGCCAATCTTTTCTATTATAGAGAAAATAAAAGGAAGTATTTCTTTGTTTTATGGATAATGAATAACAATGAAAAAATTGCATTTAAAATGTGACATAAGTGACTACATAATTAAGATTAGCCCAAGAAATTCGTACTAGACTTCAAAATATGAAATATTAAATTCCTACATTTTAAGTACATAACAGGGTGACCAAAAGATTATCCTATCTTTGCAAATCTAATCAAAGTAAATAAAAACAAAATAAATTTCCCCTTTTCCTTATTACAAATAACATAAGAGATAGTATCCCCCTTTCCCTTGGCAGCCTCAAGAATGTCCATAGTAAAAGAACCCCCGTTTCATTAAAACTTATACCTTTAATAACTCTTTATTTTTTAAATTCTCGATTCCCTGATGAGCATTTTCAGTTATAATAATTAATTAATTATTTACTCTTTATAACTATCCCACTTAATCACTTTATGGGGTTTCAATGATTAATTAACATAATATTAAAAATATTTTTCAGGTTCAAGTCTATGCACTTTTGAATAGGTGGAATTCTAATCCTTATCAAGAACTCCAATTCACGAACTGAATTTGTTGATAAAATTGGCTTGAGAAATGAATTCCTCCATGCACATTGAGGCTACAAATGAGTCTATCTCCAAGCATATCCTTTCAACTTTAAGATTCAAAATGCTTCTATGTCCCTTGGTCCATTTAATTTATAATGGATCATCTCATGTGATGCTAGGTATCATTTCTAAAGATAGTGTTTATAACCAGCTCTAATGGATAAAATAGTTAGCCATGCAACTATCACCCAATTATCTCCCTCAAGCTTGAAACATGAACACTTCATGGTCTTTTTTCCTTCTAATTGTGTCTATTGGGACAAATATTAATTGGAAAGGGGCTCACGTATTTCAAGCCATTAGATGTAAGATCCCCAATGGGATGCACAACCCAACTGTGTATATGGGCTGGCATCTTACTTTACAGTTGGACTGTTTGATACTAAATATTCCAACTCATGCCCATACCAAACATTATGCCTCTAGATATTCAGGAATGTCTTCAAGCATTTTGTCAAACATTTGGTTCACACTTCCTCATGCTCATCGGGGGTGTGAAATTCAAATGGTGAATGTGGATTCCCAACTCTTCATACTTCCATTAGAGCTTGTATCACCACATTTCTATTGATGTCTTTCCCTCTTCCATTTGACTCAACCATTCACAGAAATGGGTTCATTGTGATGTTAGTGCTAGAGGGTACCAATCAATCTATTACCTTCATTGTATCCAAGGTGAATCTGTGTTTGAATGTTCTACTCCAATTGTTGTGGGCATTTTGTCAAATATTTTACACAGACACAGACACAGACACAAACACAGACACAGACACAGACACAGACACAGACACAGACACACACACACACACACACACACACACACACACACACACACACACACACACACACACACACACACACACACACACACACACACATAGAGTGTTTGTAGATGTTGGAGGTTTGTCTTAGATCTTGTTGCTGCAAAAGCATCTTTGATATTTTCATGGTGCACTTGGTTATCTTCATGGTGTGTGAAGATAGTGAGATCTTGAGGACTCATGGGGTTCTTGGTTATCTTCATGGTGTGTGGAGATGGTTCTTTATGGTATGTGGAGATGGTTTTCTTCATGGTGTGTGGAGATGATTGGCATGGATTGATTGTTTACAGGTGCTCATGGATACTTAGAGATGGTGGTGATGCTTATTTCTCTTGGATTAGAGATTTATTTGTTGGGATGGTTGATGGTTTCAACAGGAAGTCTGAGGGACACTCACTTGATATGGACTTGAGAGGAGATTTTTCTTAGATGATTCTTGGTTGGAGACTTAGACATCTTGATGATCATTCTCATTCTCCACTCTTGGTCTACTAGACAGTTTGCTACTTGATAGGTATAGCCCATTATTTCTCTCAGGTGCATTATGTTTATGCTTATCTTTCATTGATATGGATCTTGAGCTACGATATATGAATTAGTTCTAGAGGGTTCATTTGAGAGATGGTTTAGCATTGGTTATCTCCATTTTCATATGTTGTTATGCTAGTTGAGTTTAGGAGATGGTTTTATATTGGGTGTATTCTTTGGATTAGGAATGGTTTATGAGTTTGATCTTTTTGTGAGAGGTTTGCATTCATGTCTAGTTATATGGTATGGTTTTTGGTATTTTTGTGGCTTCTTGGTTGGGGTTTTATGAAGGAGATCATATTTGCATATTTTACATCTAGAGGTGTGTAGAAGGACATGATACAAGTTATGATTTGCATGGCTTCTCTTTGGTCTTGGTTATCTTTTTGGATGTTTGATTTTTCTTACATTGGATTTCATATTTGTTAGAGATTATGATCACTGGTTTGTGCTCATGCATGTCATGTGAGAGATGACATGGTTATTTATTTATCTCTTTTCTCTGTTGGTTGTGGAGAACTTGAGGAGCATTGGAGATTTTTTATGGGATTTTTTTCTTGTAGGTTATTGGTTTATGTGTTGTGGATGTCATTGAGACTACATGGACTCACTTCTTTGAGATGTTGTGAGTGAATTGGTTATATATTTGACATTATCTTTTGTAGTGAGAGCTTTTTGGTATATATTTGGCAGGTATTACTTTTGAGGCTGGTGATTGCAAGTTACAGATTGGATATGTTGATGATGTGAGACTCACTTGGTATACTTTTGGAGGGAAGGATAGTTGGATGGGTTTGGCACTTGCTATGTGTGATATTTTAGCTATGGATATTTTGACAACTACAAATAGATGTGTTACCTTTGGATTAGGTTTGTGTTCTTGATATTTTAGTTGGTACATGATTTTATGATCTTTTAATATGACAGGTTGGGTGGCTTTCTCTTTGGATGGCTTTTATGTATGTTTTGTGGTAGTGACATAATAGGAGGTGAGATCATTCATGTTTGAGATGCTAGATACTTTGATTTTGTTGCAGGTACTAAGATGGTGGATGATCTAGGAGGGATTGTTCCCTTGTTCGTTTATGTGGCTAAAAATTGACCCTATGCAATGTATACAATAAGTGGGAGATTATTGAGATAATGGGTGTTGCACACATTGCACTAGTACATTTGAGACCATTTTTTGACCATTATTGGTCGAAATTTTGACCCAATTTTCGACCAAACTTTGACCAAATTTGACCAAACCATTGGTCAAAATTTTTTCGGTCGAAATTTTGACCAACCTTCTGGTTGGTCAAAATTTTGACCAATACGTTGGTCGAAAAACCTCCATAGCCATGGTGCAAGTTCTGTCAGGAATTGGTCGAAATTTTGACCAATGAAGGTAGAAAATTTTGACCAATAAAGGTAGAAATTTTGACCAATGAAGGAAAAAAATTTCGACCAATAAAGGTAGAAATTTTGACCAATGAAAGTCAAAAATTTTGACCAATAAAGGTAGAAATTTCGACCAATGAAGGTGAAAAATTTTGACCAATGAAGGTAGAAATTTTGACCAATGAAGGTAAAAAATTTTGACCAATGAAGGTAGAAATTTCGACCAATGAAGGTCAAAAATTTTGACCAATGAAGGTAGAAATTTTGACCAATGAAGGTAGAAATTTCTACCAACAAGTAGGTGTAAATTTTTTTTCCAGGCATTCTATAAAATAGTCACATGCCTTGCGTATGATATGACATTTTGCATGCATCTTGCACTCTCATCCGGCTGATGATGGATTATGGAGAGTGATCTAAAACCATGATGCTAAAAAACACACAATCAAATCCAAAACAAACTTGCATTACAAATGGATTGTGGAAATCTGATATTGTTAATTTTGCATGCATGTCTACCAAGACAAATATATGTTTAAGTTGTGATTGTCTTGGTAGACATGCATGCAATTTTACCAATATCAGATTTCCACAATCCATTTGTAGTGCAAGTTCATTTTGGATTTGACTGTGTGTTTTTTAGCATCATGGTTTCAGATCACTCTACGTAATCCATCATTAGCTAGATGAGAGAGAGTGCAGGATGCATGCAAAATGTCATATCATACGTAAGGCATGTGAACTGTTTTATAGAATGCCTGAAAAACACTAACAGTAACTAATATGAAAAATATATAATTAGTTATATGATTGAGACAAATCATGTACCAGTGAGTTGGTCAAAATTTTGACCAAAAAAATTTTGACCAATGGGTTGGTCAAATTTGGTCAAAAATTTGATCAATGAAGGTCGAAAAATGAACCCAAATGCACTAGTGCAAGTATGCTCGCCAAGTTGACTCTTTGAGTTCGATCATCAAGTCACCCCACCAAAGTGCCTCATCAAGGTCAGTCTTTAGGTCCACTCATCGAGCTTGCTCACCAAGTCAGCTCGCCATCTCACATCTCTAAGTGGCCTCACTAAGTCGGCTTGCCAACATGCCCCACCAAGTTTCCACTTTAAGCCCACTCACCATGTTAGATCGCCAGGCCGACTCCCCAAGTTAGCTCGCCAAGCTGAAAATTGAAGTATGCTCACCAAATTGACTCTCTAAGTTCGCTCGCCAAGTCTGCCCCCTAGGCCAACTCTCCAGGTCAGCTCACCAAGTCACCCCCACCCAGTCACCTCAACAAGTTGACTCATTAAGTCAACTCATGAAGTTGACTCACCTAGTGGTTTTACCACCTTGCCCCAACAAGTGGGCTCACTCAGTGTGCTTACAAATTTTCCCCATAGAGTTGCTTCTCTAAGCTCACTCACCATGTAAACTCACTTGGTCGGCACGCCAAGTTGACACTTTAAGTTTTCTCATCAAGTCACCCATCCAAAGCGCCTCATCAAGGTTAGTATTTAAGTACACATAGTAGGTCAGCTCACCAAGGTTCTTCGCGAAGTCGCCTCACCAAGTGGCCTCGATAAGTTAGCTCACCAACTTGCACCACCAAGTTGCCACTTTAAGTCGACTCGCCATATCAGCTTGCCAGGCTGACTCCCATAGCCAGCTCGCCAAGCTGAAAATTCAAGTATGCTCACCAAGTCAACTCTTTAAGTTCGCTCACCAAGTCTACCCCTAGGTCAACTCTCCAGGTCAGCCCACCAAGTCACCCCCACCGATTCACCTCAATGAGTTAACTCTTTAAGTCAGCTCACCAAGTCTACTGTTCAAGTACACATGCCAGGTCGGCTCGCCAAGCCCACCAAGTCATGTCACCAAGTCAATTGTTTGAGTACACTCACAAAGTTGACTCTTTAAGGTCAGCTCGCCAAGCTAGCCCACCAATTCATGTCACCAAGTCACCTCACCAAGTCGGCTCGCCCACATGTCCCACCAAGTCCTCAAGTTTGCTCACCAAGCCGACAATTCAAGTGCGCTCACCAAGTCGACTCTAAGTTTTCTCACCAAGCCCATCCCCTAGGTCAACTCTCTAGGTCAGCTCGCCAAGTCACTCCCACCTAGTCACCTCAATGAGTTGACTCTTTTAGTTAGCTCACCAAGTCTACTGTTCAAGTACGCATGCTAGGTCGGCTCACCAAGCCAGCCCACCAAGTCATGTCACCAAATCAATTGTTCGAGTACGCTCACAAAGTTGACTCTTTAAGTTCGCTCATCAAGTCACCCTACCAAAGCACCTCATCAAGGTTAGTCTTTAAGTCTGCTCACCAAGTCAGCTCGCTAAGTCGCTGCACCAAGTTGACTCACCTCTTGCCTCACCAAGTGGACTCACTAAGTCAGCTCGCCAACTTGCCCCACCAAGTCGACTGTTCAAGTATGCTCGCCAAGTTGACTCTTTGAGTTCGGTCATCAAGTCACCCCACCAAAGTGCCTCATCAAGGTCAGTCTTTAGGTCCTCTCATCGAGATTTCTCACCAAGTCAGCTCGCTATGTCATGTCTCTAAGTGGCCTCGCTAAGTCGGCTCACCAACTTGCCCCACAAAGTTGCCACTTTAAGCCCACTCACCATGTTAGATTGCCAGGCCGGCTCCCCAAGTCAGCTCGCCAAGCTGACAATTGAAGTATGCTCACCAAGTCGACTCTCTAAGTTCACTCACCAAGTCCGCCCCCTAGGCCAACTCTCCAGGTCAGCTCACCAAGTCACCCCCACTTGTCCCACCAACTCACCACTTTAAGTCGACTCGCCATGTTAGCTCGCTAGGCTGACCGCCAGGTCGACTCCCCTAGTCAGCTCGCCAAGCCAATAATTCAAGTATGCTCACCAACTGGACTCTTTATGTTCCCTCACCAAGTCCACCCCCTAGGTCAGCTCACCAAGTCACCCCCACCCAGTGCTTATTGTGAACAAACCAATCTGTATCATAAGAGAAGTGATTATAGATTATTATGAAAGGGTGCGACTAAAAAGAGAGATAACTCACGTCATTTACGACATGACTAATCATTTCTAATGAAAGCTATAAAAAGGTAGTTCTATCATTCAACTCAGGATGATTGGAAGAACTTATTATATTTTGTATCTCACGATGATCGCTCTGTAAGAGAGCATATTGCCTTTGGCACCCATTCAGTGCAGGCATATAAAGTCTACCATCAGAAACGGCATCATCTTTGAGTATATTTATATTGTCATATCAGACAACTTATCACATTATTTAGAGCATAAATATAAAGTTATATCAGAGACGGCCTGCATATTTGCAAATTCTTACTTGTATATCAGACACAACGAACAGTACAAGGTACTGAGAATTTCCTCAGTCATTGCATGTAATTTCCTGTATATCAGAAATAGAAAATATATATCATCTTGATTGTTATGCAATCATAATTATTTTGATCTGAACCATACTGTATATGCATTTGGAATTAAGAATCATTCAAATATTACTTTAATACAAGAAGCTATTTCTATATTCATTGAATTGTGAAGAATTCAAGTAGTATCTCATAATCAGAAACATAAGGAAATTACAACCACCAAATTATGTGACTGAGAAGTGAGTCTGCAGAGTCTACAGTTGCTCATTTTACTATAGACAACATTTTCCTAAGAAGCTTTACCCCAGTCAGGAATTGATACTCCAATGACACATACTCACAACCACTAGTTTTCTGTCCACCAGGGTCCCTGCCAATATTTGAAGGTTGCATATGATGCATGACTTCTACTAGGATTTTCTCCACAAAAAGAAATTCATGTTTTCATAAAAGCTATTTTCAAGTAACATCCTGGCAAATATCATGCCTCTAAATTTCTAATGATGTCTGTATATGTCGGATCCCAATTGTGACAGTCGCAAATAAAACATTACATATCTTCCTAGAATGTTCTTGATAGGAAGAGATCCCTTGTTTTAAAATAAGACAAATCAGAGTCAGTCCATTTAAAAGTCAGATATACAAATATAGGTGGCACACAGTCTATTAGAAACTTAAGCTTCCACTCTACTTACCAAACATGAGAGTCACAGTTGTTGTTCCGGTTATTGCCCATCACAAAAACATAGCCATGAGGCACATGCTGCAAATGGATATAACATGAAATGTAGAGATTTTAGTTAACTTTATTGATCGTGTAATCAATGAATAGCAAAAGGATATGTGATGTGTGAAACCTCTATCTTTATGGATATTGTAACTTTAATTCCCATATGAGTATTGTTTCCAGTGTATCAAATTATGTTAATTTATCAGGATTCAACTGCGAGGAGGGTTTGAGTCAAAACTTATACATTTAGCATATTTTGCAGCGGGACCATTGTCTTCTACACCCAATACAAGATGTCAACAAGCTCTACACTATATGCAACAAGAACATAAAAATATAATTCTTGGATTCAATCAACACTAAAGAAAAATTGCATATTTAATTGAAACTACTTTGAAGCCTCTATGATAAACTTGTAAATCTTTAAATGGAACTACAATTTATTACTGAGAGACTTGGTCCAGAAAGATAAGATGGATGACTAAATAGATTTTCCCCAACTAACAATTTTCTTTTCTAAGACTTCAGGAAATGCTATCAAGATCCTTTACAAATCAAAATTGGGGAAATTATATTATTTGATGAGAACCTGACTTTGCCCTCAATAATTAGACATTTTTCCCTTCACAAACTCTTTACATTCTCAATTTTGACTCCTTAAACATAGACATAGCTCTGATTTTCATTGTTTACCACATCAAGGTAACATCAATGGCCATAAGCAGTGATGTTCAAATTAAATTTAAAAAGGACCAATAATTATGGCAAGGTAGTTAACTAAGTCCAACCCCAAGCCTTCCTCCAACAAAACCTAATATGACATCCATAACTTGATTTTGGAGTAAAAATAATGACTATTACAGCACTATATATTTCTTTCACAAAAAAATACCAACAAGATAGGTATCAAATGATAGTGGTCATGAATCAATTTGTCAAGATGCCAAATGCATCTAGTCACCATATACTCTAAAAGCTTAATTTCCCTGAGACAAGATTCGTGGGCAGGAAAATAGCTAGTATACAAATTGAGAAGAACTGAAATATTAGGCAAAATCTGCAAAATAACATATCTGAGTACCCCATGAAAAGTAAACTAGATTTCAAAAAGTTTGCTATCAATATGTATGGAATGTACCATATAGCAAGCAACGTAGCAGCATCCCCAACACAAGTGGTAATTTTGTGGGAAGGAACACTGATATCAAATATAAAATTTGATAAGAAAGAGACAAAACTCATTTTGATATTTGTTATGAAGGCTTGACCATGAAATCGTAATAGGGGAACCCATATCAATTGGACCATCAAATTGTGAGAATACTTGCTCAAATACCCAGCAAATCACAAACTTTCCAACAAACTCAAACTCTTTGCAAAAATAAGGTTGGGGACTTATCTAGGCATGTGTGCAATTGTGTTAACTAATCAAATATTGTTATACAAGAATACATTGCAATTTTGGCTTGTAGAAGAATATTAAATGGGTTGGTGGTAAGAAACTCTTTCAAGTTACTCCTGATTACATGTATGCTTGACTACCCTCTGCAGATTGGTGCAATTAATTGAACCTCCTATGAGGTCTTCATGATTCTAGGAATGTTTGGGCTAAGAGACAAGAATTTGGTCTAATTATCTACCTAAAAAGTTCTATCCAGATGGGGACTCCTATTCTTTATACTAAGTGTCAGAGAAGTCTTTCAAAAGGTGCAAGTAAATGTTAGAGGTATTATCTTTGAGACAAACTCTATTCAAACAATTTGATGCACCTTAGGCATATAGCTTGTGCCAGCCCTTGCAAATAAATGGTTATTTAAAAATTTTGAGCCAATGATACTATTGTAGGCTTAGAAAGTATATGTTGGTTTTCTTAGATCATATCTGTACAGAATATTCCTTTGCTTCAACTATTTTTAGTTGTAGAATGTAGCTAGGAGTAGAGAAAAATGACATCACTAACAAACAAAATAATCTCAATATATTTTTCTCTACATGGATGTTTCCTCAAATGTGATGATCCCTCTCAATATCTGCTATAATTTATCTTATCGTTTTGGTTTTGAGTTATTGTGATTGAATATTCATTAAAAACATATATTAAAATGCAAGTGCAATTCTGTTTGACAACAAAAATGAACATCATATATCTTCATAATAAAATACTATTATAAAGAACATTAAGAAAATATGAAGCTTCTAAATATAATGGAGGTTACAGATCTACTGTAACAATTCTCCCTTTATATGAAGCTGTATATAGATATAAACATTATAAGAAATTAAATATATTATTCAATTACTATGAAAAAAAACATTTCACTTAACAAAAACTAATATATCAAGTACCTCCATTTGAAGAAAAATTATCACTTGTTGCTCGAACATCATGGATACTTAATTGATGAGTAAGTCTTGACAATAAAGATGCCTATTTTTTGAATCTCTCACGTTTCCTTTTTGCATTCTGATCTTCTTGGAGAAGTTCTTCAATCCTTGCTATACTCTGAGAGCTGTTTGAAGTAGAATTGAAAAATAATATATGAGGAACATAGAAAAAAAATATAACTAGTACCATGGCCATATTAGCCACATGTAATTAACCTTCACCTGACAGAGCTATAAAGTTGAGTCAGCATTTCCTCTTTGGCTTTCTCAACTTGGCAGAGCACTACAACCTGTCAATCATTGAAGGACAAGTTAATACTCATGAGAACCATACAGAAGAATGCCTATTTCTGTAATGCTTTAATGCAAGGATGTTCTAAGGTTCTTACTTTGGGTACATTTGTAGCAAGACTATTCAGAACAACTTCCACATAACCACATACTTCCTGAGACATCAACCTCAACTCCTCCTCTGGATCAACTAGTCACCTGGCCATTGTATCCTAATTACAAAGAACATGGATAAATTGAACATTAGCTTTGCCTCAGTATTTAATTTGTGTCTTGTTAGATAAATTAAGATGCATCATGATCAATCAACCTTACAGAAGGAAAAAACCATTCGTAGCATTTTCATTAAATAATTAATAGAAAACCAGCACAAATGTTTTTTACCACATTACATAAGTTTGTTTTAAGAATGCAGACTGTAAAGCGTAGAGCTACTACAATTTTATTGTAAAGCAACTATGAGAAATAAATTGGCACATTGTTGAAAAGTCATCTGAGCTCCATATGAATGGATATTCCTAATAGTACATGAGTCTGTGTCTCATCTCACATTCAAACTTAGTGACCTTCATTACCTAAGTTGAATTCCTTCTAAAAGGTAGCAGCTAAGAGATAAAAAGATTTGTATGGTTGATAATTGACAATAGTTCCATAGGGCAGACTAAAGGGGAATCTGTTTGTCCATCTCACATTCAAACTAAGGTTTTTCATATCATCTCCACAGTTTTTGTTTATCACTTCAGCTAAGATATATTATAATATTAATTAAGTTGCACAGACCATAGTCAAGGTACCTGGTCCATTAAGAAATTTATCAAATTAAGTAAAACATTTACAAGGTAGTTATCTTGAACTAAGATACATGGCATGTACATAGGCAGAGATTTTTAATTTTTTACATTAAGCTTCTTAACTATAAAGGTCAAAACTCTGCATGGGCATCCTATACTGTATTTCAATATAGTTATGCTTATATTGAGCTATCTTATTATTTTAGTTAGATACCTAAGTTACTTGCGGCAAAAAAATGTCTTCCAGTTGATGTCAAAAGCATTGACAAAATATGCAAGCTCATCATCCTTTATCTGCAAGAGTCATTCGATGAAAATGTCTCAAGCTACCAACTAGTAGCTTGTATAATATTTCTGCACTTCGATTCTCATTCAGCCACCTCAAGCTACAAGAGCCTCTTCTCATATAAAAAGAATGTTGCCTTTAAAAAATTAAGTTATGCCTCTCAGAGCTTGATTCTATTCCAGGCTATGGCAGCCTCATGATCACATACCTGTATGCCATAGAGATGTGTTAAAGAGACATCATACTAAGACAGCTTTGTAGTCTACTACTCAAACCACAATAAGGTCTCACAAACAAAAGATTAGACTTTACTATTAGAGACTAAAATTTTACAGTAAAAAATCTGACAATTATACTTACAATTTAATAATAGGATGAGCCATGGCCACCTAAGTATCCACCACCCATGCCACAACTTGAATACAAAGATGAGTAAGAACCTCCACCAATCTGAATACAACAAGAACTAGTTAATATTGTTACAAAATTAAACAAATCAAAACAAAAAGATATCAAGTTACATACATTAGCACCGCTAGATGAAAAATAGTCAAACACATCACAACCTTTGTTTTCACGCTGAGAAGATGCAGCATAGGAGATGACAAAATAAAGGAATTAAGTCAGTATTTATCTTCATCAAGAAATATGCATACACATGATAGTTTCTAAACTGTAAATTGTGTTGTCTTCAATCAGAGGTTGATGTGGATTTTGTTTATGGATTCATAAAACTCATTACAACAACCAACAAGAGGAAAGGAGGAGCTCAAGTAGTTCATATATAGGCTTTCATTAGCATCAAACACTTTATGTTGTATGGGGAAACCATTCAAAGGGACAGTCAGCATGACATCTTCAAACTAGTCATCATGTAAATTGTAAAGCAATGACCATCACAAGATTATCCATGATCAAATGGTGAAGGATCCTCAACGTGACATCTAGTATTGAGCAATCATTCCTAGATGAAGGAAAGTACTCATATTAGAGAATCACAACTATGGATAAATCGTCATTTAGAACTATTTTCACTAGTAGCTAAGATATCAATTTGCATCATACATGGAAGAAGTTGAAGAGTAGTCAATACACATCAACATCATGAGAAGACGTGATTTGGTTAATGAACCAATTACTAAATCAATATGGAGTGATACATAATAGAAAATGAGGAATCCATAATGGGTATTCCAGTTCCCAAGTGCTGATAAGTATGATAGCTACTATGAAGACCAAAAACCAAGTGATAATTGATCAATGATCATATGTATATCCAATGATGGTCCATGATTACTATGTAACAGGATGATACACAAATCAGGAGAAGTTGTATCAATAAATATAAATAATCAAGATGACATCAATCAACATATGACTGAGCAATAATAAGCATGCAACACTCATAACCAATACCAATATGGAGGAACAATAATTATGTTATGATAATTATTAAGTGAAAAAATGACAAACTTTGAGATCTATTGAACCAATGAACCATATTATTATACTAGCTCATAGGAATTTCTAAGGCAATGCTCACTCTTCTCTTTTCTCCATGACTGATTCCTCTTAGGTGCCAAATTCCTATGGGAGTGTTGGCACATTCCTAAAGACCCATATAATATCAACCAATCAGAAAGCCCTTTGTAATGAAACACGTGGGCCTTATATGACCAAATCAAGCTTAAACTAGATATAATGATGCCTATAATTAGGCCTACGATGAAACATGAAGCTCAAAACTCGAGATTGGAGCCTAAAAATTATTTAAACAGCCTTTGGGTCTAATGAATGGACCTGATCTAATTAGACAAGTCCATAATTCAATGTAGAATGGGCTTGATTAGGCCCCAATAGCTGACATACAAGCCTAATTAGGCCTAGATCCAAGTGGCTAGGGCTTTAGCATATAGGGTGTGAATTTGGGAACATATACCAGGCTAAGTTTGAGACAGATCTAACCTCAAAAGGGTAACATGTGGGCCTCAGCCTAGAACATGAAACATATAGGCCTTAGCCACATGAAATAAGACCCAAATTTGGGCACAAAACTCGTAAACAAGGACCTAAACTAGATCCAATCCAAACATGTCACCTCAAATCTACAAGGCGGATCCTAATCGGCAAGGTGATGGAAAACTAAAAGTTTACCAAAAAAAAGAACATTTTTAAATAGAAGAGAGACAAGGGATGGAAAACTAAAAGTTTACCAAATTATGGTTCACTAACGTTTACAGCCATTGTCTTTTACCATTACTATGTCTCTGTTGTATAGAGTTGTGAGAAAAACTAGTTGAGTCATTGTCTTTACCTTCAAAATTCCCCTCACCCATGGACTTACTTGGAGTAATGTGCACGTTTTTTAGGCTGGAAATCCTACTTCCAATGCAAGAGGACTTCTCTGAAGGTAAGTTTAGCATTTTGGACATGGGCATTAGAGTTGAGATACTATGTTCCCAGCTTGACTTTTGACTGTATGAAATGATTCCTGAGACAATTTGGCTCAGAATCAGAGAGAAAATTGGGACTTGAATTAGAGTTGATAGTCTTGTTTCTGGCATGGGCATCCTTGAACCTGAGGAGGAGCATCTTGGCAGTCTCTTTGCCCCTCAAAAGGCAGGCTACTTCATCCTTTGTAGTGTCAAAGGTGCCCAACAAACTGATCTTTTGAATGTTGTCTTCTATCTCTGCAACCCATCTCCTTGATGGCCTTTGTCTAATAGTAAGACCATTAGTTCTGATAGACGAACCATTTCCTATAAGAAATATGTGTTGACACCAATAATATCATATCTGATTCTCATCACGCTGAATATACATGGTTTAATCTTCAAAACATTTGCGGAGTTCAAGGATTGCTTCTTCTGTCAGTTTACTATTTCCTTGTTTAGCTTCTTCTTAATCAGAATACCAGCAATCTGTTGAAGTCAGTTTCTTAGTGAGATATTAGATGATACACATTTTATTATCCTTTTCTTTTTGGCCCACTACCAAGAAATCTCTCTTCCAATTGTGCTAAAACTTCGTACATCCCGGGCAGGCTTGACAAAGCAAGGTTTCATAGACCAAAAAGCATGTAGAAGCCCAAAAACAATTCCATAAAGGAAAAAGCATTCTAGCCTAGCATGTATAGAAGATATAAAATATTAATTGTGAGCTATATTATTTGTTGAATTTCTAGAGGCCTGTATGATTTACTCTATGTTCTTCAGATTCGTATATTTGCACTTGTTTTTCTCATCAAACTCATTCTTTGAATATCGTGAATAACCTTCTTTTCTTTGCACTTAGTTAGAGCAGCATCTTATTGTTGGATTAATTGTCAACATTTTCTTTTGAAATTTGTGAGATGGCTTAACTCTTTAAGTTCGCTCACCAAGTCCGCTCGCCATGTCGGCTCGCCGAGTCAGCTCACCAAGTCACCCCTCCAAGTCGCTTGAAGCAAAGAAAAATTTGGTGTATTGTGCAAGTCTAAATAATGCTATCATTTTATATTTATAAAAACACTTAATTGGAAACATAACGAAGTGTTCTCCCCTTAGATTACTTCCCATTTAACAAACCAAGGAAAATGCAATAGATATATTTATCAACAAAGAAATAACATCAATGAGAGTAACCATGCCATCTACAACAACTACAAGATGATAGATGTCCTGCCATTCTCATGGCCCAAGGGGCCATATGACTTGGACACTCATTATGTGCCCTTGAGTTTAATTGAGGAGGATAGTCTCAACTCTCCCAGCATCCTATCAAGATTTTCCACCGAATTCCTAATATGGTCAGCTATTAGAAGTATGCAGTGAAATGGATACAAGTGAATTTAGGGTGTTCTTTTTTCAATATCATTTGTATAATGATCATAAATCCTTGATACAATTTTCTCTAAATTGAATTGCAATTACGTATTTTATATATAGAATACTATTTATAAATAACTTGTGTTGTGGGACTTGTTATTTTTGGGCAAAATCCAATATATCCCATAAAGAGATCATTATGCTGCTTGTGTAGGAGCCCCATCATTCTGAAGAATCATACCATTTTTGGTAGGTACCTAAAAGGCAATTTCCATAAGGAGTTGATGCCTTCCATTGGTTAAGATAAAAACTTAAAATAGATCCTTGAGGAGTGACTACAGAAGATACTTGAGCAATCGTAACACAATTATTGTTGTTTTCTAGAAAGCCTTAAAGCATCTACAAATGTAGCAAACTGAGGCAGGCAATCACATTTTAATATGCAATAACAAACAATTCATACACTCTCTCAGGTTACCATACTCAAGGCCCTAGAGCCACTGAGCTCTAAAATGACAAATAAAACTTCAAAATAAGAACATGCAGCATGAAATTAATTACTAACTAATGTCATTATGCCAACATCACTGCTGCACTGCATCCTGGAATAGTTTAACAATATACACTACTTCCAAATGGCATTTAAAGTATGCGAGATAGAAATCAAATCTAGGTAACAAAAATGAGGGTCAATCTCAAGGTCAATGTTTTACCCTGCCATTTGGCAGAGTCAGTCAAATATATTCAACTTGCCCTTGAAAAACATGAGATTTTTTGAACATCCTTAAGATTCATTTTATTTTTTTCCTTACCTGCAACTCGTGGTATGCAGAATAATATTGTGGATATCTTCCATTTGACCCCCCAAAAGCTTCCTGCCATGTATCTAGCAGGACCAAGATCTTTTCTCTAAAATTTAAATCAGGCTACAAAATAAAATACAAATAAAACCCACATAAAGGACTGCTGAAAATATGCACTAGGAGCACAAATCGAAAATTGTTTAAGCTACAACCCAGAAAAACATGTGCAAGTTACACAAAAGCTTTTTTTACAGACCTTTTTCTTTACTATCTTGACCATTTCATGTAGCACATCTCTCTCGGCAACTTGCAAGTGAATAGTATCACCACAATTTTTTGTAAGTGTCTCTAATAGCTGCAAAAATAACCAAGCAAATATTAAATCAAAGTTATCCATCAAAGTCAATCATAAATGAATTCTTACTATAGTAAATTTTTTGCACTCAGAATTCAACCAAATATCTCAGTAATGATAACTTAAAATAAATCAAAATGTATATAGAAATTTATAATATTATTCAATACTAACCGTCAGAGAAAGAATTTGGATCTTAGGATTCTTATTGGCAATGTGTTTCTTAATTGTTTTGATTACTTCCTTTGCTTGTCTGTTCCAACACAATCATATTGACCAATATAGACCCTTCATTACTATCACCATATCCAAATGTCCATTTATAAGAAAGAACTTAGAAGACAGAGCTGTTAACCTGGTTTATAAAAACCATACCAACATCTCTTATGCGAACTCTATTCATATGACAAAGATGGGATTACATTCTCCGAACATGGACTACCATTAATGCATAATACAGAGCAACTACCAATCAAATAATCTCAAATTGGATTTACAAAAGAGGATAACAGTGCATCAATATTTGCAAAGCACAATCAAGAAATCTGAACCTAAGGTGGATTAAAGCAATTTAGCATGATTCTATGCCTTGTAACTCAGAGATGAAGGTATTTCCAAATATTTTGTATAACTTCTCATGTTAGACAAAAGATTATACAGACACATCTTATAAATATAGCCAAGATAGAATATATGACAAAAGGAGTAAGATTTCTTTGTGCCATTCAAGGTTCTTGGATAGGCAGCATGAATAAAATGAAATGCTTTCATTTCCTTAAAAATTCTTGAAATCCATGTTTGATTGTGACTACCATACATGTTGATCTAAGCATGCCTGGCTCCCAGTTACTGCTATGATATAGTTTAAGATTACTGCTGTAACTGATAAGTGGTGATGTAGATGAGCAAATTTGGATAACAGTTTCTATATGTTAGGTGTCAAGAAGCTTCACTTTACAATTTAAAAAATGGTTCTACCATACATGCTGTTTTATTTTGTGTCATCTTGGAAAACATTGGATCATTCATGTAAACAAACCTAACAAGCTCTCTTGTGTGTTTATACTTAAGTTCTAACGTTTCTTTTCCAACCTGCACTAGAAGACTCTTCTGAAAAGTAATTCAACATTATAACATAATTATGAGCCGCGGAAGCATCAACTGTACCAAATCCTTACATAGCTGAAAACTATATAACCCATCACTGAAAAGTGATCAATATTACTCAAAAGATGCATTTGTTAAAACCATTGATTGATCAAAAGATGCACATCTTGTTTCTAGCTCGTACTGTTTCCATTTCTTAATCTATTAATTCTCTGAGCTTGATTGTTCTAACACCGTGCATAATGCTTTTATTGTTCCTTCCTAAATAGGCTCTTAAAGGTATCAGAGAGAAGGTGCATATTGTAACTAAGTTTGGATTGGCTTGGAGTAATGGAGAATTTGGTGTGAAGGGAGATCCTGCATATGTCATGGCTGCCTGTGAAGCAAGCCTCAAGAGGCTTGATATAGACTACATTGATCTTTATTACCAGCACAGGGTGGATATTACTGTACCCATAGAAGCTACTATAAGTCTTCAGATTCCAAACCCTTAACCTTGCACCAAAATACTATTTTGTCATGCTGCTGTAAGTTTTAAGATTCAAAATCTGTACTACTGGACAGGTTTTTTATTTTAATCTTATTTATAAAATTTTGGGCAATGGTTTTTCTCCAAAAACTACATATTTGAATCTTGAATTTGATTTGATGTGAGAAATATATTTTACATATCAATTCTTGAGATTGATAAGTATGAAATATTTTCTACAGCAAGTCAAATTGTGATTTTACTACAAGGATTCAACTATGTGGTTTTCTAGTGAAACGCATTGACACAAGTTATTTTAATAGTGGTTCACAAGAACTCATTTTTCATAATAATGAATGGAACATGTAGTACTCATTACATTTAGATGATGCTCATAAGGTGAAGCATTAAGCCTTTCCAGAAGGTCACTAAGTGCAATACTACTCCAACTTATTGTCATGAGAGATGAGTTCTTATGAAGCTAATGTAACATGAGTCAATGAATTTGTCTCAGAAACAAAAAAATCAAAATTTCAAACCTCTAATTTCACTAGAAAATATGTGTCTAATAATCAAGTTTGTATGGCTTTGGAGGGAAAGATTGTATCCCTCTGGCTCTTTACCGACGCGTAGCAAAACATAAGAAATCTAATAACAAGCAAATCAGTTTTCCTTTTATACAGATGGGTGAACTGAAGAAGTTGGTAGAAGAGGGAAATATAAAATATGTGGGTCTGTTTGAAGCCTTTGCTTCAACAATCCGTAGGGCCCATGCAATGCATCCAATCACTGTTGTGCAGCTTGAATGGTCTCTCTGGAGTAGGGATTCTGAGGCCCAAATTATTCCCACCTCTAGGTAAATGTTGTGATGATATAATACCTCAACAGTCAGTGATTCAATGTTTACTTTATAGATTGCAGAGAACTGAGAATAAATATTTGTGAATTGGGTTCACAGTATATACCAAAAGTTGAAGTTTTTAATAAGATTTTTTTTGAACTTTGTTCCATTTGAACTTAGATAAAGAATACAATCTTACTTATATTTATTTTATTTCATTTTATTCCATTCATAGGGAGTTGGGGATTGGGATTGTTCCATACAGTCCTTTAGGCATGGGTTTCTTCAGCACAAGAGGAAAACTTCTTCAAAGTGTGACAGATAATGACTTCGTAAGGTAAAGGATAGGATTTTTTTTTTCCATTTAATAATTGTACCATTTTAAAGATGATCTGATGTTGAGTTCAAACATTGAGACTGAACAACAAAGTAAAATCTAAACAAAAATCTACATGACAAGACTAACAATAAAGGTGAAAATTAATTTGATTTGATTTTGTCATTGTTGATTGTTTCATATCATAATAATTGATCTGTTAAACAGGGGAATCCAAGGTTTTAAGGTGAGAATCTTGAGCGGAACCAAGATCTATCACTAAAGCTAAGTAAGATTAGTTTAAGAAAAGGGTGCAGCCCAAGCCAGGTTGCTCTTGCATGCGTTCAAGACCAGGGAAATGATGTTGTGCCCATTCCTGGAACCACCAAGATGAAGAAACTGGATGATAATATCTTCTCTCTCGGTAAAATTGACAACAGATGACATGAATGAAATCAAAGCCATCTTTCTTGTAGATGCTGCAGCTGGAGATCGACACAGAGCTGTTGATTTGCAATTAACCTGAATAAATTCAAAAACGCTCCCATACAACACTCTTCATTGAATTAAAGCACATAAATGTTTGTGTTGCAGAGCAGAACATTTGCAATTGAGCTAGATGAATAAAGGGCTTTGAAGAGTTAGCAGCGTTTAAAAAAAAAAGAATCTAAATAAATGGATTTTTTAGCCTTGTACTATATTAGTTATAAATGCTTATTATTGAAAATGTAGTATTTTTAAAGTCTATTAATAGAGTATTTTCAGAGCCTATTAATAGAGAGCTTTTGGTAAATGACTCTATAAAGAGTTTTATAAACCCGGTGGAAATATATTTCGTTAATAGTAATGATACTGGCATTTTAACATTTATGCATGACAATATTTATGGACTAGTGATAAAACCAAACCCTTCCACATGGATCTTAAGTAGGAGTTAGTAATAAAGATCCAATAAATGAGTTGTAATGTCTCCAAGGTTCTCTCAGAGACTTCGATATTCAACCATTGTTACTCCACATAACTTGTGGGCTTGGACATCAGGATAACAATATGCCATTTATTATCAGTGCATGCCAAGGATACATTAGAGGTTTTCACCCCATATGTCAACAAATTCACGTTTCAAAGTAGATAATCTAGAATGTCCATCCGGTGCCAATTACATGTTTTATTATCAAGACAAAGCACAAGGACCTGTAGCTACAAATAAATCCAAATTTCCTTGAAACAATATGAAACACACTCAGAGAAGTGGTATAACATTGAATAAGACCCATATTACATTACAAAAACCATATAAAAATCTCAAAGTCTTTCTAATACAAATTTCAAACTCGTTTATGATCATATTAATTTAAACAAAAATAAGTATATAATGGTAAGAAGTTGCATGCAAAAATTATTTATAATATTGCATTCAAATTCATTGATATGCACAGAAGTAGTGCCATGTAGAGTGCAGGAAGGGTCTACGTTGTATGGGTATGTCTCTCTTGATACAAAGGTGTGACACCTGAGAAAGAAATGGTAGCCCTCGTTCACTATGTTGTGTACACAGATGTCACTTTTCTTGATACTTTAGAGTCTTAGACACTAATAAAATTATTGTAGGGAAAGTCAGTCAACTTACTAAATCTATTATTACACCTCCATTCTAAACGACATTATCATATTAGACTTTGTGATCCAACGTATTGAAGAAATTACCTTAATATTGAAGAATTAATACAAGTGATGTTGCAGGTGTAGTGGGATTGCTTCCAAATTCTGACTCTTCCACAATACCACTCTAAATATATAGTCCATGTCTAGTTCCTTTGTGCTCATTCCATTAGGAAGACTCCAGTCGAAGGAGTGAACCAGCGAAGCCAAAATTAAATGAAGCATCTTATCAGCCAAAGGAAGCCCTAGGCATATTCTTCTCCCTACTCCAAATGGTATAAGATCAATATCTTGTCCCTTAAAGTCCACAGTAGCTCCCTCTCCCTCCAAAAACCTCTCTCACATAAATTTGGAAGGCTCCTTCCAACACAACAGGATCCCTCGCAATCGCAAACCCCCTATTTCACAAGATCTTGATGCTTTATGAGGGATCAAAAGAGGACCAGGAGGATACAATCGAAGCACTTCTTTCACCATTGCATGAAGGTAAGGTAGATGATCAATATTAGATTCCTCCACTCTTCTACTATGACCTACAACCTCCTCTAACTCCCCTTGGACTTTTTCCATTTTATCTAGATTATGAATGAGTTTTACCATTGCCCATTCTATTGTTGCACTAGTGATGTCGAAACCAACAATTAACAGATCCTGCATTATCAAAACACCCCATCCTCATTAACCAACGCCGCCACTCTCATCTTCAGCCCTAACTTGGCCTCCTCATTAACAGACAACAACATTGATTGCAAGGATTTCATTAACACCGCCACTGCCACACCCATCTCCACGCACCCCCTATACATAGATGCCCCTTTCTCAAAAACCTTCGCCTTTGCCTCCTCCAGCCTGTGAAACCCTTCCTCCATTTTTGTCCTCAGCAACAATGAGTTTTTCCCACTTTAAAAAAAATTTTAACATATGAAGCCCGTGTTGGTCAAAAATTCGACCAACACGGGCATGGATTTTTTTTAAAAAGATATTTTTCCTTGCATATTTCGACCAATCTAAAACATTTTAATAGATGGTCGAAAATTTTGGTCGAAAATTGGGGTCAAATGTACTAGTGAATTGCATAATATTGTTTATATTGTATTATTTTATTTTATTATGTAACATCGTACCTAGATGGATGTGCAACATGTAAAGATTTCCATGGGATATGCTTGATGAGTTCTATTGTAACATTGTAATAATATTTCATATAATTATTTAGTATTTGGGAAAAGAATTAAAATTTCAATATTAAATATGGGGTCAATGGGTTAGGTAGCACATGGTTTTAGCACATGATTTATGTAATACCACTTGGTGGTTTTGTGGGACTTGCTACTATATAAGCAGCTACAAAGGTAGTTGTTGTGTGACAAGACTGAAGGCAAAAAGGGAAAGAGTCGAGTGGGACAAAGCTTGATAGGTTAACAAAGGGAGCATTTGTGAAGGTTGGAATCATGGCATAGAATGTGTGGATTCATGCTTGTTCACATGGATTTCTTAGTTATGGCTATGGATTTTAAGGCTTCCATAGTTGTATTGCAATGGCATTTTTACTAAATAATACATGGTGATGGATGCTTTTTGAGGCTAGATTTTTACCTCATTGAGGGTTTCCCAAGGTATATCTTGTGTCACATTTTTGTGGGTATGTTATATATTATCTTGCATGTGGATTTCAATTGCATATTTAATTTAGATCTATTATGGGTTATGTGGAAATGGTTGTATTCTTTGTTGCAAGTTTTCTTACATTTCTTATAGTTTTTTGTTGCTAACTATGTCTTTGTAAGGTTTGTTCTATGTAGAGGTGGCATCCTAATATTGTGTTGAACTCAAACTTGAACAACATGTTTCACGTTCAAGTTCAAGTTAAAAGGTTCACATGGTTTAGGATTCAAGCTTCAAGTTTGGAGTTCCACCTTGCCAGGTTTTGAAGTACGGGTTTAGATGTAAATCCACTAGTTCATAAGAATGCAAATTCTGAAGATCAATGGCTCAAAAGGAAAAAAATAAGTTCAGATTTAAGCATTGAGCTCAAAAGACTCAATCATCAATACAATTTGGGGTTTTTATTTTACCAAATTCCAAGGTTCAAGTTCACCTTTCAAGTTGTAGGTTTGTAAAAATTTAGATGCAAATCCATGATTCCAAGATTTAATTACAGAGAGGCTCATTTGATATCAAAGGTCTGTAGATTATAGAATCCAATATAGATGTCATTTTGGCTTATATAAATTCTCTTGAGCATTCCCTCTCATAAATTGCTAGCAAGCATACTTCTTAAAATGTGTCTTGAAAATAAGAAAGTGGAAGGCTTGTTTCTAAAAGTCCCAAGCCAAGGATCTAAAAAATTAACAATGTTGCAGCCCCAACATGCTAATAGATTTCATAAGCATCACAAATGATAATCCTTGGAGGTACCTTATGGGTATTGTGTTTGTCTACCATGTCAGTTTGAAATAATGGTTATAGATGGTTCCCATTGTAGTACTGTATTGGCAAGATTTAGGTATCTCAAAATTAATTAACAAAGCATGAGGTGTCAACTCCAAATGCTTAATGGAATACATGTGGTATGGATGGGTTTGCATTCATTTCCATGATATAATGGCCCAAGTATGCATTTTCTTCAAAGAAGACATGCTCACGATTAGATCTCAAGTCGCCATGTGTGACTACTTAGACAAAGTATATTTCACCTCTACTTCACCAGGTATCGAGTGGAGTTGTCTGACCATATCAATTGGCATAGACATCGAATTCAAGTAAAATGTAGAAGCATAAAAAGGAGCATACAAACTATTTGTCAAAATTCTCGAATAGACCATGATATTATATAATAGATGAAGGCTACAAACCAACACATTGCAATGACATCATGGCATAAAATCCATATGAAAATTAGACGTGATGAATTGTGGCTTTGATGGTCTTGAGAATGGGGATATTTCACAACTTGGTGCCATGTATTCCCGACATAAGTTTCTAAGTAAAGGATCTTGTGACACTTTGTGATTAGATAGCAACTAAAAAAGGATTTCCTCTCACCTTAATTGGAGTCTATGCTTGGAGTCTTTAGTAATCATTGAGCCAGATTGAAAGTGAGTGTCGTCACCTATATCTTTCCTTAAGTGGATTTAAAATGTCAAATATGGAAGAGAAACAACCATGAGATCAAGTTGGGTCACACATATGACATGGCTAAAAATCTACATTTACCACATCCAAATAGCAAGAAAAGCCAAAAAAATACAAAATTGTCTTCATCTGTCATATCCAAAAATGGAGATAGGTATTGGTTGCAAAGAATATGAAGACTATGATGCCAATATATATATATATATATATCAATGCCAAAAAAATCCCACTCAATTGTGGTACCAAGTCACCTATGGCATCATAAAGTTCCCTCTCCTACATGAAAATCATCCAAGTATACACTTACACAACCAAAGTGTCAATACCAAGTGAATCCAAGATCTCCAAACCCAAGAAGATATAAACCAAACTAGGAACTAATCATGGACTATCACATCATCACTATCATAAGCTCCCACTAAACTATGTATCTAAGCTATCCATGACATCATGATGAAAAACTATCCTCTAATCATGCAAATCAACTAAGGCATTGAACCATCAAAGAAATCAAAGTGCACATCATTAGCTCTTCAAAAAATCCAAATAACCATGATCCTCAACCAAAAAGATATACCACCATAACTAGATTAAGAATCCAAACCAATCAGCATCAAGGATGTACCTATATATCCAATCATGTCATGCCAAAATCCATGACACCATGATCACATCCATGAAGCAAGCACCTAACTCTCAATATGTCCAACTTGTCAGCATAAAATAGTCAACCACAATCCTCTACCATTACTGTACTTGGTAACAACATCTCATCCCTTCTACATGAAGAAAAATTAGAAAATTATTTGACTTGGGGCATAGACAACCCAAATCCAAGCCACCAATATAAATATGAATCAATAAGGAAAGATCAATGGGCAAAGATAACCCATAACCAAGCTACAAATACAACTCACAAGTATAGACTACTTACAACACTACACAACTTGTAGACCCAACATGTCATCATACATATCCAAACCAAACACTTATAACCATATCATCATGAGACTAATCTAAAATATAAATTAAGTATACAATGACATCAAATCTGATGGAGACACAACCCAAGAATAGAATGGACACAATAGAAAGGGAAATTGTATTAACTGAAAAAATAAGCTAGTACAAATAGTACAGAGAAAATAAACTTCAAAACATACCCTAAGGGCTTACAATAGCATAAATCTGGAGATAATTTCTCCTTTCAGTACCTCCTCTCAAACTCCACTCCGAACTGCCTTTTACAATGCCAAAAATCTCCTTAAATAGACCCCGGAGGGTTAAGGACTAGGAGTACATTCTATAAAGTGCTAGTAGGCATCCACCAACCAAATAGAAGGTTCCAGAAGCTGTGTTAGAAGTCAGTGCAAATCTAGAAGAATTCAAAAACGGTAACCGAACTTCTAGGAGGCATAACTTTTGAATCGTAGCTCCGATTGACGAACCATTTACATTTTCGAAAAGCTCTCGAAGTGCTCTATAGCCCTATGGACAAGATTCACTCATCCCCCATTTTTTGGCCCTTTTTGAGGTCATTTAATGCCCCTAACCTAACTTTGAAGCATTCTTAAGAGGTCTCCAAAACCCAAAAAACTGCAATAACTTTCAAACTATGGGGCCTTTTGACTTGATTCTTTTTCTGGAATGCTCTAAATCACAATTACATTCATCTGCCCAATTCAAACCTTCTAGTTCACCAAAATGATGGCCAAATTGCATGCTCCTATTTTTTCAGGATTTTCTAGCACACTGATAGTTGAATTGTGAGAGTTGGAACCTTTATTTGACCCA
The DNA here is from genome assembly GCA_028749045.1 of Cupressus sempervirens. Lineage (NCBI taxonomy): Eukaryota > Viridiplantae > Streptophyta > Pinopsida > Cupressales > Cupressaceae > Cupressus > Cupressus sempervirens. Next base: position 888,009,368 of record CM053785.1, on the reverse strand, counting down.
AATGGGTAACCAAAAATGAAAAGACATGAAACATAAACTAAGTCTAATTACATTTTTTTGGGTGACACAGGATTGCCCTTATACCTCTGGATGCTCCTGCATCAAAATCTTAAATCTCCAAAATATACAATGTCATTAAATCTCCAAAATTACCATAGTCAATATATATCATAAATTGTTGAGATTAATATATCACCAAATAAACCATGCCAAACCTGCACCAAATCTAAACCAATGTGTAGAGCTCTTCAGGAGTTTTTCATTGACTATTCAAAGTCTAAAATCTGATTCTGTATGCCAAAGTTATGCCCTAATTTGTGCTCAAAATAAATAACATTTGACTTTTAGGTTCTTAAACCATGATTAAATGTCAAAATCACAAAACCAAAGCTACACCAAATTGTAGTGCTATGAATTATCTTTTTAACACCTATAAGAAGTCTAATATCTGATATTCTAAGAGAAAGTTATGACCATTTTACTAAGACAATCTTTTTACCATTTTCACTACAATTTTTTTAATTTTTCATGACGAAAATTCTGACGGGATTAAATTTGATGACCATCATAGGTTGAAACTAAAAAACTCTTTCATTTCCTTTGAACATAGCCAAACTAGGGCATATTATATATCAAAATTTATGGAAACATCAACCTAGATCCAATGGCGAGGTCTATTTTTATCCAAGAGGTCATTTCTACAAGCTCCCCCTAAAACCCCCATTTAAATGAAACATCCAAAAAAAAATTGACCAATAATTTCACATGCCTAAAATCTACCAACATTTCATCATAAAAGAAAATCCAAAACCCTCTGCAATAAATAACTCATATATCTTGCCCTTTCTTTTATCCTCATGCATTCCCATGGATTCAATCTAGGGTTATAATAATACAACCATAGCTCTATATCACCTGTAAGGAAACTTGCAACAACAAATATAACTATTTTCACATAACCCATAATAGAGCTGAAATAAACATGCAAGAAAATAGATAACATACCCACAAAAATGTGACACACAATATACCTTGGGAAACTCTCATTGAGGGAAAAACCTAGCCTCTAAAAGCATCCATCACCATGTATTATTCTATAAAAATACTATTGCAATACAAGCATGGAAGCTTTCAAAGCCATAGCCACAACCAAGAAATCTATGTGAACAAGTATGAATTCACACATCCCATGTCATGCTTCCAACCTTCACAAATGCTCCCTTGACTAACCTGTCAAGCCTTGTTCCACTCAACTCTTTCCCTTTTTGTCTTCTCTCTTGTTACACAACAACTACCCTTGTGGCTACTTATATAGTAGCAAGTCCCAAAAAACTACCAAGTGGTAATAATAACCCATGTGCTACCTAACCTATTGATCTCACATTTAATACTAAAATTTTAATTCTTTTTTCAAATATTAAATAATTACATGAAATATTATCACAATGCTACAATAGAACTCATCAAGTATATCCCATGAGAATCTTTACATATTGCACGTCCATTTAGGCACAACACTACATAATAAAATAAAATAATACAATATAGATAATATTATGCAATGTGTGCAACACCCATTATCTCAACAAGAAATGGAGACAATTTCCCCATAGGATGAATTTACAAAGTTTAAAAACTCAAGTACGAAAGCATGTTAACACTTCTAATGATAAACTTGATGAGCTTGAAGCACTGATGGCTAGAAGGCTTATAAGAGGCAAAGAGAAATAAAAGGGTAAACTTCCTATAATCTATTTTTTATGCAACAAAGTTGGTCATATTGCTACAAGATGTCCTAATAGAGAAGATAAAGATAAAAGAAAGGAAAACAAGTACAAAGGAAGAAGAGATGACCAAGACAATGGGAGAAGCAAGGACTACAAAAACAAAGGCAAGAAATCTTATTATATTGTTGAAGAAGAAATTGTTAATGATTTTGAAAGAAATGAAGAAGAAGTCGTCTCTGTCGCTATGAAAGAAGATTTTGATGAAGATGAGAAAACTACATTAATCTCTTATGTGAACAAAAGTGATAGATGGATAATTGATAGTGGTTTTTCAAATCACATGAATGATGATAGAAGTAAGTTTGAGAACATTGGACCATACAAGGGTAGTTATGTTAAGTTTGGTAATGATGTACCATGTCTTGTGAAAGGTAAAGAATCAATATAATTAACTGTTAAGATCAAGTGTGATAATGTTTATTGGGTTGAAGGACTTAACTATAATTTATCGAGTGTTTCATAATTGAACAAATGAGGTTACGAAGTTGAATTTCATCATAGAAAGGCCAAGATATTTGATGATGATGGTGAACTAATTTGAAGTGGTGATAAAAAAAGAGGTAAATTATTCTATCTAGATTTATCTGATGAGACAGGTTTGTTTGCACAATATGAAGATATTTGGTTACAACACAAGAGGTTGTCATGTAAATTTTGACAAATTGGTTAGCATTAGTAAGATGAAAAAAGTAAGAGGATTGTCCAAACTAAAGAAGCTTGACAATGCTATGTGTAAACAATGTCAATTGAGAAAAATGACAAAGTCTAGTTTCAAGAGAAATACATCTTCATCTAATGATATTGGTTCATACTAACCTTTGTGGACCTATTGGTATTCAAACCTATTGTGTAGACAAATATTTCATTCTATTTGTTGATGACTATTTTAGAATGATAACTTTGATGTTTCTTAAAAAAAATTATGATTTTTTTGGTTATTTAAGTGGTATTTGGCCAGAGTTGAAAAGGAGATGAGAAATAGCTTGAAGTGTTTGAGATCTAATAGAGGTGGAGAATTCATTTCCAATGAATTCAATATATTCTACAATGAAAGAGGAATCAAAGGACATATTTCAGCAATTTGGACCCCTCCTCAAAATGGAATAGTTGAAAGGAGAAAAAGATCAATCATGGATTGTGCTCAAACACTAATGATGGAGAAGAATTTGTCATGAAAATATTGGAGAGAAGTTCTAAGTACAACTATTTATACTTTGAACATAGTGAAAGTTAATAAAGTTACACATGTTACACATTTTGAACTTTGGTATGGGTATGCACCTAATGTAAAGTATTTAAAATTTTTTGGAAGCAAATGTTATATACTAAAGGATAATATAAATGGAAAATTTGATGCTAAAAGTGATGAAGGCATATTCCTAAGTTATTCTGCTAAGAGTAAAGCTTATAAGTGTTTGAAATCTAACACTAACAAAATTGTGGAAAGTGCAAATATGAAAGGTGATGAATATGCAAAAAAGAATGAAGTTGAATGCAATATAGAACCTGAAGACTATAGTACATTTGTATATGTAAATAAAGGTGCTCCTAGCATCCCACCTAAACAAGAGAATAAAGCTTCAAATTAACAATAAATTGGGAATGCCAAGTTGCAAAAATAAGTTTCCAAGAAACATATTGTGGGTGCCAAGCAAAAAAGAAAAGAAAAGATGTCGAGTCACAAACATAAGGTGTCAAACATTAGGAAGACATTTTTGAGCAAGCATAACATGAACTAGAACTTGAACCTGAGAGGTAAAATGAGATTGAAATCATTTTTCAAGATGAAATTATAGAAGAAGAGAGAAGAAAAGAACCTGTACTAGCAAAATATGTGAGAAGACATCATGCACCTGAGAAAATAATTGGAGATAAATAATTTAGTCTTATGAAAAGTAAGAGACTTAGAATTGAGACCTTTTTACTTTGAGAGCTTGAGCCCAAATTAGTAAAAAAATAATTGGATAATGAGGATTGGATTTAGGAAATGAATGAAGAAATTGAGCATGAGATAGAAAAGAACAAAACATGAACATTGGTACATAGACCTAAGGACACAAATGTTATTGGAACAAAGTGGGTATTCAGGAACAAGCTAAATGCAAAGATGAAGTCACAAGGAACAAGGATAGATTGGTCTACAAAGGATATGTACAAGAAGAAGGAATTGACTATGGGGAAACATTTTCCCCTATTGCAAGATTATGAGTTACAACACTACTTACATATTATACTTATAAAGGATTTAAGGTAAACCAAATGGATATGAAATCTACATTTCTGAATGAGATACTTGAAGAAGTGTAGATAGACCAACTAGAAGGATTTGTTGACCTCAACAAGAAGAATATGGTATGCAAGCTAATAAGGATTTATATGGTTTGAAACAAGCCCTTAGAACATGGTATGAAATATTGCATTATTATTTGGTGAAGATTGATTTTAAAAGAACTAATGATAACAATAATCTATAGTTGAAGACCAGGAGTAACAATGAGGTATTGTTATTTGAATGCAATCATTTGTTGATGAGATGAAGAAGGAATTTGAAATGTCTATGTTTGGTGAGATCAAATTCTTTGTTGGTTTACAAGCATATCAAATGAAGCAAGGTATATTCATCAGCTAATCCAAATACATCAAGGAGATATTGAAAATATTTAGAATGGAAGATTCAAGACTAGTTAGTACACCCATGGACACATGACATAATTTATAAAAGAATGATGATTCTAATGATGTGAACCATAGATTTTATAGATCAATGATAAAAAAATTACAATATGTTGTTCACATTAGACCTAATATTGCATTAGCAATTAAAATAGTTGCAAGATTTTCTACAAGTCCTAAGGAGAATCATATGATTATGGTAAAAATGATATTGAGATATCTAAAAGGAACATACAACTATGGATTGTATTACAAGAAGAATGATAAATTTAAGTTGAAGGTGTTCACTAATTTTGATTCGAAAAAAATATCGATGATAGAAAGAGCACAAGTGGAGGTGCATTCTTTCCAAGAGAGACTAATTTCATGGCCAAGTAAGAAACAAAACTACATTTCTCAATCAACAATTGAATTTGAATAGGTGGTAGCAGCAGTGAATTGTTCAAATATCATATGGATACTAAAATTATTGAAAGGTATGAAGGAAGAGATTATCGATCCTGTTGCTATCTATACTAGTGCTATTAACATATCCAAGAATCTTGCAATGCACACAAAGATTAAGCATATTTCTGTGAAGTATCATTACTCAAGAGACTAGTTCAAGACAAAGAAGTGAGATTGGGGTATGTAAACTAAGGAGAAAATGATTGATATATTCACTAAATATTTACCTAAGGACTCATGAATATGTAAGAGTTAACTTAGGGGTGATTCCCCTAAACAAGGCTACTCAAGATGAAAATAGTGCTTTGCATCAAATGGATTGCTCTAAATATCTTACAAGTTGATGTAGAAAGTTCTAATTTAGGAGTTTCCTAAAGTAGTAGTGGAGGAAGAAGGAAAACATGTTGTATCAGTCATAAATAAATGATAAAGTATAAATTCAAAACTAACATAAAGATATATACATGAGATAAGTAAAATATATTTTGCATTGTTGTCAAAGAGGGAGAGATTGCCATGAAGAGAGAGATATTGTGAAGAAGTCACCATAAGATAGACAGAGAAAATGAAAGGGATAGATACAATAAGAAAGAGGGAGAACATGTAATTAGTAAGAGGGAGAGATTGAATAAGAAAGGAATTAATAGTACTAAAAGATTTGCATGGATGAGAATTTGAATGAAACTAAGGAAATTAATGAAGATGTGATACTGTACATAGAGAAATTTTTCTCTATGCAATACAAGTTTTGGATTTCATGGTAACTAGAGGTGTTTCCATAAATGCAAAAAAGGGAGATTGTTGGAAACTACAATTGGAAAAATTGTTATGTTTTCATTGGTGTCAAAACCTTATTGGTGAGATTGATGCAAGAGCATCCTGGGTGTAAGGGCAATCTTGCATCACCCAAAAATATTTTATTTTTAGTCTTTTCTATTTTAATAAGGACTAGCAAATAGGGTGGTTACTATTTCTAGGAGCTTTCTATTTTAAGTAAGTTTATCATATGAGAATAGAATGTTCTTATTTTCTACAAAAGGTTCATTTTAGAGTTCTAAGCCTATCATAAAAATCTCATTGCTCAAGTATAAGTATCAGAGAAGTTATTATGGATTTTCAGTGGAAAAATTTGCAGAAAAATCTTCAGACTCATCATTGGAGGCCTTAGAGTACCCAGATGAGGCCCAAAAAGTTGATGGAAGGATGCTAGCACAATTTAAAGCTTGTAGATTAGGAGATGGTATTTTCAAAAAGTGGTTATAATAGACAATTAGAGCAATGATTTGTGAGTTATGGCCTTTTGAAGTTGGGCTATCTGAAATTTCTAAAATAATTATCAAAGATGTATTTGGCTGATTCTATATGTTTTGTTAGGTCTTTTAGCCCTTCGTATTAAGTTTCATTGTCTAGAACCTTCTCGAGTGACATAAAATTGCCTATTTAAGAAAGGCTCGAACATTTTCTAGGACAACTCCGGGTGATAGCTTGCAACTTGTCTTACAAATTATTATACTAAAGGTGCCCGTGGGGGTTAGAATATTGTACTTGTGAATTCTGCAATACCACATTTGCAGTGCAAATAAGAAGTCCATATTTTATTCTCACATTTGTTGTTGTTTCTTTGTTTCTATTGTGAGTTTATAGTATTAAGAGGAGCATCCTTCATCGAGTGGTATCAGAGTAGGAGTTCTTGAGTGTGTGGATGGATCACTGATTGTGAGGCAGTTTGCACCAGGACCATGGTTTGGACTGAGTGTGTAGATAGATCACCAGTTGTGAGGCAGTTTGCACTAGGACCATGGTTTGGATTGAGTGTGTAGATAGATCACCAGTTGTGAGGCAGTTTGCACTAGGGTTTCAGCAAAAGTGCAAAAATGCCTTCACAAAGAGAGCATGGTGGAAGAGATGTAGGTGTTACACTTGAGGGTTTTTGAGCCCTCCAAAGGAAAATGCAAGCATTGGAAGAACAAATGAAAAGAGAATTAAATCTTCCTATAAGAGATGAAAGTGAGGATGAGGATGAAGTAAAAGAAAATGCTAGAGCAAAGGTAGTTCTAAACCAAGAGGAAGAGAGGCTTTTTAGTGCCATCTCCAAGATTGGAAAAAGAGCTAAGTTTGAAGTTCTAACATTTTCAAAAAATATTAATCCAGAGGAGTTGATTGATTGGATCAATTAACTAGAGGAGTACTTTGAATATGAAGATATTGAAGATCTTGATAGGGTCAAGTTTGCAAAGGAAAAATTGAAGGGACATGCAAAGACCTGGTGATAGGAGGTTCAGTTGGAGTGAAATAGAAAGAGAAAGGAAAAAATCATCAGATGGGAACAGATGGTAGCTAAATTGAAGGAAAAAATCATCAGATGGGAATAGATGGTAGCTAAATTGAAGTGAATATTCATTCCTATAGATTATGAGCTTAATCTATTGAAGAAAATGCAATGGTTGAAGCAAGCAGGAAAATCCATTCAAAAGTATACCAAAGAGTTCTACCGAGTTCTCATTAGAACCAACCATGCAAAAGATAATAAGGAGAAAGTTACCTATTATCTTAATGGGTTAAGGCCAAGCATTCAGGATGAGCTGAGTCTGGTTTGAATGAATAGTATTGAGGAGGCATACCAATTTTCCCTAAGAGTTGAGGAGAAACTGAGAACAAAGTTTGACAATAAGAATAGTGGAAGAGGTCATAGTGGAAGATCTGGTGGATGATCTTATGGTGGTCGTAATGATGATCAAAAGAATAAAGATGAAGTTGGAATTAGTAGTCAGACTAGAGGGGAAATAATTCCAATCATTTTCATGATCAAAACAATAGAGATTAGAGAGGAAGTGGTGAAGGACAAGAATCTAGAAGAGGAGGCTTCCATGGGAAATGGTTTCACTATGGAGAAGAAGGGCATAGAGAATTTGAATGTACCCAACACCAAGGAAGGACAGATCAAATAATAGAAGGCTAGGAAAGAGTTGCACATGTTGATGAAGATGTTAGATCCTCACATTCTAAAGATTCTGAAAGAGGAGAAGTCCTAGTTAATTGAAGAGTCTTGTTGAGTGGTGAGAATGAACATGAGCAAAGAAGGAGCTTGTTTTGCACAAAGTGCAAATGTGAAGATAAGTGTTATGATGTGATCATTGATGGTGGAAGTACTAAAAATCTAGTGTTAGAAATGATGGTCACCAATTTGAAACTAAAGAGGCAGAAACACCCACATCCATACCATATTGCTTGGGTGTAAGATGACCACAAGGTCATGGTTAATGAGCAATGCTCAGTGAAGTTCAAGATTGGAAGCTACCAGGATGAGATACTATGTGATATCATACCTATTGACATATGTCATATGTTGTTGGGTAGGCCATGGTAGTTTGATAGGTATGCTATACACGATAGGTGAGAAAATACCTACAATCTAACTAAGGATGGAGTAAAACATAAGTTGAAGCCATTGAAGGATAAAGAAGAAAAGGTATGTAGTGCTGCCAAAATATGTTTTGTTGATGGAAAATAGTTTCTCAAAGGTATGAAGCATGAGCATATGTGTTTTGCTATAATTCCTAAAGATAGTAAAGAATAAGAAAAGGAGGTACATGCAAAAGTTGCAGATATGTTGGGAGAGTTTTTTGATATTGTATCATATAATGTACCTAATGGATTTCCCCCAATGAGGAAGATCGGTCACTAGATGGATTTGGTTTCAGGAGCCAATTTTTCAAACAAGGTAGCACGTAGAATGACATAGTAGAAAGTGAAGATTTGAATAGGAAAGTTCATGAGTTGTTGCAGAAGAAGTTGATTCGAGAGAGTCTAAGTCCATGTGCTATACTAGCGATGTTAGCACCAAAGATTCTCACACTATCAACAAGATCACAATCAAGTGTATATTTCCTTTGCCAAGGATGGATGATGTTATGGATTGTTTGAGAAAAGTTGAGTATTTCATAAAGATAGATTTGAAGAGTGGGTACCATCAGATTCATATCAGAGAAGGTGATGAGTGGAGGACTACTTTTAAGACAAGGGAAGGACTATATGAGTGGTTAGTCATGCCTTTTGGGCTAACCAATGCATCGAGACTTTCCCGAGGCTCATGAATGAGGTACTGAAAGAGTTTTAAGGTAAGTCTATCATTGTTTACCTAGATGATATATTGATCTTTAGTAAGAAATTGGAGGAGCATTTGATTCATATTTGCAAGGTGTTTGATAAGTTGAGGGAAGAAAAGTTGTTGATAAACTTGAAGAAGTGTAGTTTTGTAAAGGAGTTGGTGTACATAGGAGTTGTAGTCTCAGTAGAAGGTCTGAAAATGGACCTAAAAAAAGTGAAGGCTATCCTTGGATGCCCTACTGCTAAGAAGTGCAACAGAGGTAAAGATCTTTTCATGGACTGGCTACATTTTACAAAAAGTTCATAAGAGGTTTTAGCAGTATTTGTGGACCCTTGACTAAAACAATGAGAGGGGATAGGAAAGAGTAAGTGGACTATAGGAGCAAATAAAATTTTTAATCTATTGAAACAAAATGTTACCGAGCAACCTGTTTTACACAATAGGTGCTGTTTTGATCCAAGATGGTAGAAATGTGGCTTATTTTAGTGAGAAGTTGAATGATGCAAAAAGAAAATATTCTATTTATAATCATAAATTTTATGCTATAGTTCAAGCATTGAAGAAGTGGAGACACTATCTTCTTCCTAAGGATTTTATTTTGTATACTAATCATTAGGCTTTGTAGTATTTGAATAGTCAAGGAAAATTGAACCAAAGGCATTTAAAGTGGGTTGGGTTTTTGCAGAGCTACAAATTTGTTTTGAAACACAAGACTAGGAAGTCTAACAAAGTTATAAATGCTCTTAGTAGAAGACAACTTTTATTGAAAAAAATGTAGGTAGAGGTGGTTGGGTTCAAGAAACTCAGTATGTTGTATCCAGATGATCCTGATTTTGGTGAAGCATGGAAGACTTGTACAGAACCTATTACACTTGATAGGACAAAGTAGTTGGATTTCATGGTCCAAGATAATATGTTGTTCAAAGGAAGCCAGTTGTGCATTCCCAAAATTTGAATAAGAGAGAATCTCATCAAGGAGAAGCATAGTGGATGATTGGCTAGACATTTTGGTAGAGATAAGACTATAGCTTTGGTTGCTAAAAATTATTACTGGCCACAATTGTAGCAAGATATGATGAAGTTTGTACAAAGTTGCCTTGTATGTTAGATGGCAAAAGGAGTGAAGCAAAATATAGGGTTGTATTAGCCATTACCTATACCGAAGAAGTCATGGGAGCATATTAGCATGGAATTTGTTCTTGGATTATGAAGGACACAACACAGGTATGATTCTTTTTTTGTGGTGGTTGACAAGTTTTCAAAGATGACATATTTTATTCCTTGCAAGAAGACTAGTGATTTTGTTCATGTAGAAGAGTTATTTTTCAGAGAAGTTGTGAGACTACATGGTTTGCCAAAGAGTATAGTTTCAGATTGAGATACCAAATTTTTTGGGTATTCTGGCATACATTGTTGAAGAAGTTGAAGATAGATTTGAAGTTTAGTTCATCACATCATCCACAGATTGATTGATAGACAGAAGCTGTGAATACAATTTGGGAAACTTGCTAAGATACTTGGTTGGAGATAAACCAAAAGGATGGGATATGATTTTTCCATAGGCAGAATTTTCATATAATAATTTTATCAACAAGAGTACTGGTAAATCATCATTCTGGATTGTATATGGGTGTAGTCCCAGAAATGGTTCTGAATTGAGGCAGTTGGATAAATGAGAGATAAGTAGTGTTGAAGCAAAAGATTTTACTGAACATTTGAAGAACATCCATGAGGAGTTTAGAAAGCACATCATAAAGATGAATACATAGTATAAGGCTAAGACAAATGTGAAAAGGAGATATAAGGAATTTCATATTGGAGATGAAGTCATGGTTCATTTGAGAAAGGAGCATTTTCCAGTGGATACATGTAATAAGCTAAAGATGAAGAAGTTTGGACCATGCAAGATAGTGAAAAGGCATGATTCTAGAAGTGCATATGAAGTGGAGTTGCCTGCTGAATTGAATATTTCACCAATATTTAATATTTCAAATTTGACAGAGTATTATGAAGGAGGTGATGGAGATGAAGTTGCAGAAGTGTAGTGGAATATTCTAGTAGCTAGTTCATCTATAAAGGAGATTGAGGAGATATTGGATAGTCAAGTTGGTAAAAGTACATGGAACAAAACTTATGCAGAATACCTAGTCAAATGGAAAGGGAGACTAGTAGAGGATTCATCATGGCTAGCAAGGGAGGAGGTTAGCCATCTTGGTTTTTCTTTGAACACCTGAGATGAGATAGGGTCACTTTTCAAATTACCTTGGGTGTCTAATGCAGGAGCATCCTAGGTGTAAGGGCAATCTTGCATCACCCAAAAATATTTTATTTTCAGTCTTTTTTATTTTAATAAGGACTACTAGATAGAGTGGTTACTATTTTTGAGATCTTGCTATTTTTATAAAGTTTTTCATATGAGCTTGGAATGTTCTCATTTTCTATAGGAAGGTTCATTTTAGAGTTGTAAGTGAACCATAAAAATCTCATTGCTCAAGCATAAGTATCAAGGAAGTTATTTCAGATTTTCGGTGGAAATATTTGTAGAAAAATATTTAGACTCATCGTTGGAGGCCTTAGAGTGCTCAAATGAGGCTCAAAACTTGACAAAAGGGCACTAATACAATTTTGAACTTATAGCTCAGGAGTTGACATTTCTGAAAAGTGGTTATAATGGCCAATCAGAGCAAGGGTTTGTGAGTTATGAACTTCCAAAGTTGGGCTACCAAAAATTTGTAAAATAATTGTCAAAGATGTATTTGGATGACTCTATATGTTTTGTTAGGGTTTGTCAACCCTACATTGTCTAGAACCTTCCCAAGTGGCATAAAATTGCCTATTCAAGAAAGGCCCAAACATTGTCGAGGATAGGTCTGGGTGATAGTTCGTAGCTTGTCGTGCAAATTATTGTACTAAAGGTGCCTATGTGTGTTATAATATTGTACTTGTGAATTATGTAGTACCAGATTTGTGGCACAAATAAGAAGCCCATATTTTGTTCTTGTATTTGCTATTGTTTCTTTGTTTTTGTTATGAGTTTATAGTATTAAGGGGAGCATCCTTCATGAGAGATAGTTTTTTATCTAATTTGAGTGTCATATCTATACGATTGATGAAGAAGATTTAAGAAGTTGCTCATAACAAAAGAACCTAAAGGAAAGGTTGATTTGTGAAGAAAAACTACAATGGACACTCTATTTGTTAGACTTTGACAAGATATAATGATTGTTGAATCATGTTACAAGTGAAGAAGATAGTTGTACTAAAGCCTTGAAGAAGCAATCAAGGATTGACCAAAAGCATATGCTTGACCAAAGAACAAAGAAGAAAATTAAGGAACTTGAAGTATATGTTGAGTGATGCTAGTGTCAACCATACCAAAATATGTGCTGAGAAGAAATAGTGTTGTCTAAGCATCAATATTCATCGAGTGACAGTATATGTACCAAACAAAAAATTATTAGCAATTGAGTAATCTAGTGATGACCAAGTGTTAGAACACAATGTTGGTCAAGGGACAACATTCTAAAATTTTATGAAAAATTATGATTTTGAATTGACCGAGTTGATTTCTAATTAGAATATGTGAAACATGTTAAAGATAAGAATGTATGAACTAGAACATTTAAATCAAGGGAAATTGTGTTTGCATGTTTCTATGCAAGGATTCAAGAAGAAATTAGGAGAATTTTCTAGAATAAAAAAGAAGAAATTAAATGTTGGAAGGATTTAATGAATTTGACAAAAAACCAAGATCTATGGTGGTGCTTAAGAGGAAAAAGATCAGAATCACCTATTTAAAAGGTACAAACATTAGCCTAATGAGGTTGGAGCATTTGTTGATGCTATTGATTGGGAACATTAAGTAGAAGGATGAGAAGAGTTAAGAAGAGGTGAAGTGTGATTTCTTAAACAATTTCCAAGCGAATCAAAGATTGGGATGACAATCAAGGGTAGTCGATGGATTAACATTTGAGTCGAATTGAGATCTGTATTTGCAAAGTGAGTTGTATTTGCCAGATCAAAACTTGTTGTTACTTTATAACAATTGTATCAGTTTGAAATCCTTTACTCAAGGTTGACCTAACACTCATATTCAAATCCTTTAATCAAGGTGGAATCATAATGGAACATTCTAAAGTCCTCTAATAAGGCCACTCCTAATAGGGTGATTACATTATTTAACAAGGTCACATTTAATAGTGTGTTTTTGTAACCTTTAATAGGGTTGACTCCTAAGAAAGTGCACTTCAGAAGAGTGAAAAGATTGGTGACATGTTACTAGTGATTTTTTCCAAATTGAGTTTCCACAGTAAATACTAGTATCAAGCTTGTGTAGATGTTATTTTTGATGATTTACTGTTAATGTTTACATTTTGCAATTCTATTATGTTTAGGATAGTGGACTACTAATTGATGTTATTGAAATTTTACTATAGAAGTAGAGCTAACAAATGTTAAGATCTAAAGTTGTTTAAGTGTTTATTTCTTCAATTTGGTACATTTGGACCTTGGATAACTTATTCATCCCCCTCTCAGTTATTCTAAATATTCTAACACATCATAGGTCATGGGTTTCTATCCTACTATATAAATATGTTTTAGATGTAGACCTAGTCAACCTTTTTAGATGTAGAAATCTCCTGTCTAGTTCAGGATTCAGAACTTTATTTTAGCTTGTAGAGAAATTATTAATAATAAACTCTCTTGATGTATTGGAGATAGGAGGGAAGCCCTATTTTGGGAAGAATCTATTGGAAATTTGGCTAGGTGATGTATCAAGGTTGTCATTTATGGAAACATATTGCCTAATTTAAGATGACATAACTTTTGGTGAAGTTGAAAGGAATAATATTTAGAAAATTGTTTAAGTACATATCAACAAAACAATGTACAGTTAACTTACTTTGTTTAGTGTAGTTCACTAGAGGCACATGGGAATGTGTGCAATTACTAGAAGGTAGTAAGGAATCTATACATCATGTTGTTAAAAGTACTTAATATTTATTTATGTATAGAAGGAGTTATTGTAGATTTACTAAGTAGGACTTATTGAGACAAAACAAAATTAAAGGAAGAATACTAATATTTTGATTAACGAATTATTTTGGTTTGCCAAAAAATTAATTAAAAATATCGAGATGACATCCTAAATATTAATCCAAATGTGTTAAAAGGTAATTCAAAATATTTAGGGTGAGGCTGCAATAATGGTTCCCACTTTCCATCATGAAGAAATTAGATGGAAAGTGCAGATTCTATTTTTGAGAGGCTTCAAATAAAGCATAACTTTCAAATGAAGGTCCTTAAATCAAAGTATCAAGCAACAAGGATGACATAACAAATTTTTGAGTGTAAAGGAAGACCATTATGTTTAGTAAAGTGTGGCATTGTACTGATATAATGTTTGAATGCAAACTTTATGAGATTAGTGTAGATAGAAAATTGATGCTAGTACAATGAAGTAAAATTGTATGATTAGTTTTGCAGAAGGGACTAAAAGGACATATTAGATATGAAGATATCAACACTGTATAAAGCTTTGTATTTACCTCTATTGATATCATTGTACAATTGTATATGCATATTTGATAAGTGTAATCATCTTGCACTCATTTGTATTGTAATACCAACTCCTAATATGATTGAGGTTTCTAATAAGGCCTAGTCCTCTAACAAGAACACTACACTATATAAATGTAATAGAATCCTAATAGGATCAATATCTTTCATAAGATACTTTTGATTAGTGGATCATTTTGTGGGTACCATGCCCACGAAGGTTTTCCCTTGGCTAGATTTTCTCTAGTTAATAATTAATGGTGTTATGAGTTGCATTGTGTTATGCTTATATTTACTTTTTATGTTGATCATATATGCAAGTTTAAAGATAGTATGGAAGTGCGAGCCTTGCACTAGTAAACCATTGGAAGAAAAAAATGTCATAAGAAATGCAGTTATGTGTTATAAATTCAACAATTTTGGGCATATTGCTAGAGATTAAAAACTACAAACTAATCAATTTGGACCTAGATATGGAAACATAGTTACAAAATGTCATATTTGCAACAGTTTGGGACATACAACAAGATTTTGTAGAATTAATAGTATGAGACCACCTAACATGAGGTCACATAATATGAATCCTAGAAAAGACATGATCAACAATGTAAGAAGGAATAAAAGTGTGAAAGAAAAATAAGTTGAAAGTCTTAATAAAATATTTTCTAGGGAAGGAACACCTTGGAGCACTAAGGTATGAGTAGAAAGACAAAAGACACATCAGAGAAGAAGATGAAATTAGTAATTGCAGTTGAGAACCCCTTATCAACTTAAGTTATCACTTTGCAAGACTGAAACAAGGATAATATACTAGATATTCATCAGGCCCCTTATTAGTAGAACTAATGTTGACACAATTACTAGTAGCTTGGAATCAATATGAGAATGTTATTTTTAAGAGTGCATAAAAAGGTTATGAAGATTTATAAGGTCATAGAAGATTTGAAGGTCTATTGGATTTAGTGACATCTTTTTGATTGTGTGTACTTGTACAATTAATGCAAATATAATTTTGTATGGATTTAAGGGTTGAAATCACTTAATTTGGACATCATTTGATCTATTGGAGCTTAGGGAAACTTGGAAAAGATATTGAAAGGATATTTGAAAGATTTTGGAACTAAATTTAGAAAACTTCTGTGAAGTCCCTAATTTTTGATTTCAAAGGTATTTATGTGTCTATAAGATCATTTCTTGAAGCAAATTTGAAGAAAATTGTGAAGAATGGAATATGGGAAAGTGTACCATGGAACTAATTACACATTGGTTTAGAAAGTATCCAATAGAGAAGATGAATGATATAATCACTTTGATGATGAGGTTACTTAAAACTGAGATGAGACAAATAATAAGGATTCAGAAGTCAGTTGCGGATAAATACAAAGATGAAATTTGTTTTATGGTAGAAGCTGACAATACTTGCATGGAGGCTAAAAAGAATAGGCTAATTTTTTTTTATCCACTTGGATATAAAGTAAAAAAGGATGAGAAGAGTTAGAGATGTGGCACCTACAAAGAAACATTGAGTAAAGCTCAACAAAAGATCACTAGAAAGGCGGCTAGAAAGAAAGTTGATAATTTGATGAAGAATATCATGAAGGATTCAAATATGACTAAAGAATATTTTTTTGAGTTAGTGTAGACAACCTTAGAAATTAAGGCTAGTGGACAAAGTAATACTCTGTTGGTTAAATGATTGGTTTTTGAAGCAACTCCTAGTACCCCTACATTAAAAAATGCACCTAAAAATCCTCCACCTTTGTACCAACATCTACACCTTCTACCCCTCCAACAAAAAGTACTCAAACTATAATAATTGATGATGTTCCAACTACACAAGTGCATACTACACCAACAATGACTACAAAAAGATCAACAAGAACTTCTCTATCTGGTGTGCAAGCAACACCAACACAGGTCAAAGAAGAAGAAACTCCTAAGAAAGAAAAAAGAGTAAAAGAAATGGTAGCAAGCCCTAGACCCAATGAGAAGCCTAAGATAGACACTATATAATTGGGAAGGAAGAAATTAGATGATTCCAAGAATGAGCCAGTCGAAAAAAGTATTAGAGGGTGCATTCCCTCAGCTATAGATCAATCTAAAGAAAATCAACTAGAACCAAGTAGTGGCAAGAAGAAGAAGAATTGGAAGATTGAGATTGGGAAAATGAGTGAAATGATAATGATAGATGGAAACTTGGAGAAATTGTATAAATTCTATGATAAGTATGATCCTAGTTAGAAAAGAAAATTTCAAATTCTAGTTAACAAATAAATAATAAAATTTAGAAGGTTGTTGATTAGTCTACATGGAACATTAGTTGAAAAAATATATGAAAGGTTAAATCAATCAAGGCATAGATCTTGACAAGAATAATTGGAAATGAGTGAACAAACAAATTTCAAGTGTTGTGTCATTGAGAGTGAAGAGCAGTTAGAGAAGATAAAGAAAAAGTTACACCCACTTTTGAGAGAAAATATGAGATCGATAAGGATTCTAGGAGGCTTATATGATGAAGTGAAAGATGAAACAAAACAACTAGTTTATTAAGTGTTAAGTGAACCAAGTATATTGGATACCATACCTAAAGTTACAATAGAAACAATAGAGGAACAATCACAATATGATACTCAAATGGATATAGCGGAAATTTATCTTGATGCACCTAAGAAAAATGATGATGGGACTATTGGAGGAATAAAGATCATTGTTGATACTTTAGAGGACCAATTTAAGGATCAATCTATTTTTTATGTCAGCAATTGGATGACAAAAAATGAAGAAACCAATGAAGAGGAGAAAAAGAACAATAGAGTGCTAACAAAATTGGTTTTCATAGTGAGGAATCATCATAGCCTATTATTTTGACTTGGTCACATGATAGTGCATAAGTTCTAGTGCTTAGCATAGATAACATAGATTCCAGTCTACAAAGAAAATGGGAAAAAATAGTTCACTAGATTACCATGGTGAAAGATACATTAGTGCAGACTAAGGCACAAGATGAATATAAAGAAGAGAAGAAGAAAATATATAAGACAAAGGTCATACCAAAGAACAAAGATCAACCATCACTACATTCACATGATAAGAAGAAAATAGAGAAAACTAGTGAAGACACTCAAATGCAAATGATAACTTCTACCAAAGGGGTTGGTCAGCCTAGTTCTACCACCTCTTAATAACCATTTGAGAGTTTATTAGCTATCATGAAGACATAAGAGGACATGAACATTGATAAATTATGTCAAGTTGTAGCATATTCCATGAGAGAAATTGTAGTGAAAACAAATAAGTTAAGAAAGAGTGTACAAGACACCTTAGAAAAGGTAACAAATAATCTCCAAACCCCCCTACCTAGACATATCACTGAAAAAGATTTGGAGAAAGCTGAGAAATAGTGGAAGTATTTGACAATTTTTTTTCTTACTTAGGATGAAACCTCAAACAATACATGATGCAAACCTGTTTAGTACAATCTGTGGAAATATTAGAAATGATCTAACAATGTTCAATGTTTACATTAAGAAGTTAAGGAGTTTTATATGTGAAGGAAAATACTTGTATGGAAAATTTTCCTTGGCACATAAATTTACTCAATAGATCTCCACATAAATAATTAATAAGTTGTTAGATAATTGGGGGTGGGGGGGTGTTAAGTTAGTTATAACCAGTTATCCTACATGCCTTAAAAAAACTTTTGTACCAATTTAGACTTCTTAAATTTTCAAATAAATAACTTAGTAACCACATCAAACATCATAATTCAAACCAATTTCATCTTTGCATCAAACTTGCTAACTTACAATTCCTTAATATACCGAGTATCAAATTAATTATCTAGCTTATAGTGAGTTACAACAATAAATAGTTAACATGAAATAAACGTGTAAAATAATAAAAATTCACACATTTGACACATGTATTTAACATGGAAATTGTGTAAAGAGAGAAACTACCTGGGAATTGAAAACCTAAATATTTTTTTCTCTTTTGAAGTGAGCTATGTTAGTAGCCAACCTTCTTAAAGGTTACATACACATTTTAGTGTAACCTAGTTAGAGAGTTTTTACCAAAGACCATCCAAACCTTATAACTCCTCAATATTTCTAAAGAGCGTTCTACTCTAAAGGACTTACAAAACATTCAAAATAATGTTACCATATAGGATTTCAAATACTTATTTTAAGTTCATAGTTTTTTTTCTTCTACAATGGTAAGAAAGTAATAGTGAAAAGATCTGTTAGGTTTTACAACTACCTTGCTTGTTAAGATCTTTGCTTCTCTCTATCTCTTCCTTTTGATCTTTTTGTAGCTGATTCACACACTCACACTTCAACTTAACACTTCCTTTACTTGATATTCATAGTATTATTCTACTCAGTTCACCTTTTGACTTCTTCTTCTTCAAGAACTTGATAAACACCTTCAACATTATAAACAAGAAACATCTTATTCATCCCTTTAAGTATAATTTTTTCTCCATTCTAGAAAATTGTAGATTTTTCACTTAATCATGATCATCAGATCTTCATCAATTTCAGATTCAATGAATCTAGTCACTTAGGAAATATAACTCTACCTTGAACTTTGTGATCCATTCAAATTGCTTACAATCCTTCATCAGATCTTCTTTGAATTTTTCCAACCATTGGTATCATAACTAACTTCATCCTTACCCTTGCAACTTCTTGAACATTCTTAATTTTCATCAAATGTTGGCCTCAGATTAAATATTCTCTTAACTTGTTCCTCATGTTCATGCTTGGTGAACACTAAAACTTTCTTAGTCAATACTTGACTCGGTTAACACTAAACTTCAACAATTATTTTCTAGGTTCTCACTGACAAGTGCAGTAGGTCGGTTAATATTACATTTCTTCATTCACAATGTAAATTATCTTGTATATGTTGGAAACTACAATTGGAATAATTGTTATGTTTTCATTGATGTCACACCTTACTAGGAAGACATTTGTTAACAATGAAGAGTTCCATATTATTTGATTGATTAAGAGGATTTAAAAAGAAAAAGATGAACTAGTAGAGTGTTAAGTAAAGAGGAGTAAGTATGATGGAACTAAAAAGGGCACTTGATCAGTTAGTATTTGACAAGATAATATGTTGTTTGATCATTTTATTAAGTGAAGAAGAAATATGAGTTGAAGTGTAGAAGAGATGATTGATAGAAGTCAAGAAGTTGAGTAAAACATGAGTTTGACTGATGACAAGTTACTAGGTCAATGAAGAAGTTTACCATTACTGAGAAGAAGATTAAGAAACTTAAGTATCATTCAAGAAAAATAGTATTAGCCAAGTGATGGTAATGACCAAAAAAGATGAAGGAAAATTGAAGTAATGACTGAGCACAATATTAGCTAAGCAAGCTAATGAAAGTCAAGTGAGACAAATCAATAGTGATTGAGCTACAAAGTGATGACTGAGATGAAGAACATAGTGATGACCAAGTGTCAGTGAATTAATAATTTTAGAAAGAATCAAGATTTGAGTATGATACAATTGAATTTATGGATTGGTCAAAACACATAAAGTATAACGATTGATGAGTTGAAGTATTTAATGCATGAATTGAGTTTGTTAAGTGATCTAAGACAAAGATTCAATGATAATTTTCTGGAATTTTCAAGAGAAGAAGATGAAGAAGAAGAAGAAGGACAAAATGATGAATAGATTCAATGAATTGATCAAATCCTAAGATCTATAATTAAGTTTTAGTGACAAGAGACTAAACCTATCTATTAATGAGACATAAGAGATGATTTTTAAGGTTTTTAGACTAGCAAATTTGTGAAGAACAAAGTTATAGAGGAAAATTCATAATTTAGTGAAAGATTAATTGCTTGAAGAGTTGCCAAGATGATTAGAGATTAGAGATGGAGGATGTGATGAAGTCTAGTCAATGAACCAGGAATGAGTTGAATGGAGATCTGAACATGCAAAGTGAGTTGTATTTTATTAGATCATCCTAGTTGTTACTTTCTAACCATTATCATAGTATAATCCTTTAATAAAGGTTGACATAATAGTCATATTGTAGATTCTTTAATCAAGGTGAAATTATGATGGAATATTCTAAAGACCTCTAACAAGACCACTCCTAACGGGGTGATTAAATCATTTAACATGGACACACCTAACAATATTTGTAACTTTTAACAGTGTTGGTTCTTAACAGAGATCACTTTAGAATAGTGAAAAAGTGGTAGCATTTTACTTGGTGGTTTTTCCAAAATTGCGTTGCCACAAATCCTGGTGGCATAATGTGTGAATGTTGTTTTTGTCTTTCATGTTATTTACTATTATATATTTTTATTATTCAACATATACTAAAAAAAAAGCTAAGTTATAATATAATAAGATGGATAACTAATGAATTGTTATTTTGGCTGAGTGGATTTATGAGTTTGACTAAGTTGTTTGAAGTTGTTAAAAGTTGAATTGGTACATTTGGACCTGAGGATAATTGATTCATCCCCCTTCTCAGTTATTATAATAATTCTAACAATTGGTATCAAAGCTATTAGTACTTGTAAGGAAAGTTTGAAGGGACTTAAGCTAAAAGATCAAGATGTATAAGAGAGAGGTACCCAAGCTGAACAGAGAGGACTTCGCATCATGGAAATGACTAATGAAATTGTATCTATCTGGAGTTGGATATTCTGCACTATACTACTTGGACAATGAATACATAGAAGTTCCTAGGACCATGGGAATTGAGCAAATAAAAGAGAAGTTGTATTGATGATAAATCTAGCATCTTCCCTAAGTCATGCTAAATTTGATGATGTAAAGGATTGCACTACTAGAAAGAAAATGTGGGATAAGCTAGCACAAATTCATGGATGATAGAAAAAAGTGTTAAGGGCTAAAGCTAAAAGTTTGAGAGGCAAGTTTGATGACATGATAAAAATAGAAAGAGAAACTATTGCACATTAGTATGGCCAAATCAAATAAGTGGTGAATACAATTAGAGGTGTTGGAGAAGACATATCTGAAGAGACTATGATAAGGAAGGTGTTAAGAACTCTACTTCCTATTTATTCTATTAGAGTACCTACATACAAGAACTAAGATGTACACCTAGTAATGATCTAACCTTGGATAGACTAATTGGTAGACTCATTGCATTTGGATTGTCAAATTTTGCTAATTACACACCTTCTAGAGTTGAATGTTCTTTCATGTCTCAACTAACCCTTGATGGATCTAAAAGAAATAAAAGTTCAAAAATTAAGCTTGTGGAAAATGATAGTAAATCATATGATGGACTTGGTGATTTAGAAGCATTATTAGCAAGAAGGATACCAAGAGGAAAAGGTAAATATAAAGGTAAACTTTCTATAATCTATTTTACATGCAATAAAGTGGGCTATATTTCTATAGGATGTCCTAACAGAGATGAAAATGAGGAAAGGAAA
Source organism: Cupressus sempervirens (assembly GCA_028749045.1). Taxonomy (NCBI): domain Eukaryota; kingdom Viridiplantae; phylum Streptophyta; class Pinopsida; order Cupressales; family Cupressaceae; genus Cupressus; species Cupressus sempervirens. The sequence continues at coordinate 887,987,355 of CM053785.1, read as the reverse complement.
GACAACTGATACTCAGGAAGGAAAGACAATAGAGACAATCAAGGTAACAAAGACTATAAGGGAAAATGTAAGAAATCTTGTTACATTGTTAAAGAAGATGGTTTTGAAATTGATTCTGATAAACATGATAAAGAAGTTGTTTATGTTACAATAAAAGATGAATCTAATGAAGATAAAAAGTTTAAGAAAACTGCCCTTATTTCACATGTGAGTAAGAATGATAAATGGATAACTGATATTTCTAAAATCATATGAATGGTGATACAAGTAAGTTTGAAAATCTAGAACACCATAATGGAAGTTGCATTAAGCTTGGAAATGATGACCATCTTATGTGAAAATTAAAGGATATATTATATTGAATGACAAGATCAGGGGTAACAATGCATATTGGGTTGATTCCAGATTAAAATATAATCTATTGAGTGTGACACAATTGAATAGTTCAAGTTATCGATTTGAATTTTAAAACAAGAAGGCAAAGATCTATGATTCTACTAGTGAATTGATTGAAAGTGGAAAGAAAACAAAAGGTAATTTGTTCTATCTAGACATATATGAAAATACATGTTTATTTGCATAATTTGAAGATGTTTGGTTAAGGCATAAGAGGCTCTATCATGTGAACGTCAATAATTTGGTAAGCATTACTAAGATAGAAAGAGTAAGATGATTATCAAGATTGAGAAAACTTGATAAAGTGATGTGCAAATAATGTCAAATGGGAAAAATGAGAAAGTCTAGTGTCAAGAGAAAGACATATTCTTCTGATGATATTTTAGAGCCAGATCATACTGATTTATGTGGAGCTATTGGAGTGAAAACTTATTATGGTGACAAGTACTTTACCCTATTTGTCCATGATTTGTCTAGAATGATGAATGTTATATTTTTCAAAGAACAATTTGATGCTTTTGGAATGTTTAAGTGGTATTTGGATAGAGTTTAAAATGGAACAAGTAAAAGTATGAAATGTTGGCAATCAGATAGAAGAGGTGAATTCATATACGATGAGTTCAATACATTATGCAATGACAAAGGAATCAAAAGATAAATGTCAGCATTGAGTAATCCATCACAAAATGGGATAGCTTAAAGAAGAAACAAATCAATCATAAGTATTGCTCTTTATACACTAAATCGAGTTCAAGTCAAGAAAGGTACAAATAAAACCCCTTTTGAACTGTGTTATGACTATGCACCTAATGCCAATTATTTTAAAGTTTTTGGAAGAAAGTGTTATATATTCAAAGAGTCAAGGAAAGGAAAACTTGATGCAAAGAGTGATGAAGGTATATTCTTAGGATATTCCACTAAAAGAAAGGCATACACGTGTTTGAACACTAAAACTAACAAAATTGTGGAAAGTGCAAATGTTAGAGTTGAAAATTTTATAGAAAAGAATGAAGAAGAATGCAAGAATGAGCCTAGAGATAATAGAAACTTTGTCACTAGTTCATTTGGGGGTCATTTTTGACAGCAAGCCAATTTGGCTTGTCAAATTCATTATTAAAAAAAGGATCCTGATAATGCCAAAATTTCAACGACAGTTAAGTTTAGCATCAAAATTTTGACATTGTCAGGGATATAAACAAAAAATAAAAATAAAACAATTAACACTTCATTTTTTCATGTGGAAAAGTGTGGGCACATAGGAGGGAGGCTTGATAAACAATTTTACAATGCTATTGAAGGTAAGTCTTTTTTGAACAACTTGAGATAACCAATTTGTTGTGCATTCTCCTTAATCAGGGCTCTAAATTTATCATGCTATGATTTTTTTTTATTAGCAAATGTTGGTCAAGAGTTGCATCTTGTTGCTTTTCACAAATAGTGATGGTGTGTAGTCTATTATTGAACAATAAGTAGCTCACTCTACTCACTGTGTGCCCACCTAAAAATCAAATATTGTAACAAACAAAATCAATGTTAATTCCTATTGATAAGATAAAGGATAAAAAATATATACATGTTTACTTGAAAGGGCCATCAGATCTGTGAATGTTAAGTTTTTGAGAGACAAGATGCTCATAAGCCTAGTTGAGTTCAAACTAGGCACAGGTAAATTGTCAAGAATAGTTCTTAAATTTGTGAAGTTATGATGCAGGAGCATCCAGAGGTATAAGGGCAATCCTGTGTCACCCAAAAAAAAAAAGTACTTAGACTTAGTTTCTGTTTCATTTCTTTTCATTTTTGGATACCCATTTGGGTCAAATAAAGGTTCCAACTCTCACAGTTCAACTATCAGTGTGCTAGAAAATTCTAAAAAAATAGGAGCATGCAATTTGGCCATCATTTTGGTGACCTAGAAAGTGTGAATTGGCCAAATGAATGTAATTTTGATTTAGAGCATTCCAAGAAAAGAATCAGGTCAAAAGGCCCTATGGTTTGAAAGTTATTGCAATTTTTTGGGTTTTGGAGACCTCCTAAGAATGCTTCAAAGTCAAGTTAGGGGGATTAAATGACCTCAAAAAGGGTCAAAAAATGGGGGATGAATGAATTTTGTCCATAGGGCTATAGAGAGCTTCGAGAGCTTTCCGAAAATGTAAACGGTTCGTCAATCGGAGCTACGGTTCAAAAGTTATGCCTCCCGGAAGTTCAGTTACCGTTTCTGGATTCTTCTAGATTTGCACCGACTTCTAACACAGCTTTTGGAACCTTCTATTTGGTTGGTGGATGCCTACTAGCACTTTCTAGAATGTACTCCTAGTCCTTAACCCTCCGGGATCTATTTAAGGAGAGTTTTGGCATTGTAAAAGGCAGTTCGGAGTGGAGTTTGAGAGGAGGTACTGAAAGGAGAAATTATCTCCAGATTTATGCTATTGTAAGCCCTTAGGGCATGTTTTGAAGTTTATTTTCTTTGTACTGTTTGTACTAGATTACTTTCTCAATTAATAAAATTTCCCTTTTCTGTTGTGTCCATTCTGTTCTTGGGTTGTATCCCCGTCAAGTGGTATCAGAGCCGATTTTCCTGAGTGTGTAGATAGAACGCCGACTGTGAGGCAGTTTGCACCAGGACTGTGTGGTTGTGGGTTTGAGTTAAGAAGATGCCTCCATGAAGAGAGTGTGGTGGAATGGGTAGAGCTATTAATCCTGAGGAGGTTAGAGCCCTCCAAAGGCAGGTGCAGGCATTGCAAGAAGAGCTTCGTAGAGGAGCAAATGTTGTCGCGGGTGACAATAGTGAGGATGACAATGAAGAAGAAGTAATGGGACCAAAAGAGGAATTTGATGGGGAAGTTCTGAATCATGTAGAGGAAATGATTTTTAGTGCCATTACTAAGTTTGGGAAAAGACCCACAATTGAAGTGGGTGTATTTTCAGGAAATCTGAAACCAGATGAGTTGATCGATTGGATCAATGAACTGGAAGAATACTTTGAGTATGAGGATATCAGGGACCCAGATAGGGTTAAGTTTGCAAAGGCCATGCCAAAATCTGGTGGCAAGAGGTCCAATTAGAAAGAAACAGAAGAGGAAAGGAGAAGATCACAAGATGGGATCGCATGGTGGACAAATTGAAGAAACAATTCATTCCTGTGGACTATGAGCTTGATATGTTTAAGAAGATGCATGGGTTAAAGCAAGCAGGAAGATCAGTCCAAGAATATACAGAGGAATTTTACCGACTCTTGACTAGAGCTAGGCATGCAGAAGCAAATAAGGAGAAGGTTGCACGTTATATCAGTGGGTTGCGACCTAGCATCCAAGAGGAATTAAGTTTGGTAAGAATGACTAGCGTTGAAGAGGCATACCAGTTTGCCCTACGAGTTGAAGAGAAGCTGAATAAAAGGTTTGAAGGAAGACAAAGAGGGTGCGGTCAAGGAGGAAGGGGAAGCAGTAGATCATCTAGAGGCCGCAATGAAACCCAAAAGAAAAATGAAGATGTGGGTACTAGCAGGAACCAGAGGAATGAGGGTTTCAACCACTCCCATGATCAAGACTTTAGAAATTAGAGAGGAAGAGGTAGAGGATGTGGACAAGGAAGAGGAGGCTTCTGTGGTACCTATTTCCATTGTAATGAAGAAGGTCATCGTGCCTTTGAATGCCCTCAATGAAAAGGAAGGACAGATAGGAGAGCTGAGGGCCAAGCTAGGGTTGCTCATGTGGATGAGGATGCACAATCATCACATTTAGAGGATGCAGAAAGAGGAGAGACTTTGGTAAATGAAAGAGTCCTACTAAGTGGTGAGATTGAACCAAGACAATGGAGGAGTTTGTTCCGTACCAGATGCAAGTGTGAGGATAAATGTGTTGATGTGATCATTGATGGTGGTAGCACTGATAACTTGGTATCAGAAGAGATGGTCTCTAAGTTGAAGCTCAAGAGGGAGAAACATCCCCAGCCCTATCGGATTGCTTGGGTGAAAGATGATCATAAGGTCCTAGTAAGTGAACAATGTTTAGTAAAATTCAAAATTGGGAGTTACCATGATGAAGTTCTCTGTGATGTTATTTCGATGGATGTTTGCCATCTATTATTGGGTAGACCATGGCAGTTTGATAGACATGCAATGCATGATGGACATGCAAACACATACTCTCTGACAAAGGATGGAGTTTGCCACAAATTGAAGCCCATGAAAAAGGAAGGTAAAAAGGTATGTATCAGTGCTAGGATTTTCCTTGTTGATGGAAGGAAGTTTTTAGATGGCATGAAACATCAGCATATGTGCTATGCTTTGATTCCTAGGAAAGATAAAGAAGGTAGTAGTGAAATACCACTTGAAGTTTCAAATTTACTAGGGGAGTTTGGAGATATTATCTCTGATAATGTTCCAGATGGATTGCCACCAATAAGGCAAATCAGTCATCAGATAGATCTGATTCCAGGAGCTAGTTTTCCAAACAAGGCTACTCATAGGATGACCCCTACTGAAACAGAGGAGCTAAATAGACAGGTTCAAGAGCTATTGAGGAAGGGCTTGATTCGAGAGAGCCTGAGTCCATGTGCAGTACCTGCAGTACTTGCACCAAAGAAGGAAGGAGAGTGGAGGATGTGTACAGATTCTCGAGCTATAAATAGGATAACCATCAAGTACCGGTTTCCTTTTCCAAGGATGGATGACCTTATGGACTGCTTGAGTGGAGCTTAGTACTTCACAAAGATAGATCTGAAGAGTGGTTATCATTAGATACGGATTTGAGAAGGAGATGAGTGGAAAATAGCCTTCAAGACCAAGGAGGGTCTTTATGAGTGGTTAGTCATGCCCTTTGGATTGACGAATGCCCCAAGCACCTTCATGCGGCTCATGAATGAGGTACTTAAGAAGTTCTTGGGAAAATTTGTTATTGTCTATTTTGGATGATATTTTAATTTTCAATAAGATTTTGGAAGAACATTTACTGCATATTCATAGTGTCCTTGAAAGGCTAAGGGAAGAGAAACTGTTAATTAATTTGAAGAAGTGTATCTTTGCAAAAAGGGAGTTAGTCTATTTGGGGTTTGTTATATCACCCGAAGGTCTCAAAATGGATCCAGAGAAGGTAAAAGCCATCTTGGAATGGCCTACTCCAAGGTCTACTACTGAGGTAAGATCATTTCATGGTCTGGTTAGTTTTTACAGGAAGTTTATTAAGAATTTCAGTGGCATATGTGCACCCCTAATTGATACAATAAGAGGGGATAGAAAAGAGTTCAAATGGACTGTAGCAGCTGCAAGAAGTTTTGAATTGCTGAAGAAGAAGGTAACATAACAGCCTGTGTTGGCACTTCCAAATTTTAGAAAGGTTTTCTAGGTGGATTGTGATGCTAGTGGTAGCGCTATTGGGGCTGTATTAAGCCAAGAAGGTAAGCCTATTGCATATTTTAGTGAAAAATTGAATGATGCAAAGAAGAAGTATTCTGTTTATGATCAAGAATTCTATGCAATAGTTCAGGCCTTAAAGAAATGGAGGCATTATTTATTGCCAAAGGAATTTGTTTTGTATATTGATCATCAGGCATTACAGTACCTAAATAGCCAAGGTAAATTGAATTAGAGGCATATGAAGTGGGTAGAGTTCTTGTAGAGTTATACATTTGTGTTGAAGCATAGAAGTGGAAAATCTAACAGGGTTGCAGATGCACTAAGTAGGAGACAGTCATTGCTTACAGAAATGCAGGTTGAAGTAGTTGGGTTTGATGAACTCAAGAATTTGTACCTTGAGGATCCTGATTTTGCTGAAGCATGGAAAGCTTGTAAAGAACCTACTGCTATAGATAGAACCAAGTGGTTAGACTATTTGATTTAGGATGGCATGTTGTTCAAGGGTAGTCAATTGTGCATTCCAAGAAGTTCCATGAGAGAAAATCTGATTAAGGAGAAACACAGTGGAGGGATGGCAGGACATTTTGGTCGAGATAAGACCATTTCCATTCTTAAAGAACATTATTTTTGGCCTCAAATTTCACAGGATGTGAAGAAGTTTGTACAAAGTTGCCAGGTTTTTCAAGTTGCCAAGGGGTTTAGTCACAATACTGGCCTATATCAGCCATTGCCTATTCCATCAAGGCCATGGGAGGACATAAGTATGGATTTTGTTCTTGGATTGCCAAGGACACAAAGGGGTAATGACTCATTATTCATGGTGGTTGATAGGTTCTCGAAAATGGCACATTTCATTCCATGCCACAAAACTCATGATGTTGTCCATATTGCAGACTTGTTTTTCAAAGAGGTGGTAAGACTACATGGTCTTCCAAGGAGCATAGTTTCTGACAGAGATACTAAATTTGTGGGGTATTTCTGGAGGACATTGTGGAAAAAGTTAAGAACTGACTTGAAATTCAGTTCCACACATCACCCACAGACTGATGGCCAAACAGAAGTGGTAAACAGAAGTCTGGGCAATTTGCTGAGATGTTTAGTTGGGGATAAGCCCAAGGGATGGGATTTGATTCTACCACAGGTAGAGTTTGCTTATAATAACTCTATAAATAGGAGTACTAGAAAATCACCATTCCAAATTATATATGGGAGTAGCCCAAGGACTGCACCAGAGCTGAGGAAGATAGAGCAAGGGGAGAGGACAAGTGCTGAAGCGAAAGAATTTGCTGAACATATCAAGCGTCTACATGAGGAGGTTCAGGCACACATTACCAAGATGAATCAAGAGTATAAAGCTAGGGTTGATCAAAGGAGAAGACATAAGGAATTCCAAGTAGGGGATCTCGTCATGGTACACTTATGAAAAGAAAGATTTCCAGCCGGTACTTACAACAAGCTAAAAATGAAGAAATTTAGCCCCTGCAAAGTTTTGAAGAAACATGACTCAGGAAATGCATATGAGGTGGAGCTGTCAGATGGTATTCACATTTCTCCCATTTTCAACATTGCAGATTTAATAGAGTATCATGATGATGGTGCAAATGAGGTGTTAGAGCCATGTCTAATTCCTGCTTCTAAGAAGGAGGAGATAGAAGACATTCTAGATCATCGTGTGGGTAGTAGTACCAAAAACAGGCAGTATGAAGAGTATTTGGTCAAATGCAAAAGACGATCGATCGAGGACTCAACTTGGATTTTAGTAGCTGAGGTTTCCCATTTGGGATTTCCTCTACCATTCATAAAGTGACAGGGTCACTTTTCAATCTACCCTGGGTGTCTAATGCAGGAGCATCCAGAGGTATAAGGGCAATCCTGTGTCACCCAAAAAAAAAAAATGTACTTAGACTTAGTTTCTGTTTCATGTCTTTTCATTTTTGGATACCCATTTGGGTCAAATAAAGGTTCCAACTCTCACAGTTCAACTATCAGTGTGCTAGAAAATCCCAAAAAAATAGGAGCATGCAATTTGGCCATCATTTTGGTGACCTAGAAAGTGTGAATTGGCTAGATGAATGTAATTGTGATTTAGAGCAATCTAGAAAAAGAATCAGGTCAAAAGGCCCTATGGTTTGAAAGTTATTGCATTTTTTTGGGTTTTGGAGACCTCCTAAGAATGCTTCAAAGTCAAGTTAGGGGTATTAAATGACCTCAAAAAGGGTCAAAAAATGGGGGATGAGCGAAGCTTGTCCATAGGGCTATAGAGCGCTTCGAGAGCTTTCCAAAAATGTAAACGGTTCGTCAATCGGAGCTACGGTTCAAAAGTTATGCCTCCCGGAAGTTCGATTACCGTTTCTGGATTCTTCTAGATTTGCACTGACTTCTAACGTAGCTTTTGGAACCTTCTATTTGGTCGGTGGATGCCTACTAGAACTTTCTAGAATGTACTCCTAGTCCTTAACCCTCTGGGATCTATTTAAGGAGAGTTCTGGCATTGTAAAAGGTAGTTCGGAGTGGAGTTTGAGAGGAGGTACTGAAAGGAGAAATTATCTCCAGATTTATGCTATTGTAAGCCCTTAGGGCATGTTTTCAAGTTTATTTTCTCTGTACTGTTTGTACTAGCTTACTTTCTTAGTTAATACAATTTCCCTTTTCTGTTGTGTCCATTTTGTTCTTGGGTTGTATCCCCATCAAGTTAAGGATGTCTCTCCTTACCAGCGGTGATGGATAGAATGTTCCTCCAGCCTTCAAATAAAATAAACCTTAAAATTTTGGATAAAATAAACCTTAGCAGCGATGGATAAAATAAACCCTAAAATTATGTTACAAAAAAAACCTTCAAAAATCTAGAAAATTTAATCAATAAGATGAAAAATGTGGTTGGAATTAAAACTTTCAAGACGTTGTTGATAGAGTCATGAGCAGCTAAAGCCAAGATGTCTATGTAGGACACGATTCCACTACAAGCTGCTTCCACTCTTGCTTTTATGTCATTAAATATTGTGAGTGCCTTCATTCATAGTGATACATTTAGTAGAGTCACCCACTTATTTGATGTACCATTCAACAACACTGATACATCACATCCCTATCAAATTCATACCCAAAAAATTTGATTAACACACGAAATACCTAAAATATATTTTTATTGAGAACACATAGGTGCTCCTTTAGAATACTAAAAAATTCCTAAACATCTTGACAACTAGCATGAAAATTTAAGGTTCAGGGAAAAGAATTTTGAGTTCTTCCCCATGCTCCCTTTTTATCTCAATTCAACCAATTCCATGCTCTTTGTGTTTATAGTTTTGCAATGCAATGGGGCTATAAATTTCCATTAGAATAAACCACTAGATCCCATACACAATGACACACGATACATGAGTCACTTGTGCTTTTTTCTAGATGCTTTGCCTACAATCAATTTATTTTATCTCAACTACCACGTGTATCAGGTGAATGTGAATGAGAAGTTTGCCATTTTAAGATATATATTTTGGAATTTAAATATTTTTTTAGAATAGTTGGTTTTTACTATTCATAATTGAAAAGTAGAATAATAATATGATTGTTTTGAATTTATAGAGCTAATTCTTTATACAAAAGTGTGAATTTAAAATCCAATAAGATGAGCTTTACTAGAGATGATTGATAATTGTTAAAAATTCTATGTTTTTTCTTATTGTATTTCCTTTGATTATGTATGCCGTAAAAATGAATATTGACAGTCGGTTTACAAAAAATAAAAGTATAAATGAGAATTAAAGATTGCACAAAAAATAAATTTTAAATTTTCATTTCTCAAAGTCAACATTCAATAGCTAATGTTATGGCAAGCTATTGGGAATAGATGCCTATTTTGTGCAAAAATTAACATAAGTATGAGAGATAATTAATCTTCATTTTGTTAGCTTTATGAAAAAAAAAGATATTATTAAAGTAATAATAGAAATATTAAAAAATGAAAAACTTACGCTAATGATTAGTCTTCGTTAAGAAATAATACCAATTTATAGATGTATAACATATGAGAAAGATTCATTTCATACATTTTTCAAGATGGAGGAAAAATAATTATTTAGATTTTTTAATAGATCTAAAACTATTTTATATAGTTAGTTGAATTGATTAAAATAATTTATTTAATTGTGAAAAATATATTTAAAGTGAAAAATAATTAGATTATATTTAAGTAAGATGGAGTTGGATGCATCACATCACATCCAAGAGGGAAACAAAGTTTGTTAAAAGTAGTGAGAGTTTGAGTCATTATCATTTAATTTCTACACACATTTTTGAGAGATTTTTTGTGTTAAAGTTATTTTTAATTATCTTAATTATCTTAATTATTAGCTATGTCACTAGGATGTTGCATGGCATGTTTGGATATGTTAATCTAGATTATTGTTAGTTCTAAGCTAGACAATAGTAGATTCCTACACTCAATTTACTTGTCTAGATCAATAATGTCATCAAGAGGGATATACCTGCCAAGGTTGATTGTAATTGTCCCTTGAAACCTATTCGTATTAGGATGCACTATTTTCTGCACTAAGTAGACTAAAATAGTGAACCTGAATTGCAATGAATTTACTTCTCTTTAATTCAACATTCAAGGTGGCATGGAAACTTTATACTCATGAAATGTCTCTTGCATGTATGATGTTGAAAAAGATGTTTTTTCAATGTGTGTGATGCAAGTAGGAGGTGTTAACTATGTTTCACTGATCCAATTCTAATTACTAGGCTTCTTCCAAGCCTACCCAGAATATCAATGCCATCCCTTAGGATTCTCCAAGGTTAGAGACTAGGTGATTGACCTATTCATTATGTCACCTCATCTATTCCAAATGTCTCTACCTAACCCTTCACAAACTCAACTAACTACCTATTACAATACCCAAAACCTCCAACACCTTACACTGTCTAGGATCTTTATCAACACCATATTCCAATAATCTTCAAAATAACTTAACTCTTTTTCAACTAAGTGATTTCAAACATTCACAAGGTTCTATACACCTTGGTGGGCTTCAAATACCAATTTCCATAAACAGACCTAATGGAGGCTCTCCCTAATAGCCCTTTCTTGGGATTTAAAGCAAGAAACTAAAATCTTTCAAACATCTACCAAAACTAAATGCAGATTTAGACACCCATTATTGAGCTTGACTAAATTCCAAAATTATAGATTCCCAACTATTCAATAAGGTATATAACCCAGAGGCCCTACTCTAGGTTAATAGGCCTAAAGAACATACTCAAACTATATCTCTTCGGAACCCTCAAGAACTTGAACAAACACCATTCAATATACCATTACCTTGTCAAAAACTTTCCAATTGCTGAATTTCAGGCTCCTAGTCATTGAGGAGATCATCAAACCTTCAAACCCTTACCTAGTGAGAGTTTCATGGATATCTCAAGAAACTAACCACCAAATTCCATTATCTCATTTTCCAACTATTCTCATGGATCTTCTAGCATTCCAAAAGTGAATTCAAACCTTCCTTCTTGTGTTTAGACTCCAAAAAACCATTAACACACTCCTTGACTGCTACTTTGTTGCATAACAAATGCAACAATAGATGCCATATATAACCTTGATCAACTCTCCATAAGAAGTAGCTTTATAGTGTGAATCAATAGAATGGAATTATGAAACTCATAGAAACTCTTTCATCCTCCCTAACTTCTCATAATGAAATATGCAACCAAAAGAAATGGTACTGTACTCTGATAGTATACAACATTTACTATCTAAACAAGGAGCATGGTATTTTGTAAACAATCTAGTGATACTATGTGCATCAACATTCATCCTATATTTCATTCAATCATAAAAGAAACTTAATAGTCATCATAAACTTGATACAAAGGAGACGACAATCAGACTGTGATCCAAATACTATTTTATCAACAATATTACATAAATTGAATGATTTGTTCTACAAACTCATACACAAAACTCTTCATTTCTCTTCTCCACATATCCTCTTCTCTCCAAGTTTACATGAGAATTTCAGTTTTATATAATGACATGACCTTTTAACTCCCCTAATGGTTTGTTCAAGGTGGATGACTTCTCACCTTCCACAAAACTTGTCATTTTGCAAAAATTGTTGATAGCAACTTTTTGTTAATTTTACATTATTTTTTGCATATTTTACATTTTATGCTCTAATATACTTTCCTAGGCACCATAAATAGTTCCAACACCACATCGTGACATATTAACACTACATTATATTCCATTTATGCCCTTGCATGCGATTTTCCCAGATTTGACTCACTTTGACCCATAAAGCTTAAAACAAGAACTTGGTCAACATGACCTTAATTAAACATCTAAAAACACGAATTGAAACATTTAATTTCCTAATCTATCAAGACTCACAAACATAGTAACTTTGACTCAAAATTTCATGGGTATGGTCAAGGTGCTCCTACACCAGTGTGTATCACCTATTCAATTTAGGCTCTTTCAATTAGAAGTCATAGTGAGATAAATAGTATTCACCACATTTAATTATAACCTAATCTAAATGAACATTTATATTAGCATCATATGCATAATGTACATTTAGAATGACTAGGACATCAAGGAGGGAACACAGTGACTGTTAAGAATAGTGTACAAAATGATGATCCCTCCTCATTTTGCAAACAATTCCATTCTATCTTTGCCCATCATAATCCTCAAGTTTGAAGTGTTCCCTTCACCCATGGCATGTTTCAATTTTTTCTTAATTTCCATTTTGGGCTTGATATGCTTAACAATGCATCACCTAAAGGTATTTTCCTGTTGTTATGTTTTCATTTGATCAAATTAAATATGTTTTTGTTGAGCAGTTTCTAGGGACATAATTAGGTGATGTTTCTGGGCATTCTTCATTATCAACCTCCTATTGCTTTTTAGACTAAGTACATTATTTTCACATTCTTGTAGATTTGTTTAGATGCCATCATTACTAAAGAGATAGTAATATTTTATTATTTTATTATTATCAATTATATACAATATATTACTAATAATTGTGTGCTTATATTTGATATAATTTTATAGCTTGAATATTTGGTTGTGAAGAAAGTCCATGCCTAACAATATGAATCTAGAATAAAATAAGGCAACAATTGCTAGATTGTGGTCTCAATTCAAAAGAAATGGTGATGGAAAATTTTATGTTCCTTTCAAAAATGTAAGAGTTTAAAGAATTGAATAATTCTAATCACATCAACTCAGAGACATTGTAAGCAACATGATCACATTGAAGGGGGAAAGGATTTTCGTCCTTTGGTGAATGTGGATTTCAAACTGGTGGAACATGGAGGTCTGAATATTGAAGAAGAAGTTAATACTCCCATGGAAGAAGATGATCCAAAGGTAGAGAAAACAATTGAAGATGTTGGTATAGGTGCAACTGATAATGTGTCAAAGAACAGGGTTGAAGAACATTTTACTGGTGCAACTAATGAAGATGATGAAGACGATGATAGTTGTGCATCTAATGATGATGATGAAGAGAACCTTGATATATCTATAATTTAAAAGGCATATGAGCCCTTGTACCAAGGCTCCCAAACAAGACTTTTCTCCGTTGTATTGTTGTTGGTAAACTTCAAGGTTATGAATTGTATATCCAATGTAGCAATCTCACATATGCTAAGGTATAGTGTTATTTTTGTCATCTTCTATGTTAGTGTACCATTAATGTTCTTTATATTACTAAAAATATTTTTCCATAGGTTGATAGGTGAGTGTTTGATACTACAATCAAACATTCTACCTCGCTCTTACTAAGAATTATCGACCATTATGAAAGATATTGGAATGGAGTATCAAACAATACATGCATGTCCCAATTATCATATTATATATCATAAACAACATGAATTCACAACATAATACCTTGATTATCAAATTAGTAGATATTTATTAGATCAATTAATGAAAAAGGTGTCTCACAAGGTTCTTTGGTACATTCCCATTATTCCATGGTTGCAATGATTATTCAGGTGTACTAGCTTGGCACAATTTATGGATTACCATGCATGCAATAGAAATCAAGATGAAATTATGTGAATGCCTATGGATGGTTTTTCATTTAAGGACATAGAATATAGGTGACTAGTATTTAAAGAAGAACCTCATAATCTGAAGATTTCTTTGGTAGCAGATGGTGTCAATTCATTTGGAGAGATGAGATATATTTACTCAGTCTGGCCTATTTTTATTATTAACAATAACATTCCTCCTTGGATGTTCATAAAGAGGGAGCACATAATATTTGCAATGATTCTACTAAGTACTTTTCCATTTAATAATCATCTAAATTAATTTATAAACAATAATTTTAAAGATATGAATAATTACATCAAAATGACAATGATTGTATCAAAATAGCCGTAATAATTATGTTTTGTTTATGTTCATTCAATTAGGTAAGTACCAAGTGAAAGATATTTGTTGGAGTTATGGAATACGGTCACTAATGTATGGCATATCTAGACCAATTAGTGAAAGGAAATTTCAATTCTTTGTAAGCTCGTATGGAAAATACATGATGCCCCTCAACTAACATATTTTTATGGTATGTAAAACTATTAACGCATATTTTTCCTTGTATGTTTAAGTTGCATGTGATAATTTTAAATATGAATCTTATAGTACATGTCATCCAATTATACATGATCTTGTATGTCTTTAGACAAAGGGAAAATTTGCATGTCCAATTTGTGGTCCAAAGATGAAATCTTACCATTCAAAAAGTTTAGGAAAATAGGTGGTCAATGAGCATTAACACTTTCTCCACAAAAATAATAAGTATCAAATTGTTGAAAAACATCTTTTCAATGGGAAAGAAGAGACAACGTCGGATCCATGAAGAATGACACCTCACATGTGGAAGTTGGAATACAATAGAATGAATCATCAAGGAAATGTCATTCTATCTAATGCAGATTTTTGTATGAAATTTAAATTTGGATATTGTCTTTTGTTTATTAATGATATAATTGATGTTTGTGAAGGTCATCAAGGCATTGATGAGAAACTTCCAAAAGGACAGCTATCCTAGACAATTTAGTAGGTTGTCATACTACAAGCACCTCCCAATCACACATTTGTTTGATGTTATGCATATTGGAAAGAATGTAATAGAGACACAATGAAAAATATTGAATGGAAGGTGTGACAAAGAAAAAATGGTTAAATTTTAACATTGATGAATCCAATCATGCATTGAAGTTTTTTGTTGAATCATATAGCAATGGAAACTAGATTAATATGAGCGACATTCCTTGGTTATTAATGCAACAATAAATTGGTGCCATATATAAAGCCATAAAAGAAACTAAATTTTCCACAGGATTTGTTGCATACCAAAGATAACTTTAGTGGCTAATATTTTCCAATTGGCTAATCCCACTCATCGGGGACCCCGGATTTGGCTTCTTTTTTTGCACTTTTGGGGTATCCATGTTGCCTACACTTTACCAAAATTAGGTCCCATGGTTAGGCTAATCACCAATAATAATACATAAGTATTTATATTTTAGTGATGACTTCACCAATGGAATTTAAATTTTCTATGTAGTAATTTAAATAGATTTGCCTAAATTTTCAAGGCTTTTCTTAATTAATGGTTGTATTCACTAATATTTGGTAAAAAAATTAAGTTACAATACATATTAAGTATGTATATTTGACATGTGTCTCTTTTCTAAAGACCTTTCATGAAACTTTTCATCCTTTCTCACTTTGTTGTGAAATAGATTTGATTGGGGACACATGTCTTTACTTTGAGAACTTTCTTTGAAACTTGGTATCCTTCTAAAAGTTTGTCTTGAAATAAGATTTAGGCCATTGATTTAGGATCATCCAACGGTTAAAAATAATAGGGGTGCATCTCTCAAACCACCATTCAATAATTTGGAGGGAAATTGTAATGATAAAAGTGGGCTAAATTTAACCTAAAAGTTTGATAATTAATTAGGCTAAATATAATGAAAATTCATTGTTTCTAGGTATGTGTACTTTTTTCCACAATTTCAATCAATTTTCATATGATTGGAAAATAATCACCAATAAAATTAAAAATTTTCCTACTTAAAAATAAAAATTCACCAATAAAAATTAAAATTTTCCCCTTGAACTAATGTTCAATTCACCAATTTTTTTTCTAAAGGGGGTTTCTTAAAGTTATCAATGTTGCAAACATAAGTAGTCTCATACCAAAGAAAGGTGATTTTGGGTCAGGTTGAAAATGCATGATTGGCATACCTTCGTCAAGGTAAGTCTTGTTCTTCTCTATTTACAATAAATTTGTAAAACATTATGTAATTTTAATTATTTTATTTTATAATATTTTGAAAATATCATTTTATTATTACTGCAGTACGTTCTACCTCTATCTCTCCCACACAACTTTAATAACATGAGTGTCAATTACATTGTATATAATCTTGGGAAATACATGAGGTTAGAAGTGCTATTTGTTAGATTTTTTGTATAGAAGTGTTATTAATCTCATTAATATATTGTTGCATGATGAATATCTTCTAGGTGGTTGTCATCTAAAGAAATTAATAAAAAAGACATAAAGAAATGGAAGAGAAGAATTCCTTAGCTTTTTTGTGAGATGCAAAAGTGTCTACCTTCAACTTTTTTTAATGCACGAGAACACTACCTCATACATCTAGTTGAGGAGATCAAATTGTGTGGACCTATACCAATTAGGTCAATGTGGATGGTTGAGAGGCATTTGAAATTTTTGAAGGGTTTAGTTCGATAGAGAGCATGTCTTGAGGATTTCATGATCGAGGGATATATGGTCTACCAGACCATGGTTTACATTCATGAATATCTTCCCAAGTTTTTATCAAAGATCCATGTAAATCGCATTTGGGATCCCAACTCCATTAACATATTTGAGGGGAGTCCTTAATGGAGAAAGGTAGATTGAGGAAAGTGAGAGGTCATTATAAGATGTTATTGTAGTTAATTAATTTTCATCCATCGTCAATATAAGTTGTTTCTAACTGGTCTATTTATTTTATACAGTTTCTCATGAGTGGGATGCACTTCATTTGTATATTTCAAACAACCTTTGATTGGATGATGGTAAGGATTGAACAATCTCAAAAAAATAGTCACTCATTAACATGGGAAGGTGTTGCTTCATTGGTTAAAGAAGTTCATCGTAATGGAGATCCCAATGTTACACCAATGGTAATAGATCTAGCAAATGGTTTAAGAGGTGGAAAGGTACGTATAAGTTAATCTATCATGATCCATTTATTTAATATCAATTCAAGGATGGATGCATAATTTTGACACATTTGAAAAATAATAGGTCAAGCACCACAAAGCTATGTACTACAATGACCAAAAATTTTGCATAAAAAAGGTGGATGAGACTAAGAGAGCTTGTGATTCTGAGATAACTATAGTGTTCGAGGTCACCAATATTTCATCTAGAAACAACATGAATCCTCAATAATTTGAAAATAAATACTATGGTGTTTTGGATGATATAATCGAGTGCAAATTTAATTCCTTCAAACAAGTTCTATTCGGTGTACGATGGTATAGGCTATGAATGAATCAAAATGATCCTGATAGAAATATTATTGAACATGATAATGGATTTAAAATGATTAATACAAGGTCATTTGAGCCACTTGGAAATGATTCCTATGTTCTTCCAAGCCAATTCGAGCAAGTGTTTTACTTTGGTGTTCCATATAAACTGGGTTGGTCATTTATCGTTAGACACAATCCAAGAGGAAGACCAGTAAAGTATAATGTGATTGAAGAAGAAGATACCGAAGAAGTGGAAGACAAAGTAGATGATGGTGATGGTGAAGATGAAGGAGGAGATGATGATGTTGATGATGGTGAAGATAAAGGAGATGATGATGGCAAAGATGTTCATCATGATAATGATGATGACGACAACAATGATGATGGTGGTGGTGGCGGCGATGATGATGATGATGGTGATGATGATGACAATGACGACGATGCTAGTCATAGTGACAATCATGATGTTGACAATAGTATTTTTGACGATTTGGATGATGATGGCAATAATGATGATGTTCATAATGATGAGGTGGAAGAAGAAGATGATCAATGACATGATCAATGGAAATGTATTAGGTGTTGATTACTTATAATATTCTTTTTTGTAGAGTAACCAATTAAAAAATATACAATTTTATGTTTTTTGCGATGTATGCATGTTGTTCATGTTATGTTCTATGCATAATTTGTAGCATAATATCATGTAATTTGTAACTAACTTAAAATAAATGATTTACATATGTAGGAAAATATACCCCTTTAACGAGGATCATACAAAGTGACACAGACTAGGAGTATAAGTTTATTACATGCTTTCTTTCTTTTTACCTTTGACATTAACTTTAGGCAAAATTCATCAATATTAGCCTCATTTTATAGAAAAATATTTCACTCCTTCAACTATATCTCTCATTTGATGGGCTCTAGGTACCACCAAATAGGTATATGTCAGATTTCTCTTCCTCAAGTGAGGGAAATGCAAGAATAGAAGAGGACGGTGAGACATGTAGTAGGTCTACAAAAGAGAGACAAACTAGAGGGAAAAAGATTAGAAGAAAATTCAATAAACACATGCAATTTTTCCTTGCTCAAAAGGGGTCATGTTCTTATGACAATGAGACAAAAGATAACATCAATATTCTCTTGAGGTGCACACCTCTTGAGAAAGAATGGGTACCCAAGGAATTACCTCCTTTTAATACTAATTTTTGTGTTAACAAGAGGATATATCACATAGCTCCATCATCATTTCATGGTTTGGTCCTATTTCCCAAGGATAGCATAAAGGTCAATTATAAAAAAGTTTTTGAATTGATGGAGTATGTAGGAGCTTGTTACAATTACAAAACTTGGATGCAGATAGTTCAATATAGAAAAAGTATCTATAGGTATGCACTATCAACAAATTATCTACAATGGAAAGAAAATGATCAAAGTAAAAGACGATGTATACATTGATGGAAGGCCAAAAGCAACAGGGAACATTATAGGTTTTATAAATAGTATGCATCCTGGGTCAACTAATAAGTGACCTAATTGTATTTTTGAGGCACATTAAGTTTAGGGGAAGAGTTGCTAATAGATTACAATTTGAATCACGTAGATACAAAGAAAGTTACAATCATGGGACTTGTAAGTACTATATATGTAAAATTTAAACTAATTACTTCCAAATAGAACTCTAATATGCAATATACCATTTTAACAATAAGTTGTTTTGCTATGTGGACTATTCCATTGATTATGCTAATGTTTTTATATATATTCTTTGTCACAAGGTGACATGGTCGATCCATCAAATGATAGAGGCAGGGATGTTGCTCCCACCCCTTCTCTAATGCAGGTAAACCTTCTATATAAAATAAATACAATTGTAATTTTACAAAATGTCAGATTATTATGTTACTTTCATGAAGGTTTTGGACTTTTTTTGATTGTTTTACTAATATTTTTTGTCACAATTTGGTTCATAGGGAAAGGGAAAGAAACATATTGCACAACAACGATTACTTTTTGATATGGCGGCCACAGTATTATGCGATGATGATATTGTATATAGAAATGACCTTGTTAGCCTATGTAAAAATACCCTCAAGACTATCAATCCACAAACTCTTGGGCTTGTAATGGATCCACATCCAACATAAGAGAAAGAAGCCACAAGAAATGAATTGCATTGTAGAGCATGTTGTCTGGAAGTAAGTAACAATGAACCTTTTGCTAGAATAATAGTTCAATAAAGCTTTACGATTTATAATAATTTATGGATCATGAACCACAATATGTATGTTTTGTTATAGAATTTTTTGAGACCACACCAAGTTCTTCCACCTGACGAGGGTATTAGAGTATGTCCTACAGGTATGTAATTTTAATTTTCAATCATCAGAAGGGACATTATTTTCTTCATGATTATTATTAATAGTTTTATATTATTGTTGTCATGTTCACTCTTCTCATGTACTTAACCACTTGTATTTATTCTTTGATACTTAAAATTGATACAATCCATTATTCACACTATATAATTGATACTCATTCCTAATATGTTATCTTAGCTATATGTGAAAACTCATATATATTTTCTAATTATAATCATTGAACCTTTATGATGATATAGTCTTAAATGTATATCCTCTTGACCAATTCCATGTCCATGAGCTTGTGATGATATGATTTTGATATCTATGTTGTACATAACAGTCAGTCTGAAATTTTCTATTGTTGCCTTTGATATGATTCCATTATCATTGTCATAAAAGCTTACAAATCCATATAAATTCATTACAAATGTTCTTTTCATTACAAGATCCTCATTGATAATACCCTTGATGTAATGTCTCCTTTTATTAAAATGTGGGAATAGGTACAAATAACTTACAAAACTCAATTGCAGGAGACTTATTTCCTTAAAGTCTCAAATAATACTTAAAACTGATAATGATTGTTGTAATAAAAATAGTCTGCCATACCACTTTCAAATGATTGTTCTTATGTTATACAATTGATATGATATATGAGAACAATGCCACTGCTATCTCTAATACAACAATTAGGAACATGTAAGATGATTTTGGTCTATATATCTGCACTTAGTATAGTGCAACAATGTTAAGGTTATCTCTATTGTTTCTGATATGACTGATATTAATTATGCAAGGATGATCTTTAATTTGAATTGTGCAACTAATGAGATTGGTAGCTGTCTATGATATGATAGTGTAAGTAAGCTACAATCTATTCCTACTCTCACTATAATTATTATTGCTCATAGTGATGCATTTTCTATTCTTCTTTTTGTTGATGAAAACTTGCAAACGTTCTCAATGATGCTATCGCTATGTTTTATTTTATTCCTTAAACATATGTAATTATCTTTCAAATATTGCTTATTATGACATGATGATCTATTGCTCCTAATATATTGCTATAGGACTACTTCCAATTATAGTGGTATGATTCTTACCCTTGACTTGCTAATATTTATTTGGAATGACTCATGGGTGGAGAGTTTCTCTTGATAGCGATGCCATTGTTATTTATTAGTTATTATTAAATTCTATTAGGGGAAAATAGGGGACATGAAAAATACATTGTATATATTTATGATTTTTTTTAGGTGTTGATGATTTTCACATACCTACTTCCATGAGGCCTGCCAGCACTTTGAGATTGTTGACTACAGGATCGACAACAAGGAGCATGCAAACATCCACACCTGCTACAACTAGAGATGGTAAATTCTTGTTTTGCTACATTTTTTTATGTGTCAAATATGATAATATTTGTACTTTCTTGTTCATTTGAGTATATTATGAGATTGATTAATTTTTTGTAGGGATAGGTAAACCTTCTCATGGTGATAGAACTAATACTAGTACTACTGATAATTTATTAGTCTTTCCTAGAGCAACTCATGTTAATTCTACTGGATCGTTGGAGGCATCATCATTGATGCCCAAGACATATATGATTCCCTTAAAATTTCCTAAGCTTCCAGGTACTTTAAAATTGTAATTATTTAGATTGTAATTGTACTTATTAATAACTCATTTTTGACTAATGATGTTAATTCTATTGGATCGTTGGAGGCATCATCATTGATACCCAAGAAAGATATTATTCCCTTAAAATTGCCTAAGCTTCCAGGTACTTTAAAATTGTAATTATTTAGAGTTTAATTGTAGTTTACTTATTCATAACTCATTTTTGACTAATGATGTTATGATAATTTTGCAGGAAACAATTTTTTTTATGAAACTTTTTATGATTTAACATTGAGGATATTTGGGCCCACATAATGTAAAAGGTACGTAGCTTGATATAATTGGTTGCTACATTTTTTTGTTCATCCATTTGTTGTAATATATTCAATGTACATAGCTTGAATTAAATGTTTAATCTAAAAATTTGGTTTTTTGTCAAAAGCTAGACTAAACAAGCGCCTAAATTAAAAGGTCATCTCATAAACGCAATGGAGGAGTTTTTTGGTCAAAATATTTTGAACAAAGCTCAAGTTCTTAAAAAAGCTTGCAAACATCTAAAGACTATGAGAGACCAATATTGAAGGGCTCTAAAGCTCAAACCAAAGTATGAGCATCCTCCTATGGTGCCACAATTGGAGTGGAACAAAATAATTGAAGATGCAAAAGAGAAGAGACTAAGGGAAAAAGGTATTAACCCACCGCCCAAAAAAATAGGTATGTGTCTCATAAACTTCAATCTCTCATGTATTCCATCCTTCCAAGAGAATCTTCAACATCTAATGAATGCATACCAACCTTCAAGCACACATGCACACCATAACCAAGCCTCAATCATATTTTTTTTTCAAGAATGTTGGTTCACTATTTTGCTTGCAACAACAGTTAACATGTTGATTCATGGTCAAATCTTCACAAGGAGAAATGGTTATGATTCAAACCCATAAGATAACTATCAAGACAACCAAGAAATAATTAACACCTTCCCTAATACCCATATAATGAGAATCATACAATCAATGCATTCTTCATTCTTAATTTGCACAGTATTTATTGTCCAACAATGAGCAATGAGGCCTTTTGTCATAACCCAAAGATGCTATGAACACTTATAATATCAACAATAGCTCTAGATATTCATGTCTGCATATAAGAAACTTAATAATCACCATAACCTCGAGACAAAGGTGGAGATAATAAGATTGCAATCAAAATACCAATATATCAACAATATTTCACAAAAATGACTAATTTATTATACAAACTCTTACACCTTGCTCTTCATCTTTCTAACTCCACATCTCTTCTCCTCTCTTCTATATGAGATTACATTGTTTTATACAAAAAACATGACATTTCATCTCCTGTAAGAGCTCATCTGGGATGGATGACTTTCCATCTTCTGAAGTCATTTTTGCAAAAAAATGTTGACAACAACATTTTTTTTCACAATTTACATGTTTAATTCATTTGTGGATTTATATAATCTAACATATTTCTAGAAGTGTGATTGTGGATTTATATAATTTTACGTATTCCTAACATATTTCAAAGTTTACATATATAGGCTACATGACACATTGAAGGTGACACAAGCTAGGAAAGAGAAGGTTGGTCAATACCATCTTGGCTCTGGTGGATATATGAAAATTCACTCATGCCTTGTAAGTAGCAGTAAATGAAATTTCATATCAATTCTTTTATATAAAATTAAAAATAAGAAATACATTAATTATTGATGATATTATGCAAAAAAATGTAGGACATTGAATTTAATCTAGTGCACACAGAAGAGGACAAACAAATTGGCTTCAAGCAAGGCTATAAAGTAGTGGTTTCCCGCCATTGCACAGATTCTAGTGGCCAAATAGGTGTCTAGAATATTTTGGTGCAACAATTGACATAGGTAAATAGGCAAAATGAGTAATAATAGTAATTGAGAACTTCATGACAAATAATCTATTTGATGTCAATTTTTAACAATGATAACATTGTGGCAATGAAATTTCACTACAGCCTACTACTCTAGGCACAAATCTTATTCATGATGACGAAGGCATGAATCCTACACATGACAAAGACCTTAATGTGCATCACAATGATACAGACACATATTCAATTTCTATTGAAAATTAATCATGTAATTATTAATAAAATTTAACATCTTAAATTGCAATTGGTGTAACATTTATGTGATAATTTTTTAGTATAAAGAGCATGATGTTAGTGTTGAGCATGTTGAGGTTGGGGCTGAACAAAATGTGACAGTAGATGATGTGGCACTATCAGGTAGAGAACAATCCCTATTATGTTCTTTATATTAATGAAATACTTATAACATTAAAAAAAATTTAGAATTAAACCCATTTATTTCCTATTGTAGGGGTGCATTAGTCTTGTCCTTGACAAAAGAAGAGGAAGCCTCATGTTGTAAGATCAGAACCACAAGAGCCACAGGATGCCAAAGATAGTCACGATGTTCCTATTAGCCTTTATCTTCAAAAAAAGAAAAAAAGAAGAAGAAATGAATGTTAAAAACCTTGTTTGATGATGAATGTGTTGATGAATTTTTATGTTGTTTATTAATAGACTTTTACAAATGTTTCTTATTGATGGATTTTTATTAATGTTGATGAATTTTATGTCATGTTATTGAATATTGTTATGTGATTATAATGATTGATGTTTTCATGAATTATTGATGAATGTTTATAGAGATTAATGAATTATATGTCGTGTTAATGAATGTTATGTGAATATAATGATTGATGTGTTCACAAATTATTGATGAATGTTTATATGTATTAATTAATTGTATGTATGTTATGTGATTATAATGATTCAATGATATACTTCTAAAATGAATGAATGAAATATTTACTTAGTTGTTAATGAGGAATTTAGAGTGATTATGGGGGGGAGGCCAAATGAGCTTCCAACTTCATGTGGTTGGCCTTGTTAAGTAGAGAATATGAAAGGATTCTCAAAACCAAGTGAAGCTCAAAGTAAACTCATTAAAAGCATTTTAGTTACAACTTATTTTTGTATCATGTCATTATTGTCTTTCATGTGCATTATTGTCATTATTGTAGATGGGGATGCTCGAACTTTGAAGTCTCCAACATGCTACATACTTTTACTGGGTGAACATAACAAGTTCCAGGGGAATGCCTTAAAATGGCCTTAACATAAGCACTATGAATTGCAACATGTTTCTTTCTCTATAAGTTGTATGCAGATTATGATTTATTGTTGATTACCAATTGATTCTTTGGTAGAAATGGAGAAAATGTTGCTTTCTCTATATAAGTTTTATGCAGAAATGGAGCTACTCTTGCAAGAGATTATGTATCACACTTGTCCACCAAGGAGGAGAAAGTATTTGATTGCCAATATACATATATCATGAGAAGCTTTGTTTGACATTATTACTTTCTAGTTGTGTACAACAAGAGTTATGCAATCATACATTGAAGTTATATACGAAAGTTTGAACTATACACATTGAGAAGTAAGCCACATTCTATTTTATTCTATTTTTTATAGTATTTTATCAGACTATTTGGGGTTTCTTACTCTTTATTTCCAAGTATAGAATATTTAATTTATGCTTTTGTTGACTTGGATCAATACAACCTAGTTCGTGGTTCAATACCTCTTGAAGTATGCAAGCATGCCTTCTTTTCCCTTTAACGTTAATCAATGTTAATATATTCACATTGAATTTATTATAAGCAAAAGAATCCACTTTTAGTAGCTCTTGCACCATTTCTACATGTTCGTCTTCCCTAGATATTGCCTAGTACAATGGAGTGCTCCCAAGTTTGTTTGATAATTTAACTAATTTTGGTAGGTCTTGTAGAAACTAAGCTACTACATTTGCAAGGAATTAAAATACTATAAAACATGAAGGAGATCGAAGTTAAAATTTATATTAAGAGCCTTAGAATGCAGAAGCATGGAAAATGTTGAGAACTCTGATTGATTTGATATAGAGTTACTATGCATAAAAGAGTCCATATTCTGGAGAATATGTGCTAAAAAGGTATATTAATCTTCTAAGTTTATTGGCTTTAGGTTTCTTATACTATATTTGTTACTTGCAATATCTTATGAGACTCTCTACAAGTATGAGCTATGAGTCTATACAAGTCAAATGAAGGTGAATGAATGTAGTTCGTAGGATGAAAGATGACTCTGAGATTGGAGGGGTATGAGAGCATTAGACACCATAGACCATAGAGTTTATTTAGTTGATACCAAGAGTTTCTTCCAAGTTTTAATTTATTATCATCCTTATTTTGCCAACAATAAAAAAGAAACCTTGAGATCCCTATTCTCTCTAAGCTCCTTAAAGTCTATCATAGAAAAAGTTAAGTCTATACTGAGAGAAAAAAGATCAAGAATTCTACAGGTTGCAAAGGCAACAACATGCCTTTGTTAGTATGCAAAAGGTTTGCATCATTACTTTATTGTAGTTATTGTCATAACCAATGGCAATGATAAATAATTATGTTTATTTTTTGTTTTCCACAATGGTGTTGCATGTCATGAAAACATTTGATTATTTGTCATGGAATGAGCCTATGAAGTAAATTGCCACCATCATTTTTTTAAAGTGCTCTCATATTAAAATCCCTCCTTGATATGCTTTGACATAAATGGACTTATATTTTTGTAGGTCTCTAATTCAATATTTTTTATTTCTAGCATGTGCATTATTCACATATATTGATGATTGACATGCTACATTGAAAATGTGTTCAAAACTTGTCACTATTGGACTTGGAAAATGCAGTCATAAAATTGGCCCTTGAGCACAAAAGTATGACTTTGGTTTCTCATTCAAAGATATGACCAGGACAGTGTTTCAAGCACAAAATAAGTATCACAATAAATAGTTTAATATGGCTAACATAAGACAAAATATTTTTTAGAAAGATTGATAGGAAAATGTTGAGAACTCCCATTGATCTGGTATAGAGTTACTATGCATAAAAGAGTCCATATTTTGTAGAATATATGGTAAAAAGGTATATTGGGGGCTAGAAGTGATAGAAGTGAAGATGGAAGCATCTTCCAAACTAAAGATCACTGATGCAAATCAAAGGGTAAGATTTTTTTTTTTTTTAAAACTCTATGGGATAAGATTATTTTTTACACTACAAGATAAGATTGTGTGTCCTCTCAGCATCAATGAGGAGTATGAAAATTGATGCCAACTCCAATGTCACTATTTCACCACATTGATAACTCCAACACTTCACTGCTAATTCTCCAACTTATTTTAGTTTTAATAAAATGTGATTGTTATATGCAATAAGCTTTGTAGAATAATGAGTTTAAGACTTAGTTCCCCCATAACTTGAGCAGATATTAAAATTGGCTAAATTTCTATTCAAATAGTGTTCTTTTGTTCACTCTCACCATAGGTTGTTTTAGTTGTAGTTTCATCTGTGATCTTCAAGTTCCTTCAGTGTAGGTTATTCATTTACAACCTTTGACATGTGTTCAATCTGATGTCTATGATTGAAGTAGGTAGACTCAATAAAAGGCATGTATTTTGTTAAGTATCATATTAGTTGTTAATAAAAGAGCCTCCTTTGTTCATAATAGAGTTTTATTTGTTGTGCCTTCTATGCATTATTTATTATAATCCAATTTCTTTTTTGGTTGTTGCTTTTCTTTTCTTTTCAATTTTGTACAATAGTGTTGTCTATAATGTTATAAACCCCATATAAAACTTGTTATTGTTATAATTCCAATATATGAAAGTCTTCAAACAATATTAAAGTCAAAATATATCACCATTTACAAATAAATTCTTACCATATATGATTGTTTAATTACTTGAGAGCTACCATAAATTTTTAGTATTAGTTGGACTGCCCATACACACATAAGAAATAGTTAAAGATCGAGAGTAGAAAATTCTATAGGAAAATCCTTGAGCCTCAATGGCCTATCAATGACAATCAATTCGATTAGTGTTAAATAGTAAGATTATTATTAATTTTAAATCTCTGACTAGTGTCGATATTTTGATGCTCACTGTCATTGATGGTATAAGCAACCCACCGAATCATCTCTATGAGTCAACGCTATTTTGATGCATTTTTCCATCAAGAGTATGGCAGAGCCATCAAACCATCTCTTGTGGTCATTGATATTTTGACGCATCCTGTCATTGATGGTGTGCAATACCTGTCGAATCATCTCTCGTGATTGTTGATATTTTGACATTCTGAACTAGTTCTTTGACACCACCATGTGACAATGATGGAAATAAATTTTGATAGATATTACCATCGATACATCGATAGCCATCTTGTGCATCAAAATTGTGACTCCAATTTAGCAATAGTCATTTTCAACATTTTTGAGTAGCAATTTCAATAGACATGGGTCAAAAATAGGTCCAACTTTACTAGTGTGTATACATATATGAAGGAGAACTACTTACCTTACCTAAACAAGAGAAGGACACTATTGAGAATCAATAGAAAAACACTATCAACCAACAAAAGAGAAGCTATACTGAGTGTTAGCAAGCTTCTAAGCATCAGGCTATAAGAGACAAGTCATAGAGAGAGGAGATTAAACACCAAAAAAAGGAATACGAGTTACAAAAAGAAACACTTGGAGTAGATGAGCATGCTGGACCAAGTGAACTACAACAAGGAGAAAGAAGATTTAAACTCTTTTTAGCAAAATATGTGAGAAGACACCACACACTAGATCAAATCATTGAAGACAAAGATTTAGGATTCATGATAAGAAACAAATTGAATAGTGATACATGTTCACTATGTGATTTTGAGCCAATAATAGTTAAAGATGCACTAGAGAATGAAGATTGGGTTAGAGAAATGAATAAGGAGATTGATCAAAATGAGAAGAACAAAATATGGACATTGGTGCCAAGG
Source organism: Cupressus sempervirens (assembly GCA_028749045.1). Classification (NCBI taxonomy): domain Eukaryota; kingdom Viridiplantae; phylum Streptophyta; class Pinopsida; order Cupressales; family Cupressaceae; genus Cupressus; species Cupressus sempervirens. Next base: position 887,959,116 of record CM053785.1, on the reverse strand, counting down.
CCAAAGGATAAGAATGTTCTTGGAACCAAGTGAATATTAAGAATCAAACTAAATGAGATAGGTGAAGTCACAAAGGAAAAAGGAAGATTGGTTTGTAATGGATATACACAAGAGGAAGGAATTGACTATAGAAGGACATTTTCCCCAATTGCAAGGTTGGAAGGAGTAATAAAATTACTTGCATATACTATTTACAAAGGTTTCAAGGTATATCAAATGGATGTCAAATCTACATTTTTGAAATGAATCTTGGAGGAAGAAGTCTACATTCAACAACCTAAGGCATTTGTTGAAACTAGCAAGAAGAACATGGTATGTAAGTTGCACAAAGCATTCTATGGTTTGAAACAAGCTCCTAGAGAATGATATAAAATGTTACAAAATATTTGGTAGAAATTGGTCTTGCAAGAACTAATGATAATAACAATATATACATGAAGAGTGAATTTGAGGATAGGATATTGTTAGTTGAAGTATTTTGTAATGCCCCACCAAGGGATCCAAAAGACTTAGCAATAAAACTTGGAATGCTTAATCATCCACTGTACATGTCATAGGGTATGAAAGGCTAAAAGAATATACATTTATAAACATAGATTACATCATCCCTTTTGGATCCATGAAACAAAGTACAATACAATAAGTGAAATCATCCATCATAAGGATATAACCATCCATCATAATACACAAAGATAGAATGAAAGGAAATGCAAACAAGAAACTCCAACTACGACATCAACAGACAGATCTCAAAGGTAAGAGTAAAAAGCACTACCACCCAACCATGTAGTAGCCCAAAAAGGTCTACTCCCACTGTGCTAAGGAGATAGTCTCAAGTCCCAAATAGGATATCAATCCCAAAATCAAAAGTAATATCTAAGTCAAGGAAACCCTAAAGGTAATCTAACTCAAAGGTTCCAAGATAAATTGACATCTAGATCCAAAGGCACACAAAGACACATAGGGAGTCTATTATGTAAGAAGGCAAGTGTCATCGCATGAATCAATGCTAGAGTTACCTTGACAATTTAGCTTGACCCTAACCCCCTAGTGACTCTATGCTACACTAGTATCCTCTCATACTAACAAGACATACTAACGATGCATGATCACAACCAAACATTCTCTCTACTCCCATCCTAGTCCATACTAGCACTCGAGACATGGGCGAGAACATACAAAGACTCTTATTAGGTTCATTTTACTCTGATTTAGTGTAGTGTTTTCACTTGTTAAACAACTTACAATGGGTTACCCTGGCAACCACTTTGGGCTTCAACCTCCATTGCAAGCCACTTTCTGACATTACATATAGATAACCTACCCTAAGCTCATAAAATCACAAATCAAAGAATCATAGTATTTCCCTTAGTCCTATACAAGTGACTAGAAAGAATCAAAAGATTAATCATAATAACCGATCAGTTCTTTACAAGAAACTAGAAAGTATTCCAAGAATACTGATTGAAGACTCAAAAAGGTTAAGTCAAGTATGTCATAACATTCATTCAATTATCCCACAAGAACACTTGATAACAATAACAAACAATATAGTCCAACTTATCATAGAGCATACCAAACACATTACCATGGTTGAGTTTAAAAGATTGAGATCAAATCATCATAATAACATAAACACAAAACTCCTAAGCCTCTAGTAGACGTCCTAAACTGGTCAACACTCTAGTCAACCCAAACCCAAAGCATAGACAACATACAGATAGCAGTGTAGGTTTCATAGTTTGGTTTGATTTTGAAAACACATAATTGAGTTAACAGTAAGGTTTCAGTTTCCGTTTTAATGTATGTTTCATGTAGAAGAGATTCACAGTTTACCCTTACAATATAACCCACTTCTTATATTTGAATAAAATGCACAATTACCCTTATTCAATTTTTTTAAGGTCAATTATTCCATAATAATTTAAGGGTAATAATTTATTTAAATTATTAAAATAATAATTATTAATTTTTAAATAAAATAAATACAATTTTATTAAAAAAGAAATATCATTAATTAATAACTAGCTTATATACATATTTTATATGTATAAAATAAGTCAAGAGATATCCTTTGAATATATATAAGCTAGTAGCACTCTCGATGCAATGTGTTTAGCACAATAGATTCATTTGACATTAAAACAATTTGTATCTTGTATATAGGATAAGTAATTTAGAAATATCATGCAATGGAAAAATTTAGAAATATCTTATTTTCCTATAAGATTTTTTAGATCTTCTATAAAAATTTTAAAAATAAGATATTGAAAAATAATAAGTTGCTTATTAGAATACATAAAGATAGTGACTTGTTACATCTCTTCCAACTTCATGATCTAATTTATGGTCTCTGCGATTTTGGCATGTGGTTATCATCTCAGTTTGTTAGTTGGGATTTTCCTTCGATTGCATGTGTTTCACTTTCTAGATAATTTTTTTTGCCACGTATAATTTTTTGACATCTTTCCTTTGTTTATTCGTATTGACTTTTGCAGAGTGGAATGCACTTATAATTATGGATTATTCGTGTTTGTTCTCATGATCATTCGATAATCTAGTTATAATTTACTCTCTAAATCTCGTGATCTTAAGATTATCAACTATATGATGGATTTTGCTTGCTTCGGATTCTGTGAAACACTAACACAAATTATTATATTAAATCATGGTTTACTAACTTTTAACACCACTTGTTTACTTTGTGATGTCTTATAAGAGATCAAGACTTTCTTTATGCAACATCCAGAGCCCAGATGGTTTAAAGATCAATTTTTAGCATACTATAATGTAATCACCTTGCCATAATGTCTGACTTTTATAAATTGAGGTATGCCCCTTTTATTGATGTATAATATAGGACTTCGATCTCGGGCTAGACTGGAGGTTTCCTTACTCCGTTCTTTCCTACTAGTGCATGTCAGAATGGAGAAACCCTTGTATTTCTTTAAATTTATTAATATAATACATTAGAAGGCTACGGCCATTTACCGATCAAAAAAGAAAAAAGTTGTTATGCATTTTTTATTTACGTATTTACTAAAAGATTTTTTTGCTAATATTTGCTTTAGAAAAAGAGAAATTTTTTCACTACTTTAGAAACATCTTCAATTTCAATTTAAAAAGTAAGAAGTTCCTTTATCTGTGTCTCTTTCTTTATTAGTTCTAGCAAGTGGCTCTTCAATATTTACAGTTACACAATTAAATGCAAGCAAACATCCTTCTTTATAGTTGTATGAACAGATGGACAGACTATAAGTTATTACTAATACTTAAAATATAAATATGTGTGATCTATCAACTCATCATTCTACCAACTCACCATTTTATAAAACATTCAAGTAATTGTAAAATTTTATTGAAATAACCAAATGTTTACATTGATGAATGATGAATGCTTTCACTGTAGAAAGCCTCTCGGCTTAATAAAATTAATTCAACACTTCATTAAATAATTTCCACTATTGTTTAAACTTAATTAAATACATTTAATTAAATTAATTAATAATTACATAAATTAACTATATTAATAATTTATTAGTTATTTATTAAATTTATAAATATTAATAAAATTAATAATAATAATTAATAAAAACTAACAATTTAAAATTTAAAATTATTAATTATTAATAAAACAACTTTTTAAAAAATTGCATAATACATAATGTGTTTATATTTAAAAGACCCGTTGGTCTTTGACCTGTGGCAATAGGTTTGACTGTTGCTTAGGCAATATTTATTGTTGCTGTGGTCGGTAGTCCGGCCTGTTGCCATGATTTTATATATCAAGCGAGTACTAGGGGGTGTGGGGATTTCCCCACCCCCTCCCAATAATAATTTTTTTATAAACAAAAACCCTCTTATATATATATGTATACATACATACATACATACATACATACATACATATATATATATATATATATATATATATATATATACACACACACATATATACATACATACATACATACATACATACATTATATATATATATATATATATATATAAGTTCTAACAATTTCCCTGATAGGGAAAATACGGCTAACTAGTCAAATTTTTAATTTTCAATTTATTTTTCAATTCAAAACCCTTTCTAGTTCAAATTCTTTTTTTTTAAAAAATTACTGAATGAGGGTTCTATGATATTTTAATCTTCACGCATATAGAAGAATCCCACAAGCATACTAGTAATTCCAAAATACAATAATTAAGAATTTTCCATAATGAATCTCAGGTAAACAATTCACAGTCACGACGAAGACATAGATATTTAAATAACGTAATTACTGAGTGAACAAAACACAAGATCTACCTAGTTCTAATGCTACAATTCACAAACACTCAAAAGATTGTGAGAGAAATCTTTTCTCTCAAAACCTTTTGTGTGAAAAAATCCTTCTCCAAAATTCTCAGTCCCCCAAAAATGAACCCTCAATTTCACATAAGGAGTTCACTCCTATATTCGGGGCACTAATTATGTGATCACTTGAGAGGACTCCTTGCTCACAACTTTTTATCTTTCTATTATCTTTTCTTTTATATTTTCATGCATGCTTATTGCAATATAAAATATCTTTACTTAAATTTACTTGTCTTCTCTTTTTAATTAATTTATTATATTTTAATTTCATGCATACTTTTTGCAATTTTCAAACTCTTTAATAAATTAATATCTTTTTCACTCTTTAATTTATTTTCGAAGCTTTTAATTGTTAAAATATTTATCAACCCAAGTAATAATAATATTTAGCATTTATTTAAAAATGATCTCCTAAATATATTATTACTAAATTAAATAAATATTATTACACTCTAAAATCAAACTATAATTTTATCCTTAAATTTAATTTTTTTTATTAAATTAAATTTTCAATTAATTAAATATAATTAAATATTAAAAATATCATAATAGTTTTCTATTAAATTAAATCATTAATTTAATATTTTAAGTTGATTTAATTAATAGAAAAATACCAAAGACCCATAAGACGAAATATGAAAAGCCATCATAAAATACCATATACAAGATCAAACTAAAGGGTTATAATCACAAATTTAAGTCATATGACGCATTCAGAAGGTAATCATCTCAAATACTTGTCTTAATTTTCTAGGACAAATAGGTTTAAAGGTTAGAATTTGGACTCAAGAATTTATCTCCCGTCTCTTACCAATGAGATAATGCGATAGGGTACGCTTATCTTGGCAATTCAAAGAAGTTGATACCTCGTATCTGTAATTTGTATAAAATCCACGCATGTACAAATACATATATTCTAAACTAAATAGGTAATGATAGGAAGTGGTGCATCGTGTAGATCTCAACTAGCAGGTGACTATGACTCCCTTCTTTAACCACATTAGAAATGTCATACATAAAGAAAATATACACACACACCATACACATGCAGCATGGGTTAAGTATCCATAAGAAAATACATATAATAATCGATCTAACTAAGCATCATCAAATAACTGAAATTGTTGTAATAATCATCATCAAGGTATAATCATGCATACAAGAAGTGAATAGTACCAAGTAGTCTCATCATAAAATCAACCAAGTGTGAAACAATATCTGATAATTTGAAAGATAATGCTAATAATAATCAAGCATAAACTAGTCTAAAAGAGTTTGGCAATGATAACAAAATGTAAACTAGGGGTAGGCACTACATATTTGTTGATGATATCATATTTGGAGGACATGATTTATCGTGCAAATCATTTGCTAATGAGATGAAGAAAGAATTTGAGATGTTAATGTTTGGAGAGATAAAATTCTTTATTGGTTTGGAAGTCTATCAAATGAAATGAGGTATACATATTACGCAATCAAAGTATATGAAGGAGATATTGAAAATTTTTGGAATAGAAGACTTAAGAATAGTTGGAACACCTATGGATATTGGACATAAACTTTCAAATAATGATGATTCCACCGAAGTAAATCAGACATTATATAGGTCAATGATTGGAAAAATTGTAATATGTTGTTCATAGCATACTCGACATTCTATTAGTTGTTAGTATTGTTGCAATATTTTCTACTAATCCTATGGAGAATCACTTGATGTCTATGAAAAGGATATTGAGATATATGAAAGAAGCATAAGACATATTGTTTGTGGTACAAGAAGAATGATAAGTTTGAGTTGAAAGTATACACAAATGCTAATTAGGCTGGAAACATTGATAATAGAAGTGTCATGTACCATTTTCAAATAATTAAAAAATAATAATCTTTGCTAAGGCAGGCCAGGCCCAAGAAAGTGAAGTTTCGGAAAAAGGGAGTTAATCTTTGGAAACCGTTGGACTAATAAATGAAAATTATTATTAAAATATGTTTCATTAACCTCTCTTGGACGTGAGTTACATTTATGCCCTCTTTTAAGGGGGTTTGGAGGCATTTTGGGCACACTCCAGAACTTGATTTTGCTCATTCTTTGTTATTCTTCAGAGGCTGCCAAACCTGTGGAGAAGGAGACCCAAGAACGGGAGTTTGCAGGTTTCCAGGGAGACCCAAGAACGGGAGTTTGCAGGTTTCCAGGAAGGCTAAGGATGGGAGTTTGAAGCCATTCCATGTGCATGCTCATGCAGAGTTTGCCTTTGTGCTAAACAGTGTAGATTTGTGAGTTTTCGGGTGTATTTTTTGTAAGAGTTTGGTGTTTCCGGTTGAGTATTTCATATCAGTTTGGGTTGCTGCTGTATATCAAACTCTTAAATGTTAAAATAGAGCTGAAAATGTGTATTTGGATATGATTATATTTCTGTGATAGATTATTAATTTTTTGTGGTGATTCCGGGCTATTTTGTGCTATTTTCTGGAGCCCGATGAGCATTGTTTTTGTCCTCCGTTTGGGAGCTATTGTGTGCATGTTATACAGATCTGGAAATGTCATTTTATAGGATGTTATGCTGCTCAAATTTCTGTAAAAATGTCTACTTTCAGATTTATTACTAACAGGTGAAGCTGTGAAGCTTTTTGGCACTATTTTCGGCATACCCGATTTGGGGTTTCTTGAGAAATTTGGTGGATCTTTGTGATATCAGTTGTTTGATTTTGAAAATCTGATTAGAGGCGTGAAATACCATATAAAATCAAAAAAGGGGACATTTCAGTGGTATCAGAGCCATGATCTTGCCAGCCTGAGGGTTTTAGAAGCTTGCATGTCAGTTTTGACAACTACCCAGATCTTGCATGTCATAATTTATGATTGCATGTTGCTTCTAATCAGCTGCATGTCAAAATTTATGGTTGCATGCTACTTCTAATCATTTTCATGTTAGTTCTTGGTGAATTTGGTGGTTGTAGAAGTTTGCATTTCAGTTTTGACAAGTACCCAGATCTTGCATGTCAGTTTTGACAACTACCCAGATCTTGCATGTCATAATTTGGTGGTTGCATGTTGCTTCTAATTAGTTTCATGTCAAAATATATGGTTTCATGCTACTTCTAATCATTTGCATGTTAGTTCTTGGTGAATTTGGTGGTTGTAGAAGTTTGCATATCAGTTTTGACAACTACCCAGATCTTGCATGTCAGTTTTGACAACTACCCAGATCTTGCATGTCATAATTTGGTGGTTGCATGTTGCTTCTAATCAGTTGCATGTCCAAATCTATGGTTGCATGCTACTTCTAATCATTTTCATGTTAGTTCTTGGTGTTTGAAGAAGTTATATCCTATTGGGGTTACACTCTACTTTATCCAGAATGGACAGGTATAGTACAGAGTCTCAGAGGAAACGATCTTGGACAATTGATAGCCAGAGTCAAAACAGTAGAAAGGATGGTTATTTAGACATTCGAGATAAACTTATGAAAATAAGCCATGACATGTCTAAACAGTTGGTTGAGCACCACCGTATAATGAATGACATGTTATCTGACCCAGCTAAGGTAGATAAGTTGACTGGATTTCTATTTCGCAAATTTTCTCACAGGACAGATGACACAATTCCCAAGAACTTGCATGAGGAGTTTGAGAAACTAGTTGATAGCCAGGTAGAGGTCTCAGATTCTACTCTACCACAGGAGGTGGTGGGAAAGGATATTACACAGAGTGATAGTAATGGTCAACTTGATACTCAAATTGAGACAATTGTTTACAGGTCATCAAAGGGTGATGCCACAGATATTCAGGATGGTATAGTTACAACAGGCAGTGACTACAGTGTAGTGGGTTCAGATGATGATTATGAGGATGTTGTTGTGCAGGATGGTGAGATACTTGGTAGAGATGAGCAGACATTGAGCATTCATGATTTTGCTGAGAAAGAGTACCAGGCACAGTTAGATGCTTCACCACATGAGGTTGAGGTTGGTAGTACTTCACATGACTTGTCCATCCAGCTGAAGGTGAACAAAGATAGTATTGTGACTTCATTATCTCATCATGACAGGTATGTGGAGTTAGTTGGTATTGGTCATATTACTCAGGTGAGGAGTTTGCTTGAGTTACCAGTTGATTCTAGTTTACAGATATGGACTCGAGATTGTTATATTGGCATTTGGGATTCAGTTGACTGGAGATCTTTAAAACTTTTTGGTAGCAGTGTTTGTTTGGGTGCTATCATGGATTTGATTAGCAGATTACATGGTGTTGTCTTTTCTTGTGCCAGTATCTTGTCTGATGTTGGTATTAGTTTTTATACACTGATGTTGGGCTTTGTTCATATATCCAGTCGACCATACTTGCTGGAATGTGTTGATGATCTTTCATATTTGGCAGTGTGTACAGATGAGTCCCAAGATCATATTGGCATTGATGACATCCAGGAGGATGTAGTGGGCAGTTTTGAAAACTTAGTTTCCTTGGGTTTAGAGGAGTTGGACAGCAGTGCTAATGTTTTTGATACTTCGTATGTTGATATGAGCTTTAGATTTGATTCACATGATATGGATTGTAATACTCTAGAGACTAGTGACTTTGATTATACTCCTTTAGACAGTGCATCAGAGGAGGTTTGTAGGAGACAGTCAAGCCAGTGCCATCATGTGTCTAATCAGTTGAGAGTTAGTGACCGAGACATTGCTATCACTTGCCAACATTTTGATGCTGCTCGTCAGTTGTTAGCAGTTTATGGATGGGGTTCTCCTACTAGTGATGAGCAGGAAGGAAGTTATCTTTCCTTGACAGAGATCCACTCTTTATGGGAGGCTATTCGGATTTTGAGACAGAATTATATGCAGTTGGTAGCCGATAGAGATTATCTTATGGAGTGGGGCAGTACAACATATGATGCATTGTTGGCCAAGGAAGATGAGGTGAGTGAGCTTACTGAGCAGCTTGAGGTGACTTCTGAGATTCTTGAGAGTACACAGTTGGCTCTCAAGGAGTCACAGTTTCATTTGGCTAAGGTGACCATGGAGTTAGAGTGACTACAGTCTTTACCTGATTCTATACAGTCACAAGCTATGATGTTTTGTGATCCGAGGATGTCCATGGCCGAGATTGTTAGAGACAGTAGAGATGGGGATGCATCCATCCTTGATACTAACATTGGCATATCAGGTTCATTCCCACTAGAGTCAGGTTTAGTTGAGTTGGGTGTTGTAGCAGATTGTTGTATGCCTGACAAGGTGGTGGCCTCTAGTATTGAAGGCATAGAGACTAGAGATGTATCAAAGATTGTGTGTGATGTTGGTGAGTCGACAGTTGGCATGGTTCCTGCTAGTAATACTACTCCCTTGGTGATATCTTTGGAGGTAGTAGTCAGTTCCAACATGATTAATGATCAATTGCAGTTAGTTTCATCTGGATTACAGTCTGAGCCACTGACTGAGATTGGCGCATTCTATCGGCATTACACTATGAGGTACGCTCATCAATTTACCTTTGATGACCATGTTGATGAGATTATGATACAGAGATGTACTTTGGTTCCTAGTGCTTATCATCAGTCATGGAATAGTTTGATGCCTCGGGATGAGAGTTGTGATTGTCATGACATGGCGATAGGTCCTGCAGTTGATAGCTTGATAATACATGACTTAGAGCAGGAGTTTTGGAGTGATGCTTCAGCAGGTGTTTTTATTGATTCTACTCCTTTGGCTATGACATCTCCTGACTTAGCTAGTGATCAGTCACAGTGGGTTATATCACTTGTTCATGGTGAACTGTTGAATGAGGTTGGTTTTTTCTAATAAACATTATATTGCAGGGTATGTACATCAGTTAGCAATTGATCCTTGTGTTGAGGAGTTGATGGTGGGAAAATTTGGTTTGGGTTCCATTTCTTGTTGTTTATCTTGTGATGGCTTTTCACCATCAGGGGTGCATGGGAGTTATGGTTATGAGATAGTGGCTGATGATCTACAGAGTTGTGTTGACTGCAGGAGTTGTACAGTGTGTGGATTCTCCATACTTGGTATAGTTTCATTTGAGAGCATTCACCATTGTTGCAGAGTTGGATTGTACATTCCGTATAGGCCAGTGGAATGCGTTGATGGTATTTACTGTGTTGGTAGTCCACTTTACTTGGGTTTTGATGTTCTAAGAGTTTGTGTCTTGTGGGTTTCTAACTGTGGAAGTTGTGATTTTGGAGTTTGGTTGAGCTATAATTGTCAGTTTGATTATGGATTCCTCTTGGTCATGTTGCAGAGGATATTGCAAGAGCCTGTGTTAATTGGTAGTAGTATAGTTCATGACTACATTTGGGATCTAGGTGGATTGATTGGTTTATTATTCAGCCATTGCTTGAGGACAAGCAATGTTTGGGAGGGGAGGACTTGTCATGTCCCCTTTTCAAATAATTAAAAAATAATAATCTTTGCTAAGGCAGGCCAGGCCCAAGAAAGTGAAGTTTCAGAAAAAGGGAGTTAATCTTTGGAAACCGTTGGACTAATAAATGAAAATTATTATTAAAATATGTTTCATTAACCTCTCTTGGACGTGAGTTACATTTATGCCCTCTTTTAAGGGGGTTTGGAGGCATTTTGGGCACACTCCAAAACTTGATTTTGCTCATTCTTTGTTATTCTTCAGAGGCTGCCAAACCTGTGGAGAAGGAGACCCAAGAACAGGAGTTTGCAAGTTTCTAGGGAGACCCAAGAACGGGAGTTTGCAGGTTTCCAGGAAGGCTAAGGACGGGAGTTTGAAGCCATTCCATGTGCATGCTCATGCAGAGTTTGCCTTTGTGCTAAACAGTGCAGATTTGTGAGTTTTCGAGTGTATTTTTTGTAAGAGTTTGGTGTTTCCGGTTGAGTATTTCATATCAGTTTGGGTTGCTGTTGTATATCAGACTCTTAAATGTTAAAATAGAGCTGAAAATATGTATTTGGATATGATTATATTTCTGTGATAGATTATTAATTTTTTGTGGTGATTCCGGGCTATTTTGTGCTATTTTCTGAAGCCCGATGAGCATTGTTTTTGTCCTCCGTTTGGGAGCTATTGTGTGCATGTTATACAGATCTGGAAATGTCATTTTATAGGATGTTATGCTGCTCAAATTTCTGTAAAAGTATCTACTTTCAAATTTATTACTAACAGGTGAAGCTGTGAAGCTTTTTGGCACTATTTTCGGCATACCCGATTTGGGGTTTCTTGAGAAATTTGGTGGATCTTTGTGATATCAGTTGTTTGATTTTGAAAATCTGATTAGAGGCGTGAAATACCATATCAAATCAGAAAAGGGGCCATTTCAAGAAGAAGTTCAAGTGGAGGCACTTTCTTTCTAGGCAAGAGATTGATTTCATGGACAAGTAAGAAGCAAAATTGTATTTCACAATCCATAGTATAAGTTGAATATGTTGCACTAGTAGTTAATTGCTCAAACATAGTGTACATCAAGCAATTTTTGGAAGGTATGAAGGAAGAAATTATTGAACCTATGGTGATATATTGTGATAACACAAGTGCTATAAACATATCTAATAATATTGTGATGCACACAAAGACCAAGCACATTGAAATTAAGTATCATTACTTAAGGGAATTAGTGTAAGAAAAAGTAAGACTGGAATATGTAAATACAAAGGAACAAATAGTTGATATATTCACTAAGGCATTACCCAAGGATTCATTTATGTATTGAAGGGGTAAGTTAGGGGTAATTCTCATATATGAAGAAACCTAAGAATAGATGTAGAATTACATCAATTGTTATGATTAGAATATCTTATTGATTGATGTAGGAGATCACACTTTAGGAGCTGCCTAAAGTTGTGAAAAGAATGACAAAAGTATGAGTTGATGAAGTTGCAAGAAGACACATGTTCGTACAATCAAAGGTAAACAAAGAAGAAAGAGGAAGAAATAATTTAAAGATCATTAAGTACATAAAGAGATAAAGAGGAAATGTGTACAAAGGATGTTGTCTTTGGCATTGTTGTCAAAAAAGGAGAAGATGAATGTCAAGTTACCATCTAATATAAAAGATGGAGCCAATGTAGTTGGTATCACAAAGAGGAGTGTAAAGAAGAAAAGAGGCAGTATATTTGAGATTGCAAATCAGAATGAAACGAAGGATATCAATGAAGATCTAATACATAACATAGAGGGAGTTGATAGTGAAAATTAAGTGAACACTTTTGGCATTGCATGGTAACTCAAGGTGTTGTCATCAATGCCAAAGAGGGAGATTGTTGGAAACTAAAATTGGAACAATTGTTATTTTGTCATTGAAACTTTACTATTAAGACATTTTCTAATAGTGTAGAGCGATATATTATTTGATTGATGAAGAGGATTTGAAAAGAGAAAGATGAAATAGTAAAGTATTGAATAAAGAGGAGTAAGTATGATTGAACTACAAAGTGCACTTGATCTTTTATTATTTTACAAGATAATATTTTGTTTGATCATTGTATTAAGTGAAGAAGAAAGATGAATTGAAGTGTAGAAGAGATGATTGATGGAAGTCAAGAAGTTGAGTAAAACATGAGTTTGATTGAGTGCCAGGTCACTAGGCCAATGAAGAAGTTTAACATTATGGAGCGGAAGATTAAGGAACTTAAGTTTCAACCGAGAAAAATAGTATCAACCGAGTGATGGTAATGATCAAGAAAGATGAAGGAAAATTGAAGTAATGACCAAGCATATTATTAGTCAGGCAAGCCAGTGTAAGTTGAGTGAGACAGATCAATAGTGACCGAGCTACCCAGTGATGACTAAGCTAAAGAACATAGTAATGACTGAGTGTCAACAAGTTAATAGTTTAAGAAATAATCAAGATTTCAGGTCGACATAGTTGAATTTATGGATTGGTCAAAATGCATAAAATATTGGCATTAATGAGCTAGAGTATTTAATGCACGAATTGAGTTTATTAAGTGATCTAAAGAGAATATTCAATGAGAAGTTTCTAGAAGTTTCAAGAGAAGAAGAAGAAGGAAAAAATGATGAACAAATTCAATAAATTTGATCAAACCCTAAAATCTATAATTATGTTTAAGTGACAAGAGCTTAAACTTGTCTATTTAAGGAGACATAAGAGATAATTTTAAGGTTGTTGGACTAGCCAATTTGTGAAGAAAAAAGTTACAAAGGAAAAGTGAGAAGTTGGTGAAAGAGTGATTACTTGAAGAGTTGAAAACAAAATTAGAGATCAAAGATGGAGAATGTGATGAAGTCCAGTCAATGAACCAAGATTGAGATGAATGGAGCTCTGAACATACAAAGTGAGTTGTATTTTATCAAATCAACCTAGTTGTTACTTTCTAACCATTGTGATAGTAAAATCCTTTAATCAAGGTTGACCTAACAATCACATTGTAAATCCTTTAATCAAGGTGACATTTTGATGGAATGTTCTAAATGCCTCTAACAAGGACACTCCTAACTAGGTGGTTATATCATTTGACAAAGTCACACCTAACAATGTGTTTTGTAACCTTTAACAAGGTTGGCTCTTAACTGAACTCACTTTAGAAGAGTGAAAAAGTGGTAGCATGTTACTTTGTGGTTTTTTCTCAAATTGGGTGCCCGTTTTAAATCCTATTGTCATACATGTGTGAATGTTATGTTCATGTTTCATTATATTTACTATTGTATGTTTCTGTTATTTGACATATAATAAATATAGAGTGAAGTGATAATATAATAAGTTGGACAACTAATGAATTGCTATTTTGGCCAAGTGGATTTATGAGTTTGATTAAGTTGTTTAAAGTTGTTAAAATTTGAAATGGTATATTTGGACTTGGAGATAATTGATTCATCCCCCCCTCTTAGTTATTCTAATCATTCTAACAGTATATACATCTTTCTAAAGATCATGTAAAGCAGTCAAACCAAAATTATATTGTTATAGTCTAACTCATTCAAGTGCCCCTTGAATACAATGCACTTATCAACAATCTTACTCATCATACTTTCTTCAAATCTTCTTCATCAATCAAATGATATAACACTCCTCTTAATTAGCACAATGTCTAACAAATTAAGACTTGACACCAATGAAAAAATAACATATGATATGACTCTTTCACATACATTAAGAACATTATCAGTTGAGGATAACATAAGTAAGATGAATTGGAGAACATGGTAAATGAGTTGAAGAATCCAAAGGCCAAAATTATAGAAATTGAGCAAAAAATCAATATAATTTATGATGATTTGAGGGATCTTGAGCTAACCAGAGAAATATTCTTAAAGAAATTCCCATTACGAAGAGAGAGACCTAAATTTGAAGATTAATATCATTCAAAGGAAATTCGACACATGTTTAGAGGAAAAGGAATCATATAAAGATTTTTCCTATTTTGATATCAATGCAGTAAAAGTTGCAGCCTATGGGTTATGTGCCTTAACTAGTGTGACAAATGCAGTAAAAGAATCTTGGGACAAAGAGTTTGGCAACCCGAGGAAACATTTTGATGACTACATGACACTCCTTAACATCCATCTATCTTGATGAAACAAAAGGTAGAACATCAATTTTGACTTGTATATACTTTTTTTTTCTCACAATTGTTATTGATGGCGAAGGGGGAGAGTAATAGTGTGAAAAAATATATAATTCCATATATATTGTAAAGGGAGATATAAGTTAGGGGGAGTACAATATATATACAAAGAAGATTATATGTAGAAGATGGTAAAGTAAATAGAGATGATCCACGAATTTTTAATTTTGATGGCCATGTGAAATACTTCATAAATTTTGAAGTTTTGTAATTTTGGACACAAGGCCATTTTTTCCCATATGTTTCCATCAATGCCAAAGGGGGAGATTGTTGGAAATTTGGCTAAGGTGATGTATCATGGTTTTTATTTATGGAAACATATAATCTACTTCAAGATATCTTAACTTTTGGTAAAGTTCAAAGACATAAATTCATAAATTGTCTGAGTACATACTAGTAAAACAATGCACAATCAACTTATTTTGTTTAGCATAGTTCACTAGAGGCACTTGGGAATGTGTGTACTTGCTGGAAGATAGTACAAACTCTATATAGCATGTGGGTAAAAGCTCTTAATATTTTTTAATGTATGGAAGGAGTTATTGCAGATTTACCGAGTATGGGATACCAGGACATAACATAATTAAAGAAAGAATAATAACATTTTGGTTAAGGAATTATTTTGATTTGCCAAAACAATTACTTGACAATGTTGGGATGACATCCTAGATGTTAACACATGTGGAAAAAGACAATTCAAAATATTTAGCAAAGTATTAAGAAACAAGGCTGACATAATATTTTTTTGGTATAAAGGTAGAACATTTTATTTAGCAAATTGTGACATTGTATTGTAATAATATAATGGTTGAATGCACACTTCATGAGATTAGCATAGATGTGAAATTGAATCCAGTAGACAGGTGTAGAACTATATGATCAGTTTTGAGGAAGGAACTAAAAGGACAAATCAAATATTGAAGATATCAACACTATATGAGGTTGTATATCTATCTCTATTGATAGAATTGTAGAGTTCTATATGCATGTTTGAGAAGTGGGCTCATCTTGCACTCTTTTGTATTGTAATACCAAATCTAACATGATTGAGACTTCCAACAAGGACAAATATATTATACATATGGAATAGACTCCTAACAGGGTCAGTATCTTTCACAACATACTTTTGATTAGTGGATCATTTTATGAGTACCATCCCCACTGGGGTTTTCCCTTGGCCAAGGTTTTCCTAGTTAATAAATAATGGTGTTATGTGTTGCATAATATAGTTGGGCAAAAGTTTGTGGACTCCCCACGCCCCCCCTTCCCAAACCCCCTGCCCCCCATTTCTAAGAGACTCATGGAGAGGATAAACCCCTCTAAATTTAACAAGGTTGACTCTTATGTTTAGAACACTTTAAAACTAGTTTGGGGCAATAAATTAAGAAACTACATTGTAATGAATGACAAATCTCCAACTTTGGGATGGAAGCAAAGAACATTAGGTGGCATAAAGCTTTCAAATGAACAAAATAAAAGCTACTGTGAGTCTCTAAAAAATAGAACCTTCACCTTAAAACGAAAAAAAAAAAGATAAAATTATTTGGTGTGGTTGTAACTATGATAAATATAAGGTAAAAGATTAATATAATCAAGCTATCGGTCAGGTCAATCAACATAATTTTGAATACCTGCTATAATTATGCGAGCACAAATCATGTCTACATAAAGCAAGAAACTTCTTATGAGTAGCTTTCCAAGAGCATATACTAACTCCATAGTGGTTTCAAAAAATGGGGTTCAAAGATCCATCTAGATGTGTATCATGTAAACAAGATTTAGAAATAGCCAATCACATTCCCCTTAATTCTCCCTATGTTGTCATGTGTTGGGAAAACATTTGTAACAAACTAAAATGGTCCATATTATTTCCTACTAACCTGAAAAAAATTCACAACAATGGCCTTCTAGAATGCCTAATAGTCTAGGTACAAGGATATTTTGGCAATTTCCCCATTGATAAATATGGGAATTATGGAAAGAGACGAATAGAAGGTTATTCCAAGATAAATTGATGACTGTAGAATCCCTTGGGAACAAAATAGAAGTTATTATGGTTGAAATATTGAACAATAGATTGAGGAACACAAACCATGTCGAAGGAATTTTTTTCAATTTGGGATGGATTCATTCGTCAAAATTGGACAAGACTATTAATACCCCACCCCCAGTTTGGTAAAGGGGGGAATAGTAGAAATTAGGCTAGACAAAATTGCAATTGGGAACTCCCAAGAATAGGATGGTAGAAACATTTTTTTTGATAGGGCATCAAGAGGCAACCTTGGAGCAACATTTGTAGGTTGCATTATTCACAATAGTAAAGGCCAAAATATAGGTAAACTAGAAAAACCACTTAGCGACACCACTAATAATATGACGGAGATACAAAAATATGAGAGAGACTCCAACTTAATAAAGAGTTAGGTATCAAATAGTTAATAGTAGAAGGCGATTCAAAAATAATTATCAATGCAGTTAGGATAGGTCATATGAAAAAATAGAAATTGAATTCAACACTAGAACACGCTCTATAATTGCTAAAGTACTTTACAATGATAGAATTCAAACATATATACATGGATGGTAACAAACACGTAGATGAATCAACTATTCAAGGAACCAATGACCTATAAATTAGATAATCTTTCATTAAATTAATAAGAAATGAATAATTTAAAAGGATCTCTTCTCTGCCTTACAACCCTAATATATTAAAGAGATAACATAGTAATTAAATAGCGTCACATTCTTAATATGTTCTAATTCCTCTTCTATACCTCTATTGACCTTCTATCTAGATCAAGGTAGCCCTATAGTTATCCTTCACTTGATTTTACTATCAAGCTCTTCTTTCAACAAGTCTAATGGAATTATTATGATCTCCAACTTATGTCCTTTCTTTATTAGCTGTCTTTGTTAGAATCTGATAAGATTAATAACCCAGAAAACTATTGAAAATAATAAATATCTAAACTATGAATGCAAATGATACAAAATCAAAATAGCATCATAGAATTAGTCTCCAAGAGAGTAATGCAAATGCTGGAAGCAAAATAGCATTAAGAGGATGCGAAAACAAGATATGCAAATACAAACCAGGTAGCATGCTTATATAGGCTAGGAAGAGAGAGGAGGTGGCAACAACAACCAATATGGAGCAACCATCTATCGGACTAAAGATAGCAAAGTACCTTCCCAAAATAGCTAATGGATGCTCACATGTAGGAAGGTGACACCTCACAACCATTCACCTAATAAGACATGCTTTATTAACCTAAGCGAGATTATTAAAAGTGTAGGAAAAACCTAGCAAAATAGGAAAAATGAAAAACTACACTAACAGTCTTAATCCTAGAAATTTAAAGTTTTCCTTTATTGTCCCTCAGCGTTTAATTTTAATGATTATAGAAACTAAAATTCACATATTAGGATTTTATGAGTGACAACTCTAATCTCTCCATTTTAGATGGGAGAAAGTGTGCGTTGTTCGAGTAAGTTCGGTCTCATCATAGCAAAGATTTGTATCTCACTTTCACGAGATGTAGTGATTCGGAGGTAAGAACAACACCTTTACAATTATAAATTTGAAGCTATCACTTCTTAATCTCATGCATAAATGACTCAATTGGTCACATTTTTATACAAGTGGGATTGATTATAATGATTTAGGTAGTTATTCATGCTTATTGTAGCAATAACCGCAAGCAAAATCTAGGCACTAAGTGGTGGAATGCCCTACTTTACTCTAGGAGACTCTCAAACTTTCTAGATCTCCCCTAAAGCTCCTCGTTTATATAATATTTTTCAAATTAAATGTAATTGGTGCTAGCTTCTTGAACCAGGTCTTTGTCTATTATCTGCTATTGCAATGTGCCATATATCCTCTTCTAGATTACCCTTTATACCCACCATGGATATTGCAATCATCCCATTTCACTCATCTGAAGAATGACCAATGTACTTCCGAAGGTCTGTTAAAATAGAATGTTGGAGTAGAGTACTTAAAGAGTGCGGATAATATGACCTTGGTGGATGTTAGGAGAGAAGAATTTCAACTATAGTTTTACCTAGAGATCGAACAATGAAGTGATAGGTTGTTTTATAGCTTTCCATTTGCATGCAAAGATTAACCAATGCAACACGGTGCGATTGTGTGAAGCCAGCTTTGATCAAACATGGTTGAAAGGGCTCTACAACACAGTCACATGTTAGAAATCCCATTTCATGGAGATTATATGACTTGGCCAGTCAGTAGTCTCAAGCATGCAAAACTTCCTAAACGCTCGATCCTCTCAATTAGGAATGTTCATGTATTTGAGCAAGTTTGGCCGGAGATAGAAGCAAATATCCACTTTACAATATTATTGAAGAATATAACATTCATTGGATTGATTCCTATCTTAAATTGCTAAACTAAATATCTCGCCAACCCTAGATCTCTAAGATTCTCCCCTGAAAGAAGATTTAGCGGATGAACTTATCATTGTCAGCCGCTTGGTAGTATAAGTTTTGCACAATTTTTGGTGTATGCAGATCAGATTGTAGTACTTATGTACAGTATCATGGATATGTCTAATCTTTAGTCGGTCTTTTTGTATGATGGCTAAATATGTTGAATTTCTTTTTTTTTTAAGGAAAAAAGTATATGCTCTTAATGTACATAAAGATACTACAAGTAGTATTCATACTCCTTTCAGCATTGTTCAAAAGAAATCTGGATAAATCATTGTACAAAGTTCCTGAATTGTAATATAAATATATAGTTATGATGTTTACAGATTCTTTTACATTGGTTACTTTATCTCTAAATATTTTGTAATGATTTTTCATGTCTCTTATGTTTATCCTGGGATGATAATAGTGACTTTGTTATTAAAATCATTCTAAAATATTAACTTGCTTACATTGGTCTAAAATGCTTTGCAGTTTTTACATTATTTGTTTAAATAGGAAATTCAATAAAATCACATCAATTTAATTTATCCTCATAAAGTTAAGTATATCAATCAATAGTTAATGCGATCAATCCTATTCATAACTAGTTTCTAGACCTGCTTGGAATTACAAACACATTTCAGTTTGATATATGGATGCCTAGGTAAACAATTTTCCTTTAGGATCTACAAAGACCTGAAGAATTTAGTAATACATGTGGTTAAAAATAGAATAATATCTAGATAACAACACAAATATTTCAAGGCCTTAAACGAAGACCTTCAAGCATTACGATTATGGTTCCTTAAGCCAAATGATTATCTAGTTCAAAGCATAAATGAATGAAGTGACAGAAAGAGGTAAGTTATAAAACAACAACAAACGATAAAAAGGATTCACAAAAAGAAAAAAGGGATAGGACTTATTACCATAATTGTGAGAGTACAAACACAAGTGGTCAAATCATAAGCTAAAACCCAAATTCAATCTTTAATTTTTCAAATTAAAAAAAGGATCTTAACTTTTAACGAACCTAACTCTTGCCAAACCATAGCTAATTCACAATTCATTTTCTGAAATAGAGACTGAACCATTAAAATAAATGTAGTACCATATAGTTAGCATATACTTTGAATGACAAAATGAACATTCATAATCAACCCACACTAACACATATATAATCATAAAGTATGCTTCAACTGTGAGACACCCTTAAAAGATGTTAGGCTACTGACTAGAGCATTCATCTGCATCTAAAAATCTAGCCATTTAGTAATTAGAATTTTGTTTAAGAAGCCCAGAGTGATGCTATAAAGTAAAATTTTGACTTTGAATATCAAAGTGTTAAGTAAAGCTTGACATGGAACTACTTTGGTATGTTATATTCAAATGGACTCTAAATTGAAGTGGAAATAGATTGATAATATTTAATAAAGTATCAATGTTTAATAATAACACACCTAAATAGAAGATGTTTGTACACTTGGTTTAGCAAGAACTTTAATAAAGCAAAAACCACTACGACAAACCTAACCTTTAGAAGTAAAATTGGAGCTCCCACTAATATTAACTCAAGCAATTGTGGCTAACCATGTATCTTAACTAGGTTGTTAGTATTTTAACAACTATTGAAGAGTTATGCCTGTCCCGGACAACATATGCTCCCATCCTGGTGGAGATGGATACCTCCAAGGGGCTTCCAGAAATGTTGAAGTTGGCTTCTACAACTGGTTCTTGGATTCAGTTGCTTGATTATGAGGGTATTCCTTTCAGATGTAGGAAATACCATAAGACCGGCCATCTTGCTGCGAGTTGCTCCTTTGACAAGGCTAGATGGAAGAAATCACCTTCTTGGTGGTCAAAGGTTTCAGATGATCACCATATGATTCATAAGGTTTCTACGAAGGTGGACGGTTTGGATAGCTCTTCGCATATTGATCTCTCTTTGGCCAAGGATTCTGTTGTTGTTTCTGGTGATACGAAGGTTGTGTCTATGATGGTTTTGAATCATAATGTTGTTGTTGACTCGTTGCTTGCTGTTGTCTCTATGATGGTTTTGAATCAGAATATTGTTTCTGATTCATCGCCTACTGTTGTCTCTTTTGATTCGACTACTGTCCCTTTGATGGCTTTGGATCATAATGTTGTTGTTGTCCCTTTTTCTGTTGTTGACTCTATCGATGAGGGGTTTTTGGGGGCCAGTTGGGGACTGACAGAAGGCTATTGGGAAGGTAGACGAGGGTTGGACATCAGTGAAAAGAAAAGAAAAAGCAAATCTTTCATTCCTTCTTTTGATATGTCTTTACGTTCTCAAAACACTGGAACAAAATGTAAATCTTGATGGTCTATTACTTCTTGGGTTGTTTGCCCTCTTGTTGGGAACATGGGTGTGTCCCTCTGTTTTGTCAGGTGGTTTCCCACAGCTATATTTTGATCCTCATTGTTATATCTTTCTTGCCCTTTGTTAAAAAGTTTCGGGTCCTTTCAAAACCTATTTTACTTAAATCAAAACTATCGAAGAGTTATGTATTCTTGTTACTACTAATAATCATTATATTATAATAAATATGAAATACGCTATCTTTTTCCAATTTTTTTTACTTTAGGACTTTATATATCTTAAGAAGGACTGACAATGATCTTAGCCATAAGGTAATTCCAAGATTTAAAATGTCAACATCAAAGTCGATTGAAGAAAAATAAAACACTATGGCCTCAAAGCTGATTCTGAGTATATAGAGGGAAAATGACACTCTCTTACAAAAAAAAATGGATAACTTTGATAAAACTTTCATTTACTGCAAGGGATGAAATGTATTCCCAATTTTATGAGGTAACTGATGATAGCGTCCGAAGCTATATAGGCAATAGCATTTTACCAATAATTATTTTCTTTTTACTTCATATTAAATGAAATTTATAACATTGAAATGAAAAGATTAAAAAGTGATCATCATATTAATTAATATAATACAATACTAATATGTATTTAATATAATATAAATACTAATGTATTAATTTTAATGTCATATTTATTATAAATATAATACCGAGTTACTAAATATCATTAAAAAAAATCAGATATTTAATTGGGTTTACTCAAATCCAAAAATAAAATATTATTCTCTTGGTCCCTAAATTCGAGAACCACACTTTTTGTATAGAATTTAAATTGTATACAAAATAATTTTCTCATTTGGGTATTCCTTAGAAGAAACATATATACCAAATGATTTTGGAAAAATACCTACAAATCCTCTTGAAAATACCTTGCACAAGATTTATCTCTAGACTCCTTGTAATGTCAGTGATCTGACTATATAAGTAGATTTTATTGGATTTCCCCTCTATTGAATAGAATCACTTTTTTTTTTTTAACTCTCCCAAACAAATCTGAAAGGGACGTAGAATCGTTGTACAATATTCATCTATCCCAAGAAGTGATAGTAACAAAGATTGATGTAAGCACATTTAAGGTACTACACTTTTTTTTAATATAAATATTGATCTAATAACAATAAGGTGTAAATTTAATCTTCCATCAATGAAGAATACTTTCCTAAACCTTATTAATTTGTAATATTTTAAAAATTCAAATGATTAATTTAGTATTAAAATTTATAATATTGTGTGCCCAAGAAAAAGCCCATATATGAACACCATGTATCCAAATTCTTATTTAAGGCCTGACTACTCAAATTCCTATTTATGTGCACACCGAAGTATATATGAGATAAAACAAAGGAAAAACTTAATTTCACATCATTCTCTATAGCAGACACCATCTTTAGCTGAATATGATCACTAGATAGGTTTGTATGTCTACTGCTTTTAAGGTGGGTTGTTTGTTTTCCTGTATTATAAAGTTGGGTGATAATTTCATTAGACATTTACCCTTTAGCTTCAAATGAAAAATGTCGAGTATTTGTCATTTTCTTGACTTCTAAACCCTCTTTTACAAAAACAATGCTTGTATAGAATTTTAAATATAAGTTGAGGTGGAATTGCTACTAAGGGATTCAAATGGACAATTGTTAATGTGTCATGGCTTACCCCTACACTGTATCTCTAGACAAACAATGCAGATTTAAAAAGGAAGACTTAAAATGACTATAAAATAAACCTAGGAATATAGAAATGATGTTTAGGTCTTCCAAGTAAGTATATTTTTTCTTCTTCATAAAATCTAGGTCATATTAGTCTGAAGAACAAGAGGTGGAGGGAGCACACAAGATAGTAATTGTAAGGGAATATTTTTGTTAACAAACCTAGTTGAATTAATATCATTTTATTTTAGATTTGTGTGTGAATTATTCCTTCCCATGTTGATAATAAGGGAAGCCTCTATGCAATCAAATATTTGCACTTGAATGGACCATTTTTCAATCATTCATTAACAACCATTTCAAGTGCAGATATTTGGTTGTTTGTTGCATTTACTCACAACTATCAAATTTTAGATGATAATTGGATATTTGATAACTGAATTAGTAATAAGTTTGGATATGAGTAGTAAAGATAACTTAAATCGAATAAGATGGAAAACAAACTCTATCCGGGAATATTACAATCCAAACCCTAATTGAGAAATATAAGAAAAATTAAATAAGGTCCCAACATGAAACATTACATGAGGTATCAAAGCTATGATTTTTCCATCCTACAAGGTAAATAGAAATAAATAAACCATTCTAATTGATTAAAAAAAAATGTGTTTTATTTGTGTATGTTGTCTTCATGCATTAAAGTGTTTGCTTTGTGTCTACTTCATGTCTTCATATATTAATGCTTGTACTTCACACTTTTAAATGTATAATCTTAATTTTGATTGATCTTAAATAATTTAGAGAAACACTTGTTATCTTGCAAGTGATAAGTTTTACAACATTGTGAATAGTTTAAATAGATCATAATTTACTTTCTATCTAAAGAAAAAATTATGATAAATGCATATGATAATAATTGCTTGAGAACAAGCAATTTTGGGAGGGACGGTGTATATACATATAAGGCCACACACACACACACACATATTCTTATTTAAGAATGTAAATAATACACCACTCAGCATTAAATTAAATAATTGACTTGAACATGTTTTAATCAGGTAAATAAATAATATGTGAGCATATTTGAAAATGAATAATATATATTAATTAATAACCGTAAATAAGATACTCATTTAACAAATACATAAATAAGAGGTTGTTTCTGTAGATGTGTGTAACCCTATCCACATGGATCTTGGTCCTGAACTTTTTGATGAGATATCCACTTATGTGGATGACTACTCCACGACTGCTATCTTCCAGTTCAAGGGTTTATGGCCCTCTTTGGCGGACCTGCATGCCTGGATCCCCTGTGAATGGGAGCCACTTCTTTCTGATGAGGCCCAGATCTACCTTGTAGCTCAGGGTTTTTTCATTTTGAAGTTCGGCTCTACTGATGATAGAAATGCCATATTGCATCATGGTTTCTCATGGGGGGAGAAGTTCCCCTTAATGTCCAAACCTTGGTTTATGGACTTTGACCCATTGACTGAGTCCTTCAATAAATTCCCGTTGTGGGTTAGGCTTTTGAATCTTCCCCTTCACCTTTGGTTGGATTCTATCCTAGAGGCGGTGGGGATGGCCCTTGGGGAATTCTTACTGGTTGATACAGCATCATCCAATTTGTTTCGTTCGACGTATGCTCGCATTCTTGTGGAGATTGACATCTCCAAAGGACTCCCCGAAAAGATTTAGCCGGTTACCTCTCTTGGCTCTTGGATTCAAAAGCTTGATTACAAGGGCATCCCCTTCCGATGCCGGAAATGCCACAAAATTGGACACCTTGCAGCTCGTTGTTCAATTCTATCCAGACCGAAGAAGTCTCCCTCTTGGTGGAAAGGGGTTTCTAATGATCACTACACGGTTGAGAAGCCCCCCCCTGTTGGGGATGTTTACTCGCCTCTGACGACAGACCCAACTAGTGTTGTTGCTGCCCCTTCAGTGGTGCCTCCTGCCCCCCCTTCGGCAGCAAAGACCTCTCCTTCGGTTCCTGCCCCTGTTGTTGCCTCTTCTCCTATGATTCCTTTTGCTACTATTGTTTCTGCCCCGTTTCAGGGTCCTCGGGTTGCAAGGGTTTTGGGGGATGGTTGCGTTCGTGACGTCTTTGCTTGACAGAAGGTTGTTGGTTTGGTGGAGGATGGTTGGACAATTGTCAAGAAGAAAAAGGTCAAGTTCTCCACCCCAGCTTTTGATATGTCTTTGCGTTCTCAAAAGGTGGGTCCGATTGGGAAATCTTAAGCCCCTGTCAACTTTTGTTCTCCTGGCTCTTTTGGCCTGATGTCCGTTGTTGTGGTTCATGGTTAGGGTCTTAATGCTTATCTTTTTAACCATGGGGTTCCTGGTGCCCGTTCAAAACCTATTGTTGTGATTGAGTTGTATTGTGGTATCTTTGTTGTCACCATGGTCACCTTTTACAGGTTGGTGACCTGTTTCTCCTTTGGATTGTTGTTCTATTGTACTTTGGTTTCAGGGCCCTTTAAATCTTGTTTTCCTTAATAAAAAACAAATACATAAATAAAGAAGATGATACTGAAACTAAACTATTTACTAAGTAGTCTAAAGAAAATAAACTCCTAAATATTTATATGGGGTTGTTTTAATGATGAAATTCACATTAAGGAACTAAACTATGTCACTTAGACCAACATGATTGGTAAAATCTAATAATGACGCCCATCGTTGATGATTAAACAATAGGTAAATAATAACAACCATCGACATACAAGAAAATGTGATAACGATAGGATAGAGATGAATGTTCTTTGGGACTAATCATAGGAAAGAAGTTGAGACTAGTATTTAAATGTTTGGTTACAAGAAGCAACAAGGAACAATATCAACTAAGACAAAATACATCATGTATGATATTAAATATTAAATATTAAATATTAGATGACAATATGGATTATTGATGATCTATAAGGAGAGATATTGAATCAAAACTAACTTAGAATAAAATAATCAAGGTTATACCAACCTCTTAGTTTGGGTTATAAAAGAGTTGTGTCAATTTAAGTCATGTAGATGAGACTTAACTTATATGAAGAGATGTGTATTTTAAGTGCCAAAAGGTCACCATTGAATCATATAAAATATAGTATGAAACGAATCCTATAATCAACAACTAGGTTAATTTTACCTATGTTACCTATAAGGCAAGAAATGTATGTTCCTAGTTTCTCGTAGTCATTAATTCTAGGAAATGAAAAAGTCTAAGACCGTAAAGTTTGGGGGTCTATATATATATATATATATCTATTGCAAAAATTCCAATTTTTTTATTTTACATGGATAATTTTTCTGAGGTTTGGGCATTTTAATAAATGAAGCTAAAAAGGAAAAAAAAAGGGGAAATGAACAACCAAATATATAGACAAATTAAATGCATTTAGTACCAAGGATAGAGAAGGGATAAGTTACATACATTTACTATTTGTTCATAGGAACATGTCATGGTAACTTCATATGGTGCCTACGACAAAAGGTTGCGGCAGATTATATACTCTATTATGTGTTAGCAAACTCCGAGGAATGTCATTGAGAGACTTGAGAGGCATGTAGTTCAGTCTCTTTAGTGTGAGTGTCATGCCAATAGTATTATCCATGCCCATGAGAAGCTTATGGACATGACCCATTCGGTGGTTGAAAAATTCTTGATGGGTTTGCAGAGAATTGAGGGATTCGAGGGTTTAGGAGGCATTTCCATTATTTGAGCATTGAAGTATTGTCTTACCAACTTGACCTTCCCTCGACTTCCTTTAGGAAGGCAAAATGGGAAATAATAGTTGTTGATTTGATTCATTCAAAGATTGAGGTGCATATAAAATGAAAGGTTTTTAATGACGTCCATGAGACCAAGAACCTAAGGGACCACCATAAGACCCCTTAATCCCCCTGTTGAGATTTCTCCAGGCTGCCCCTTTTCTTGTGGATCTAGGTAAGTAAGATGGCTCCATTGAGAAGTCTTGGCCCTTCGAAAAGCTCTTTTATTTTGTTCACCTTTACAGTGTCAATGTGTTGGTTGTGCATATCCTCATATGCAGTGCAATATTTCACATATTGCCACTCTGTTTCCACCACTCCCTCGATGCAAAACCTACAAATTCTATCCTCCCACTCTTCCTTAGGGACCTTCCATCTGTCATTTTCACATCTCAAACAGTGTGATCCAGACCTCAATTGGGTGATTAAGATTTTTACCTTCCCTTTGATCTCGACTCCTAAATACTATGTCGCCATGCTTGCATGTGGGGTTAAATTCTTTGACATAGTATGTTTTTTTCTACCTAAATGATTTGTCCACATTGCAGATTTGATTTTTTCTACCACCCATTTTTTATTTCAAAGTTGTTTTCTAAGCACTCTTGGTAATCAATGTTCCATTTGTTGAACTACTTATCATTTTGTTTCTTCCATGTTCTCTTTTGACGTTCAAGCTCTCCGTCAACCATCATACTAGGTCAGCAATGTGCATCCATTTCACCCACCTTTTTTAGATAGCTCAATAATCAAACAGCCTCCACTGAGAACATGTCTGCCTCCGCCAAAATAATCTCGTAAGGAATTGTTGATTTGATTTTGAGATAAGTTGTAATGAAGTGCTTTTGAATTCTCTCAATTTGTCGCCATTTGTGGTTTGATACGCTACTCCCCCATACCTCGCTACCATATAGAATAACCAGAATCACCAACATCCCAAAGAGGATTTTCCTAGTCTTCCAATCTCATACTCTACTATCCTACACATGTTTTGAAGAAGATAAGATGCCTTCCATCCCCCCATATCCTTTTTTATATGCATGTCTCCCAAATTAGCCGATAATGGAAATCGATCTCTAGATACTTGTATTCTTCAACAATCTTTAAAGCTTTGCCCTTAAATATGAAAGCAAGTTGTTTTCTTTTGCTCAAGGAAGGAAAAGACCATGATCTTGGTCTCAGTCATGTTGACCTCCATCTCTACCTCTATGTAAAAGGTTTCTAAGTTACTCAAATGTTCCTTTAGCCCATTTGTTTAATTAGCAATGAGAATAAGATCATTAGCATAAAGAAGTAATTTAATCACATAACCATCCAACTAAATTCCCTCTCCATTGGCATTGTTTAGCCATTCCTCTAGCTTGTCAGTATAGAGGCCAAACAAGGTAGGAGATAACAAGCACCCATGTTTGACCCCTACGTTGCTGCCAAAACATTTTGACATACCCTATTTGGTTTTGATTTTCATTTTAACATGTTCATAAAGCTTATAAACAACAACCTTGTCCTCTATTGGGACCTCCAATTCTTCCATTATATTCCTAGTTTATCCCTAGGGACATTGTTGAAAGCTTTCTTAAAGTCAACAAAGCAGCAAAAAGACTCTTCTCCCTGTGTCTCCCACAATTTCTCAATGAGATATCTTAGGGTAATGCAGTGATCAATGGTGGAGTGCTTTGGTCTAAAACTCGCCTAACCTATGGCTCTTTTTCCTGCTTTCCCTATCCATTCGTTGATTCTACACTCTACCATACTCCCGTAGAGCTTGCCTAATAGGGAGTTCACCATGATGGTGCAGTAGTTGGATGGATTGTTGAAATCTCCGCTTTTATGAAGAGGGATAACCACGTTGGTGGTCCATTTGTGCGGAGCCAACAAACCTATCCCCCATTTTAGAAAGTCAACCTAGAGCCCATCAATGTCCTGAGCTTTTCTGCTAGTTCAACTAAGCTCCTAATTATGGGAAGTGAAACTTCGCCCTCCGATCTCTCATAGAGAATTTTTGCACATTTTAGCCATTGGGAATTTGTAATTTTATTTTCAACATGTTTTCTAGCTTGTTGTAACTTCTTCCAAAATCCTTTAGGATTATGCTTTCCTAACATAATTAACTTCTTTCTTCGATTAATCACATATTATTCTTTTTTGGATTTGATCAGTTGTTTCTATTCTCTTATGATTGTTTTGTCCTTTTTTCTCCCCTTAAAGTTTCTTTTTGTTGCCTTGCATTCTTCATCATACCATGTGTTAGCCGGAATGGTGTTTGAGATGCTCTTCTTTATTCTTGTTCTCTTACAACCCTTTAATGCTCTCTGAATTAGTGGGATCAATGAGTTGTTGCTGATGTGGTCTTTCTTATCATTGTTTACATTGATATTCATGATGTCATGGTGCATTTGGATATGTTGTTCAAGAGCGGTGCAAAATACCTCTTTATTTTCCTTGTTTATAAGAATCTTGCCCTCTTTATGTCCTTTTCTACTATCATCTTGGACCTAATCACTTTTCAGCCTTTTGACTTTCATTTTGTATTTAATATAGAGGGGCATATGGTCTGAATTTAGCTCCATAAGACATCATTCAATTCTGAAATCATCTACCTTGGTGATGGTTGAGTGAGAACATATCATATAGTCCACCAGGCTTTGTCCGTTATATGTTGTACAAGTGATTTTGCTTGATTTTGGCCACATCTTCATGCCATTGCACACAACAAACCCATGGAGGCTACAAAGCCCTAAAAGTTCAACCCAAAAGTGAGACACACCACCTTTTTCGTCCTGTAAAGTCCTTTTATTGATATTATCATCTTCTTCTTTTAGCCACAAAGGGTTGGTGTCCTCTGTTAAGTCATTACCTAGATGAATAGATTGGTTACTCGCAGTCCTAGCATTAAAATCTCCTATAGGAACCTGTTTTCATGTTCACAATTGATAACCTTTGCTCTGCTCGAGTACATTCACACTAGTTTTCCCATGGCCCTACTATTGTAAGGGCCCAACGACTCTATTCTCTCAATTAAGAGGCTAAGCCAAGCAAATTGAACCCATTGTTTCACCATTAAAATATCTACCTAGATCTTCTCTACAACATGGATTGAAATTTTCAGGATGCCCCATCTTATTTCATGTTACTTCTTAAAGTTTAAAAGGTTTCCCTCTCCAAAATTTTCCATTAGAAAACAAGATGTCGCGTTCATCATTTCCTTGCAAGAATTGATTTCATGTGATTTTGTGGTAATATGCTCCAAATATACTCTTCATTTCATTGAAGAAGCACAGGAAAGGAATGATAGGCAGTGCCATGCATCTTCTCAAGGTGTGCTCAATCTGATAACGATCCGCCTACAATAGAATGCTAGGAGACTTTCTCAAGTAGACCTGGTCTAGAAGAATTAGGAGTGTAGTTTCCTGTGCAATTTGCTTTGCGATCAAACTGAGTTTGATTTCTAAACACAAATTGACAGATACCATGGACGACATTGCAAAGGAGATATCTTTCTAGGCATTCGAGGATGACTGTCGTTTGCTTAAAACTCTCCAATGACATTCTCCAACAAAATCCAAGTTTTAGGGTATTTGATGTTTGTTATTTATTGAACAATGATGCTCTGGCTCCATAATTTTGTCAATTATTTGCCAAAATTTTATGGGAAATTTAGAGAAAAAGGGATGTTGATGTGTTTTTTTACTTTTCTTGGAAATATAAGTAGCTAAAATACCATTGAACAGATTCTGGAGTCTGGAGGTACGCAATATGTTTGGGGAACCAAGTGATACAGATCATTATCCTATTTTGTCTAGAAAAATTTAAAATTCTAAGGATTGATTTCAATTTTAATTTACAAGAAAAAAAATTGAGGGGTGACATTTGTTTCAAGGAATTGTGTCAAACAACTTTGGTGCCTGGTATGTTTCACATCTCTATCGCTGCTCAGCTTGAATTTTCATTAGCCAATTGTATTTGCTTGAATGACCAAAAGGGCTTCTCAATAAACTCAGTCAAGTGCTTATCCTGCAATCGTATAATACTACACAATGCGAATAATATTACATACATACATCTGACTAAGCATATCTGACCAGTAAATATCTTTAAATCTGATCATGGTTATTTGAATGCAAAATATGTCTAGTTTCCAGAACAGCGACAGGCCTGCAAACTGATAGGTGGAGGTTAATAAAAAAAAATGTACATGGTTGCCTGGGAGCCCGATAGCTATGGATAATATTTGTTTTTCGGCAAAATAATGAAATCACATTGTCTTCCTTATTTATGGTGCTTATAAAGAACAGAATCGTTTGTCGGAAAAGTCAGGTGTCTGCTTGCATGGGAGCCCATTATGGGCTGCGTATGATATCAATAATTTTTGTTATGAAAACCAATTGGCCAACTTTGTTTCTGTACAGGTGTCATTGATTTGGAAAATGGAAGAGCAATAGAAATTAAATCATCAGTATTCTTAGCACCGCGATTCATCATAGTGTCTATGTCCGTCGGGTTGTAATTTGGTTATTCCACCACCATAAGTACTGATTCAGCGTTACAAATCGGTTTGAATTCAGTTTGACTGTTTTGTGATTAACAGTTATTTTGGAGGACACGACATCAACAGAGTTCATGTGAATAGTTTGTTCATGTTCATGAGAACCAAATCAACAGTCGTCAGCATTTCTAAACAAATATTATATCATTCAGTCTGTGATTCCCACAAAACCAAAATTAAAACTGGAAAAGTTGCATAAGTTAGCAGTTGAAAGGACATGTTAGGAATGGTGGCAGTTGTAACCAACCACAACTGCTCAGTCTTCGTTTAAGCAAACTTTGGAGCTTTATAAGTATCTATCCTTTCATTTGACCAAGTAATGATTATGCATGCTGAGAAGTAGTAAATGACAAAAAGGTTTTGTGTGCACAGTGAAAAGAAAGTTATAAAAAATAAGATGTTGTTATAGATTTGTGCTGCTGTCCTATTGTCTGAGTGCTGAAGACTTTGTATTGTTGTTGAATGGAGTGGAAGGTTTTGAACATCTTAGTCATTGGGATTTGATCTACATGTATGTGTGATACAAAGGAAAGTTCAGGTATACAATTCTGGTGATCAGCATTATGATTTTATGTTATTTGAGCCTTGTATTAACAAAAGGAACATGCAGTTAATTTGCTAATACTCTAGATTTGTTTCAGAGTTTACTGGTATAAGAGAATTGTTAAAAGGCATACTTACAGATATAATCTACATGATAACACACATATAATAGAAGAGACTGGTTTTATCTTTCAGATTGAATATAATATTGCAGCAGTTATTCAGGGTTTTGTTAACTGATCTATTTGCAGCATTGAGTATATTTCAGAGACCTGGTCAATATTGTATTGGTATCAGAATCTCAGATCATTTTATTTGGACATAGTTTGTAAGAAATTTTTTTAATGTGAATTGAGACATAATCTAATTCTTAAATATATTGTAATGTAACTGAGTTGATGCTCAGATTGTAATGTGGTTGGTGCTCAAATACAGATTGTTAAGTTGCTTTGGGTTGGTGCTCAGATAAGGTTGAGGAGTTAATGCTAAGTTTGTGTAAGTGGTGGCTTACATTGTGAAAGAGTTGATGCTGTTAAGAGGAGAGCGTCTTGATGATTCCTTAGGGTTGAAACCCTTAAAGCTGTATTGGTTTCAGATTTGTGAGGCTGGATTAGGACGGTAGATCCTAGCAGCATTACTCACTGTGGTTTTTCCTGTTGAATTTCCATGTCAAATCCTTGTGTACTGTTTCTTGATTGTATGGTGCTGTTCTTAAATCTTTCATTTAATGCTCTAGCCACACAATACAATCAAAGGTAACTATATAAAGTTTAAATATGGAAGAAATCTTTTTGAGTTATATTTACTACTAATTCACTCCCCCACCCACCACCCCCTCTGCCCACCTTAGTAGTAAATCTGTGTTCTACAGCTCCAACCTTTAAAACCATAAATTTTGCAAACTAGTACTGCTGCTAATGCAATAAGCTATGCCACGAACCGATGAATGTTTCTTTTTTCATCGTATGTGTTGAATGGAAGATAATAATTAATTAACAATAGATATAATTTATAACTCCAAAAGACCATCTAAATATTACACGACCTTGCCTTCTATAAAACATAGCCATAGACCAAATCTTATATTTACAAACTTGACATGAAAAATAATTGCCATTTAATTTAGTTCTCAGCATCTTTACACACATCTCCTCAGCTCCAATACCTGAAACTTGTTTTGGTATGATTTTTTTTTCATATGCTCAGGCACGTGTTAGGATACCTTTTGAGCTGCAAAAATAGAAAAATACAATCTTTAAGATGATAAAGCCATAATCTTAGGTCCATCAAATGCTATAAAACAAATCCTAACATGTTAATATGTTTGAAGAATACACAGATATAATGGAATTCCAACAAGATTTTAGTTAGAAACTGATATTGCAGACAGTATCAAGTTGACAAAATACAAACTTTGACTAGAAAAGCTCCACTAGTGTGTAAAAATAAATGGCTAATCACTATGTTTCTAACATGATATTTTAAGTTGTTCTTTTGACAAATGGTTGTATTAATAATTAACCACCGATATTAAAGACAATTGTTGTGGGCATCTTCTCACTGTTTCAAGATAGGAATACTTTGTGAGGTAGTCTAAAAATCATGGACAAGCATTGGAAAAGTAAATAAGATTTTGAGTTGCTACAAAAATATCTGTATATCTATATTTAAATATTCAAGGAAAAACAGCTATCATTTTCAAGGGTGCAAGAGTTCATCGAAGTTAAAATCAAATACGTCCACCACAGTCCTGTCACATGGATATCTGACAAATCCACACCTTGCATTATGTGAGATGTCCCTTTTTCAATCCACAGCTATTTAGTGAATGGATTGTTAGTGTGGGATTAACAATTATATAAGTTTTAAGAATTATATAAGCTGGTAGTTATTGTTGTTTCATTTAGAAATAAATGTTACAATTAAGAATAAGGTAGGTGAGATATCAATTCCTATCAGTCAACCTTGCTAATAGAAGGGTAGACCGACCTCTTAACTGCCACCAAATTAGGAGCAACTCCCAATGATTTTGGATTGATAGTTTTAAGGGATCGTTGTTCAGGTAGCTGCCGACATTTGAGAGAATACATAGTCAGTTAAATGGCATTGTTTGTGGACTAATGTCCCATGATTGAAGATGATGAAGGGTACTCCCCTTACCCAAACAAACACAACACAAGGAAAAAAAAATACTTCCTTTGTATTACCTTCAATGAAATGACATTACAATATTCAAAAAGATAAACATGCTATAGCCACATGGACATTTTCATTACAATAATCTGCAAGACAAAGTCACAAACCACCCTTCTATAACTGAGCTTGAAACCCACCTTCATCTCTGTATATGTAGCAGCAATAACTACCTTAGAGTATTCTCGAAAGTGAAGCTTTCCCATTATGGCACCCAGGGTTCAATTTCCCACCTAGTGATTTTTCTCTCTTCCTTTTTGTATTGGAACTTGAGACTGTTAATTCTATGCAACTATGATAACATACGAATCTGAACAGCAGATTAGACAAGATTAGGGAAAGCATGGATATCCTTATGTAGGATTTGCCTCTTTATAATCCTATATAAATAACCTTATCGGCGTCTCATTTAGGAGCATTTAAATAATGTTTAGTTTGCATAGTTGTTAGGTATGTTTACTATCTAATTATACTTTCTAAATAGACGCCGATCTTGGAAGATTAAAATCTATATTATAAAATGGATAAAGATAATAAGTAATTTTCATACTCTGTTGATTTATTACTAATAACAGGTGATGATCATCTTATAAATCAATGCAAGAAAGATCTAATCAGAGAATTTGAAATGAAAAATTTAGGACTCCTTCATTACTTCCTAGGATTGGAAGTATGGTAGAATTCTGACAGCATCATACTTAATCAAAGAAACTATATATTAGACATCTTGAAGAGATTTGGAATGTGGAACTACAAACCTATGTCTTCTCTAATGGAGACTAATCTACACAAACTTAACGAAGCAGCTACAGAATCACACTCCATCGATTCTACTCTTTACAGATAAATGATTGGGTCTCTTATGTACTTGGTAAATACAAGGCCTGAAATTTGTTACGCTATTAATGCCTTAAGTCAGTTTATGTGTGAGCCAAAGGAGATTTACCTAATTGCAATCAAACACATCATGAGATACTTACAAGGCACTCTTAATCTTGGGCTCAAGTATGAGAAAGTTGACTTGGACTTACATGGGTACATAGACTCGGATTGGGTTAGAAGTGTTACTAATAGGAAAAGCACTTCAAGATGTTGTTTCAGCTTAGGCTCAACAATGATTTCTTGGATATGTAGAAAACAAGCATCAGTAGCATAGAGTTCCACATAAGTTGAATACATTGTCGCAACAATGGCCTCTTGGGAATCGGTTTGGCTTATAAAGTTACTTGTGGGATTATTTGATCAACTCATGAATCCTACTATTACTCATTGTGATAATCAGAGTTCCATTAAGCTTTCCGTGAATCCAGTTTTTCATGACAGGTCCAAGCATATTAAAATTCCTTACCATTATGTAAGAGATATAGTAGACAGGAATACTACAAAATTAAAATACATTTGCACTGTAGATCAAATAGCAGATATTCTTACGAAACCTCTCTCTTGAGTGAAAATAGATCACTTCAGGAAAAGACTTGGTATGGTTGAATTATAATACATTTGTATTCTTAATATTATTAATAAAATATTTTTTGTCAGGCTATTGATTGTTATGGGCTTCACCATTTGTATTCATTATCTAAGAGGTGACGATCTCTAAGATAATGAATACTTGTATAAAAGGCATTATGAGAGATGACAATCTCTTAGATAATTTGTTGAACAACAAAGAACTATTGTCAAATTTAGATGAGTTCAAGATCATATTGTGATGTAGACATTTCTATGCCTATGAGTCACAACTTGGATAAAGGAAGAATTTAATCATTCTCCGAATTTTATCCTACGTTCTGGTAGATCTTAACTTAGGATCATGTTGTGATATAAGACTGCCAGTACCTATGAGTCACAACTTGGATAAATGAAGAATTTAATTATTCTTCAGATTTTATCCTGTATGTTGCATTCCATGCAATACTGTTATCACTAGTATAAGTCATATCACAGGATAGTAATACGACATAGTAGCATGTGTTCTATGATACAACATACTTAGAAGATTCAAATAGATATAGAGTATCAATCTATGCTTATTTATCATAATTGATGATGCTAGATATGTTATCTCTCAGTATGATTATCAAGTTAAGAGGGAGCGTTAATTCTATGTAACTACGATAACATACTGATCTGAACAGGAGATCGTACAAGATCAGGTAAAGCATAGATATCCTTATGTAGGATTTGCCTCTTTATAACCCTATATAAATAACCTTATCGGCATCTCATTTAGGAGCATTTAAATAATGTTAAGTTTGCATAGTTTTTAAGTATGTTAACTATCTAATTATACTTTCTAAATAGATGCCGATCTTGGAGGATGTAATGTCCCCTCTAGGATATCTCAAGAATTTGGAAATAATTTATTCCAATTCTTTACTTTGCTATGAATTTTAATATATGATGCTTCTCTTCTTATGTAGCTAATATCAATGGTGGTGCTATTCTTCATTGGCCAATTAGAAATATGCTAAGTGCATTGATCTTCTGTATTTACACTTAGTGTTGCAAAATTCAGTTGTGTTTGATATGATTGTTTGAATGTATAATACAGTCTCGATACTGTCCTCTGATTTGACAATTAGACATGTGTGACAATATTATTTTATAATCACTTATAGCTACTGGATTGTTATCCTTAATGACAAACTTCTCAATTACAAAAATACTTTCTACAGCAATACTTCTCATGCCTATATGTCAGCCTGCTTCTCAAATCTCGAATAAGATGCCAAATATAATATGATAGATTACTCCCTACAGCTGTCATTGATTTTCTTTAATATGTATGCAACCAATTAATAACTGATGCGAATACTCCATGAACAGGTTTTAAATAAAATAAAGAGAAAAGGTAAATAATCCTCCTATCTCTGTTGTCTACTGAAAATGCAAAGAATAGATATAGAAGAGTCGATAACTTATTTTCCTTTCAATAATACCCCGTATTTGTTGTACTGCTGTTTGAATGTCGTTCCTATTGCTTCTGTTGAATGCTGCATTTGATGTCTTGAACCTGATATCATGGGTGTTACCATGGCAAGGATATTTCCGCTATGATGTTTGTCTTGGTATGATGTATAATGTGGAACTGGACTGTTCATCGACTGTTGGAGCTCTTACAGTCTTGGTCTAATGAGTTCACGAATATGCTCTGGGAATTTTATTGGATTCCATATCTGAATCGTCTTCTTGGATGTCACTATTTTTGTCTGTATCTCCAATATATATCTGCGATAGGAGTGAATTTGAAGGGACACGACTTATCGAAACCTACCAAATGCTTTGAATAGTTCAATCATTGCTTTCCCAAGCAATAGACGGCAGGGAGAAGATGTGGGCATGTCCTCCTTGAATTTATGATTGAGAATCTTCATTATTTTCTTTGAGTGGTCTCTGACGTGAAGATTCAACTAGGAAGCGATGTCAGTATTCACATTTCTTGATCGATGTCTAGAGTTATAATGTTTCAATATGTGATAATCCTTTAGATATGGTAATCTTAGGTTTTCCTTTTATTAATTTTTTATTCTATTATTAATGATTTTAGTATAAGTATTTATTCATCTATAATGTATATAATGAATTAATGCTAGACATTATCATTGTTATATGCTAATTTTCTCTTAGCAACATATTAATAGTTGGTCACAAAAAAATATATTTTATTTGTTATTTAGTTATTAAGATATAAATATTATTGTTACACTAATAATATATTATTATATTATATTATATCATATTATTACTATTTATTAATCATTCAGATATTATATTTATTCTTTAAATATTGTGTCATTTAATTAATTTGACCTTTGAGATTGGGGATATCATAGTCCATCCCACCCAAAATTGTTTGTCCTTAAAATTTAAAAAAAAACTCTCAATACATAGTTTTGAATCTTGATATTCAATCCTGTGATCCTGAAACAAAAAATTCCATCTTGAAGTTAGAACAACAATATAAATTGAAAATCGTAATATTTCATTGAAAATATCAAGAATAAAGAAACAACTTATCTTAGCATTCCCATGCTCCTTGTTATGTGTTTCCTTGTATCAATTGTTTTTAAGTGTGCATTTCATTTCTTTTTTTCCTTAAGGAAGACTTTATCTAGCCCTTAGGCCTCAATGGGTATCCCTTTAGGATTACCCCTCTTTATAATACTTAGGTGAGACTTTGTCTCATCCCAAGATCTCTATAATAATTTCTTTATAGTGGGGTGCCCTAGCAATTCTCCCATAATCACAATGTAGTAGGGTGCCCTGCTAGCAATTCTCCCTTTACTATCACTATGATAGAGTGCTCTCAGTGGTTCTCCCTCAACTAATTCTACAATAGGGTGCTCTAACGGTTCTCCCTTAATTACAGAGCAATAGGGTCTCCTTGGCACAGTTCTCCCTAACATACTACTACAATAGGGTGCCCTAGCTATTCTCCCTTAATTGCACTCTTAGGAAGGTGCTAACAACAGGGTGTCATTAGTAGTTCTCCTTTAATTGTCACTCTTTCCCTTTTATTTAAATTGAATGTTAAAGTTCTATTATTAATCATAAAATATGTACATATATGTATTATTTGATATTTACATTTCCTGATTAGAGTATGACTAAATTTGAACTTCCTTGAAGCTTCAATGATTCTCTATTCCCATATCCTCTCTTGATCACCATTTGCACTCCTGTTTGAAGTCTCTTCATTATTTATTTCATGTGTTGCTTCTATTTTATGGAATTGACTTTTGTTATCACACTTATGTCCAGGTTCCCAAGGGCTTCTGCATCTGAAACATATGCCCTTCTTCAATGTATCATCTTTTTGCTTTTGGGCTTCCTTGCTATGGCATTGGTGCCCTCTACTCCATTTCCCTTTGCAGAAAAACCTTTCTTTCTGTCTCTGGTCTTTGTGCGAGTCTTCATTTCTATGCCTTGTCTTTGTCAAAAAATTCTTAAATCTTTCTTTTGATGAATTTGATTCTACCATTTTTTCTTTTCTAATGGCCTCTTCCAAGTTTTGTGGTTCATGCAGTTTAACAAAGTGCCTGGTGGAGTCTTTTAATCCTTCTATAAATATATGAATGAGTCTCGTTTTGGAAAGGTCTGGAACCATAACTGACAACAGTTGAAATTTTAAGATCTACCAGAATACAGGATAAACTCGAAGAATACTAAGATTCTTCCTTTATCCAATCTGCGACCCATGAACATAGTAATGTCAACATCACAATATGATCTTGAACTCATCTAGATCTTATAGTAGAAATCTATTGTTTAGCACATTGTCTAAGAGATCGTCACCTCTCATAATGTTTTATACAAGTGTTCACTATTTTTCGAGATCGTCACCTCTTAAATAATGAATACAAATGGTGGAGCCCATAATAGTCAATAGCCTCACAAAATAAAATTATTTTATTAATAATCAAGAGAGTACAAATGGATTACAACTCAACCATACCAAGTCTCCTCTTGAAGTATTCTATCTTCACTCTAGATAGAGGTTTGGTGAGTATATATGTTGTCTGATCTGCAGTGCAAATGTATTCAAATTTTAAAGAATTCCTGTCTACCATATCTCTTACATAATGGTAAGGAATTTCAATATGCTTGGACCTGTCATGGAAAACTGGATTCACTGAGAGCTTGATGGAACTCTGATTATCACAATGAATAATCATGGGATTCATAGCTTGCCCAAATAATCCCACAAGTAACTTCCTTAGCCATACTATTTCTCAAAAGGCCATCACTCCTGCAATGTATTCGGCTTCTGTGAAACTCTGTGCTTCTGAAGACTGCTTTCTACATATCCAAGATATCATTGCTGATCCCAAACTGAAACAACAACCTGAAGTACTTTTCTTCCACCCCAATCTGAATCAATGAATCCATGTAAGTTTATGCAACTTTCTCATATTTGAGTTCGGGATTAAGAGTGCCTTGTAAATATCTCATACTGTGTTTAACTGTGACTAGGTGAATCTCCTTTGGTTCACACATAAACTAACTTAAGGCATTAACTGCATAGCAAATATCTGGTTTTGTATTTACTAAGTACATAAGAGACCCAATCATCTGTCTAGAGAGAGTAGAATCTATGGATAGTGATTTTGCAGCTGCTTCCTTAAGTTTATGTAGATTAGTCTCCATTGGAAAAGACATAGGTTTGCAATTCCACATTCCAAATTTCTTTAAAATATCTTATGTATACTTCCCTTGATTTAGTATGATATTGTCAGAATTCTGCCGTACTTCTAGTCCTAGGAAGTAATGAAGGAGTCCCAAATCTTTCATCTCAAATTCTCTAGTTAGATCTATCTTGCACTAATCTATGAGATGATCATCACCTGTTATTAGTAGATCATCAACATACAGTATCAAAATTACCACATCATCTTTATCTCTTTTATAATATAAATTTGGATCAGCTTCATTCTTGGAGAATCCTAAGCTAGTGAGATACTTATACACTCTTTCGTACCAAAACCTGGGAGCCTATTTAAGCCCATAGAGAGATTTCTTCAGCCTGCAAACAAAAGTGTTAGGGTCATGAGTTTCAAATCCTTCAAGTTGCTCTAGATGTACTTCTTCTGAAATTTTTCCATTTAGGAATGTTGTTTTCACATCCATTTGATGTACCTTTCATCCCTTTGATGCGACAATTGCTAAGACTGCTCTTACAGAGGTATATCTGGCAACAGGAGCAAAGATTTCTTCATAACCAATCCCTTCTTTCTAAGAAAATTCTCTAGCTACAAACCTGGCTTTATACTTCTCAATACTATCGTCAGCAGCATGCTTTATTTTAAATATCCACTTGGAAAAAACAACAGATTTTCCTTTAGGTCTTGGAACAATTTCTCAAACATCATTTTTCATGATAGATTGGTATTCTTCTATCATAGCTTCTTTCCAAGCTGTATGTTTAATAGCATCAAAGGGATTGGTTGGCTCTGTTTTGGATAAATCACTTATGTTAGCTATATAACCAGAGAATCTTTTAGGTCTTTTGCTTTCTTTGACTGTTCCAGAAGGTGCAACAAAGTCTTTAGCTGCTTCAACTGTTTTAATGGCCCAAAGTGGTCTTTTCTTTGAATTTTTTTCAAGGTTCATATTTTGAATTTCATCTTTGATTTCTTCTAAGTTCTCCCTCTGGGACCCAGATTCACTATTTCTTTCAGATCTAGATAAAGGAGAAGGTTCATCAAAACTTATGGCTCTTTTAAATGCAAGATCTTCTTCAAAGATTACATCTCTGCTAAGTTCACTAGTTTTCTGTCCAGGTATGAAAATCCTATATGCTTTAGAAGTTTCACTATACCCTACAAAAATACCTTTCCTCCCAGAGGGTTTTAACTTGGTTCTCTTTTCTTTTGGTACATGGATATATACAAGACATCCAAAAATTCTAAGATGACTTATATTGGGTTTTACTTTAGTAAATACTTCTTCAAGTCTTTTATCTTTAAGATAGGAGTGAGGACTTATGTTTTGAATATATACAGTAGTACAAGAGGCTTCTGTCCAAAGATAATATTTTAGATTTTGGTCAAAAATCATAGCCCTAGCAGCTTTTATAATTGTCCTATTCTTTCTTTCTACTACCCCGTTTTGCTCTGGGTTATAAGGAATAGTGTACTTCCTCTTAATCCCTGATTCTTTACAAAACCTTTTAAATAAGTCTGAGGTATATTCTCCTCCGTTATCAGTTCTAAGGGCTTTAATTTTATGTCCTGAAAAATTTTCAGTTAATGCTTTGAATTCTTTAAATCTTTGTAAGATTTCTTCTGATTCCTTGCAATTTAAAAAGTAAATCCATGTTTTCCTAGAGAAGTCATCTATGAACAAGATATAATACCAGAATCCTCCAAGAGAAGGAACAAACATAGGTCCACAAAAATCTGAATTAATTAATTCTAGTACATTATTTGTTTTCCTAGTACTCTCATGAAAGGGACTTTTGGTGCTTTTACCCAGAGCACACCCTTTGCAAATACTAGGGTGGTCTTTATTTAATTTGTTTAATCTAGTAACCATCTTTTCCATAGTTGATAAAGTTTTAAAATTTAGATA
The DNA here is from genome assembly GCA_028749045.1 of Cupressus sempervirens. Lineage (NCBI taxonomy): Eukaryota > Viridiplantae > Streptophyta > Pinopsida > Cupressales > Cupressaceae > Cupressus > Cupressus sempervirens. The sequence continues at coordinate 887,916,600 of CM053785.1, read as the reverse complement.
CCCTAATCTTTTGCGCCATATTTCATTTGAATCTTCAGCTTCGTGGACTAGGGCTTGAATAGATCAACTAGATTCTGTATTCAATTCATACAAATATCCCTTTCTTTGACCAATTATCTTTGTTTTCTTGATGAAAGAGTTCTTAGCCCAAGTTAATACTTTGCCATCCACAAATGCAACATTGTCTCCATCCTCTTCAAGTGTTGTAATTGAGATTAGGTTTCTTTTAATCCCTGGTACATAGAGTACACCTTTAAGAAGAGTATTTCCTGATTTTAGTTTCAAAGTACAATTTCCAATTCCTTCAATGGAGTGTGCTGAGTTATCACCAATGGTAACTTCACCGTTAACCTTCTCTGATAAAGAATCCAGAGTTTCTTTGTATCCCGTTATATGTCTAGAAGATCCACTATCAATTACCCATGCTTTATTTGAAATTTCATTTGATAGAAAGGAATACAAAACACGGTACTCAAGATCATAAGTATCTTCTTCTCTAATGACATTTGTATAATTTTCCTGTTGTTTGGAATTTCCAGGACAATTAGACCTATAGTGTCCAAATTTTGCACATTTGAAACACTTTATTTTAGATAGATCTTTCTTGGGCTTTCCATTCTTTTGATTTCCCTTTTTCTTTTTGAAATGCTTCTTCCTGCTTTTATAGGAATTTGTATTAAGAACATTAAGTTCTTCATCCTCTACTTTTGGTTTCCCTCCTTTCTTTAGTTTTTTGGATTCCTCTTGAAGACAATCATTCTTGAATCTATTAAAGTCCAGGAGCTGATCTCTGGCACTTATTCCTTGTGCGAATGTCTCCCATGAATCTGGCAATCCATCTATAGCCATAAGTGTTAATTCTATGTCACTAATAATGGTACCTATGCTTGATAGTTCATCTCTAATGCCGGCAACTCTTAAGAAGTAAGAACTTATCGATTCTCCTTTCTTTATCTGAATGTGATTCAGTTATCTTTTTAGTGCAAGAACCCTGGTTGCATTGTTTACTTCATAGACATTTCGTAATGCATTCATCATATCAAAGGCAGTTTGATGTTTTGTAAGCATAGGTACAATATCATTTTTAACTCCATCCAAGATGATTTGAATAGCTTTTCTATTTCCTCTGCTACAGATAGATTTGTGAGGTTCAACTAAGGGTTGTTTGGATGCTCCATCAATGAATTGTTTTACATTGTTCTCTTTAAGAATCATCATGATTCTAAACTTCCAGGCTTCAAAGTGCTCTTTCCCATCAAACCTGTCTTCGTGTCTGATTGTGTAAGCCATGGAAGATAGAAGATTGTTGCTTGATGTGTACAAAGTCTAATTACCGAAATTTAGCAGAGCCTAGGTTCAATTACCAGAGCTCTAATACCATGTAAAGTTTATGCTAAATCCTTATCTCTTAATCAGACTTTTAATCCAGTCTTATATGCTAAGAATGATCTTCTAAGTAGTATGAATATTGATGAAATTAGTGCTTATTACAATGCAGATACAATACTGAATATTTAACCTTTTATTGTGATAGAGAATTGCAAGATATAAAATGCTTATAAGAGCAGACTGCTATAACTGTGTGTCCTATAATTTGCATTTACAACCTACTTATATATCCTTTCTAAAGGGTATGTCCCTCAAGGGACATAACCCTTCCTAACTTGGCACCTATAGGAGAGATATAAAAATCATTAAATGCCAACATTAGAGATAAATTTCTATTAAGAGGAAGTATGGTCTGTACTGTCAGACCTGTAGGTTTATCTTGGTTAATATTCTTAACAATGCCCAAGGCAATGTACGACCTGCTTGTATAATGAATGCACTAGCAGCTCTATCAAAAATGCCACTATATACTAGTGAACATATGCACATAAACCCAAAATGGGAAGTATTGATTGCAAATAAGAAGCAACAAATGAACTTAGACATAGAAACAAACAAAAAAACAGCTAACGACATCACTGAAACTGACAAAGAACCAACACTTGAATCACTTATACATTGGTTTAATGACTCCCACTTAATCAAAGACTTGGAGACAAGTGTAATTGAAATTGCACCTTCTGAGGGGATAAGGCCTCTTGGTATTTTCCAACACAAATACGCAGAAGAGATGAACTTCCCTACACTATTCTTTGGTTTACCACGTCCAACTGAAATTACAAAAAAACTATCATATCAAAAAATTGCTAAATGTGAGCTAATGCATTAGGACAATGACTTTGCAACACATATCACAGATATATTTTTCAAAGCCATTAAGGTTATAATACAACAAATATCATCGCTTGCTTGGGTATGCATAAGAAACAGTGAATTGAAAGGTAGAAAACTTGTAGCAAAGGATGTGCGCAGCACAACAAAGTTGGACAAGATATTAAGATCACCCTGGGATTTAGCTCATTCAAAAGCATACGCACATCTCCTGATTACTTGATCAACACAAGGAAAAATATATTTGCAATGATAAGGCAACTGGGACCTCCTTCCTTTTTTGTCACGTTGACTAGTGCTGAACATTATTGATAACCATTATGCAAAGCTTTAGAACATGTATCTCCTATAGAAGAGACTAAACACAATGAAACAATTGAAGACAGAGATTTAGATTTCAAAACTAAGAAAAATCTAGTTCTTTGCAGCCGATATTTCTATCATAGAGTGAATGCATTCCGCAAAATGATGATGAAAAATGACAGGCTATTTGACAAAGTCCAAGACTACTATTTCGTAACAGAATTTTAAAACCTTGGAAATGAACACGTTCACTTTATGCTATGGATAAAAGATGCTCCAATATATGGAACTTGCACAAATAGCAAGATAGAAGAATTCGTTGACAAGTATATCTCATCTGACTCATCATTGCTTGATGAAAACTTGATAAAGATGCAAACACACCGCCACACAAGAACCTACAAGAAATATCGAACATCAAGTTGTCGATTCAACTTCCCACTCCCTCCAGTGAGGAGAACAACAATCCTAGAGCCCGTTACAATAGTTGACAATGCAATTAAAGACAAAGCAAAGATCTTCTTCAAAGAACTAGAGAATAAGCACTTTGCAAAGGAAACTACATTTGACAACTTCCTAGATGAATTCAATTTTAATGAACATGATTACATTGCAATGTTGCAATCTGCACTAACAAAGAAAGCGCTATTGTTAAAAAGGCAACCAATTGACATTTGGACAAATGCATTTGCAAAAGATGTTCCAGCATTATGGTATGCAAACACAGACACATAATTTATATTGGACGCATATGCCGCTGCCTCTTACTGTTGCTCATACATGACAATGCAAGACAAAACAATGTCCACAACATTTTCTTGACAGGGAAAAGAATCTACATATGCTTATGATGACAAAGTCCAATTTATACGGAAACTAGGAAATGCACTGCTCAACTACCAACAAATGTCAAGTCGACAAGTTGTCCATATCACCCTACCATTGCCCCTGTGCAAATCATCAAGGAAAACTATCTTCATTAACACTACACTATTCGAGAGTAGAGTTTTCATGTTAAACAGCCCAAAGTTACTAGCAAAAGAAGACAACTCAAAAAACATAATGTGTATCTGTAATAGACAAATACAAAAAGCGACCAAAAGCATTAGAAAACCTATCCTTGGCAGAGTATTCTGCATTCTACTATTTCAAAGGAACAAAGCTCCAAAAAAGACAGACCACAGATCATACGCTACGTGAGGTACAATCCACATGTTGATCAAGAGAACTCTTGTAGAGAAAAGATGATGTTGTACCTACCTTTCAGGATAAATGAAGGAGCACTTCTAGCTGGTCACAGCTCATGGAGTGAAGCATTCAATGCACATAAAATAGAATTAGACAACATAGAGAAAATGTTCACTGCACAAGTTGACTACAGGTAGGGAAACATAGACAGAGTTGCTACAGAAGTAGAAACTCATAACCAGCCACAAACAATCTTTGACCATGAACCCACCGAGGTTGAACAACAAGCTCATTACAAAAACTATGACATTGTAAATGATATCATGCAAGCAAAGAGGCAAAAATGCATAGACATTACTCCAAAGCCACCTTACTCAAAAGTAGCACATCCATTTCTGCTTAATAGCAATGAATACTTCAACTTGCGACAACAATTGAACAAAGAACAAGAAGTGATAGTAAAAGATATGGTTATGAGCAAGAGACTTGCACCACATACACCTCTACTTATTCTTGACATGTGGAGCTAGTACGGGAAAGACATTTGCAGCAAAAGTTCTCTACCAAGCCATGATTCGTCTATATGACAAACAACTAAATAATGACCCACTTAAACCCAAAGGTATCATAGTCGCCTCAACAAGAAAAGTTGCATTTAACATAGGAGGTAGTACTGCACACTTGGTTTTCCATCTACCTTGCAATTCTTCTAAATTGTCACCCCTTGACTCAAACACACTCGATAGCTTAAGTAAAAAGTTCGAACAGGTACAAATCCTACTCATTGATGAAATCTCCCTACTGGGTTCCACAATGTTATATAACATTGACCAACAACTGCGCCAAATAAAGTCCACACCAACAAAAACACTCGGAAATGTGGACATCATATTCTGTGGTGACTTCTACCAAGCGCAACCTATTTGTGACAATTGGATATTTGAATCACAACCAATAAATAATGATCACATTGCATACACATTTTGGACTGAATCAATCAAATACTTTGCGCTTCAAGCAATTGTAAGACAAACAAATCAACACTTTATCTCAATACTTAACTAAGCTAGAATCTCTGCACAAACAGATGAAGACAATTCGTACATGAATACAATGTGCCACAAGAACCCTCCCAATGATCCAAGCTTGCCACATTTGTTTCAAAGAAACTCATCTGTTCACCAACACAACCAAACAATGTTGAACTTTTTACATACCATACTATATGTCCTACAAGCAATTGACAAAAAAGACATGCTACTTGAATTCAACAAATACCAAAATGAAAAGACATCACTTCCTGCCACAATCTTTGCCAAACTAGATACAAAAGATGGTCTTGTAAATGGTGTTGATGGCATCTTCCAGACATACACAACTGCCAAACAAGACATTGTTTGGATACAATATAACGGTCCTACAATAGGCAAATTCCATCGACAACAAATGCAAACCCTATACAATGACTCTATTCCCCTCAACTGAACACCAATATTAAGAATTGCCAAAAGAGTCAAAACAATTACAAGAGTAGTAACACGGTCAGAGTTTCTTATATAGCTAGCATGTGCAAGAACCATACACTGAGCACAAGGACTCATGATGGATGTAGTTGCCTACGACCCAAGTAGAGTGTACCAACATGGACTTGCATATACAGCGCTCTCATGTGTTTGCCAAATTGAATCACTGTACCTAATACAAAAAATACATCACACCAACTTCAAAGTCTCAGAAAAAGTAAGAACTGAAATGCACTGCCTTCAAACAACAGCCCAATGGACATTACAATACACCCTTCTGACTATGCTACCAGGTCAACACACTATATGCTCCTTGAATACATGCAGCTTACTGTCACATCAATAAGATATAGGTCATGACCATGCATTATCTGCCGCCACTGTACTCTGCCTTCAAGAAACAAGGACTGGAAACATTGACAACATCAAATTCCTAATCAAGAACTTTAACTGCCACCCTTTCTTTCATGTCCATGGTCTGCGTCATCGGTAAACATTTGTAAATCAGCCAACGGGTAAATTAGCATGAATTAATTGTTATGTAGCCAACATGTAGCTGATGGGCCCCTTCGAGAACCTTTGGGAAGGCCCTTCAGGAGGTATATGTACACCATCCGAGATGGATTGTAATCATCATTGGAAGCATTATGTAATCTCTTCAGCATATATGTGAATAATAAAAGAAGTATTGTTGTTCTTGTCTATTGTCTGTGTGCATTAATTCATTTACCACATGTAGTAAACAGTCTGCTTACATGTTGGGCAAAAGATATCGCACTGAATAAATTAGAAACCTTTGCAACAAACCACCTGGAATCAATGGCAATCGACATCATGCATTTCCAAACCACCTTGCGGATCACAAATCTCTATATGAGACTGAATGCACCTATTTTGTACAACTATTCAAGCTTGTTGAAAACATTAGCGGTTCACTACCACAAAATTCAAAACTCGTTATTACAGGAGACTTCAACATTGACATGCTCAACTCAACAAAACGGAAAACAATGCTCACTCACTTTATGCAACAACACAACCTCCACTTCCTTGTCAATATGCCAACAACACACACGTCAACCATGCTTGACCACTTTTGGATAGGCAACGTTGACAATGCAAGCCCTGTATTCATTCCACTCGATACTTATTGGATAGACCATTTTGCAATAGCACTATGCATTTAGCTATAAAAAACAAATATGCAATATGCCATTGAATCTTACAATCTTCCAAAACTTGATTTTTGACTACTCTACACATCTCTCGCGCAAACTGTCCCCTAGCCACAAATTCATTTACACGACAATCCCTCAAATGAATATGCCTTCACAAACTCCAACTAACAATATTGCCTTCAACTTATTCCTCTCCCCAAATAATGTTACCGCTTTATTTTACCCACTTCCATTTTCAGAAATGGCTGCTACAAATGCCAATATAGAAGACAAAGTGCATGCCGAGGACAGCACCTCAATAAACAATGAACATGCTCCAAAAAGGTATTGTACACTTGACAACTCAATTGCTATTATCACTACTTACAATACAACACATTTATGAAATTTTCTCTAAACTAAGTCACTTGCATTCATTGCAGACCAAAGATCAAAACACCTCAGCCATCCACCATAATGGCGATTTTAAAAACACAGTCAGCAGATGCTTTTGAAGGTGAAGTTCTAGTGACATATGGACCAGCATGCAAGAACAACTCGACCACTGATCAAAAAAATTCAATTGCACACGTTGACCTCATGGATAGCCAAGGGAAGATGACCATAACAGCAAATATAACAAATACACTAATAGAAAAACTACTACCATTGCTCCAACCTGGCACAAGTGTTCGCTTGGAAAAAATCAGAATTAGGAAGAAAGGCCAATTTGAGAGGGGCGATGCTAAATGCTACTTGCAGCTGACATCGGAAACAAAAATCCAAACAATTACAACAGTTTGCAAACAACAAAGGCTAACTCTTGATACAAGAATATCACAGCTGCTCAACTCACAAAACACATATCCAATCAGAAGCTTGGGTGTTCTTGTAGCATCCCACAGTCAACAGGCATCTGAATTTCGACTACAGATTAGAGATGGACTAACTCTGCTCAAACACAAACACAAATTGTTTTAACCTTACAACAAACAATCTTAAAATGCATAGTACTTCTAACATGCATATTCTTGCTTCCTACAGCTCATAGTTGTAAAGGCACATACTGGTCCCTACAACACTCTCCAGAAAATCTTTGCAACCTCCACACTCCCTGACCCATTGCTACTATTGCTGAAGAATGTCATCCACCAAGGTCCAAAGGGATCAATAATAATTCAATCAGCCTTATCTACTTTCATTGACATTTTGCACGACAAGTCAACAGCAAAATCACTACATGCATTGTACTCAACGAATCTGCAGGTAACAAAATCATAGACTTCTCTAACTAGTACTACAATCAATACTATTAAAAATCTTCTCAAACTAACTTACATTTGTATTATGTTTCCAACAAAAGGTGATAGGAATACTAAGGGCAAAAAATGTACACCTCTCACCATATCAAGCCATATGCAACATCTGCCAACAAACTATTTCTCCAACACATGCTACGAACAAAAATAGCAGTCACTGCACCAAATGTGGACAGACCACAATGTTCACTTACAAACCTTACTTCCAATGCATACTTGAAACAGAAGACAAGCTACTTGAATGCAATATCTATGGAACACTTCTACAGCAATACTTTCCAGAGCTTGCAGCAATACCATTTGAAGATTATACACACGACATGTCATGCACAATCTATCTCATGCGACAGTTTGAGCTCCAAGGAACCTTCATCATCAACATGAACAATGCATTGTGTCTGTCATATACGAGCCCACCACTGTAAGCTACGACAACTTGCATTTTTCCAATTGTAATTTGACTAAGTCTCATTATCAAAACCTACTACTAATACCAAACTACCTGTTGCATTGACACTACAGAGCACATAAAAAAAACCATATTCTATGCCACAGTTTTGTACCACTCGACATTACTTCCAAAGGTAGAATCTTTTTTGTCTTTTACTTCTCTTTCTATACTTCTTTTCATCCATTCCACTTAACAGAAATCATTAATTCGAAATTTCTCTGATTTTGCAGGCTTCACATACTACAGATTACAATAATTTTGCACTCGCAGCAACACAATCAGGAAACAAGACAATAACCTTTCACTCAAAATATCGAAACTGCTGTTTATTTTTGACATCTCAGAATTCACAAACACCTCTTTCTATGCCACAGTTTTGTACCACTTGACATTACTTCCAAAGGTACAATTTTTTTTCCTCTTTTCTTTCTCTTTCTATACTTCTTTTCATCCATTGCACTTAACACAAATCACTAATTTCAAATTTCTCTGATTTTGCAAGCTTCACATACTACAGATTAAGATAATTTTGCACTGGCAGCAATATCATCAGCAAAGAAGACAATAATCTTTCACTGAAGATATCCAAATTGCTGTTTATTTTTGACATTTCAGAATTTACAGACTCAAAAAATATGTCGGCAGAGAAAACATGGAACTTCTATGTATTTATGTTAGACTTTATTTGCAGTCTGAACCTAGTATTCAAAACATTAACATATTCAAAACCTGTAACAAGATAAGGTATTTTCATGATTGTTCTTCGTCTCTCTCAATTAAGATCTAGCTCTTTTACTTTGATACAAAAAATCTGTGTTTTTAATTTACTCATATATTTTGGTTAAGAAAACACGGAGTTGGTCTCCTCCCAGGTCTTTCATATTGCTAATATGTGAGCCCATTACCCTTTAAATTGTAGGCTTGTAGTGTAACATGATCTGAATGTTCTTATTTGCATATGATGAAGTTAAACAGGGCCCTCTACAATGGCCCATACGGCCCATACATAGTAGGCAACATTTAGAAATTTAAAATTCTTTAAAATCTGAAAACTTTATTATTGTTACCAAATTTCAAACTGCAAATATCGTCTATATAATATTCCATCTATTGATTGAATAGAAAATCAAAAAAATCTGCACACTTCAATGTGGTATTTACTAGCTCATTGGAGAGGAATACATATATTCATTGTTTCAAAACTAGATGTTGGTCATTAACAATACCATGTCCATTTCATGACAACTGTATCATTAAGGAACTACAATTTTTAGAAAGAAAATAATAAACTCGTCTAATCAAATACTCCTATGTGGCACACTGAGCAAAAATTTTATTGGTCATGGATTAAATAATTGTTCATGTCAATTGTACAACTGTAATGCTAAAAAGAACTTAAAATATAAGCACATGATTTAATGCTTCTTACGATCCCGAATCTGATAAATAATTTAAAAAATAAAAATAAAAATGTATCTGTTAATGTAGATTTCTTTTTATAAAAATAAAGAAAACTTATTTATGGTAAGAGCATAGATTATGGTATATTTATTCAGTTGCAGATAAAATAATGCTCAACAAACTGGGATCTACATTAACCACATTATGCATGTGCTTCAGCACATACATACTCAAAAACTTCGACATCAATCTCCGACAAGCAAAAGGCAGGGACTCTTGCTCCTTTGGAGCTCGTCTTTTATTAAGTTTTTCAATTAGGTAGATAGCATGTCTTAGCTTTTATATATATATATATATATATGGTGCTTCTTGTCTTTATTGCGTTATTTTATATTGTGGGCGATTAGTATCTTTAGTATTTTTTAGGATTCCTTTGTATATCTATTTGTAGATATTAATTTTTATTGTGTTTTTGTTTTTACTCATTTTATTGGCAACTAGGTCCTTTTAATTTCTTTGTTTTCCTTTTTAGTATATATATATATATATAAAATTTCCACGTTCACTTCCTTTCAGTTACTGGTTGTCCTTTCTACATTTATACACGTATGTATTTATTTATACACACACACACACACACATATATATATATTTATATATACATACATATGGTTTGTATTATTGGTATCTATTTATATATGTTGCATTATACATTGCTTTGTATCAATTTTTTAAATCCCTTTGCTTCTCTCTCTCCTTCTGTGTCTTCTTAAGTTTCCTCCATCTCTGCAACCTGCGTACTTCTCATCTCCTTACTGCTCTCCTGCCCTGATGATGGTTCACAGAGTGTAACCCAAAACGTTGGCTCAACAAGATTCACACAATTAAAATTCAGAAGCACAAAATTATTACTATGATGGATTGCGAAAATGCATTTAGAATTAGTTACGTATCTTTTATTTATATTTAATTGTTTACTTAGAGAGGGGAAAAATAACTTGTTACACCAAGAGGCATGGTAGGGGAAGGGTAATTGAAGTATGGTATTTTGAACCGAACTGAACAGACAATCTGCAATTTCAGTGGCTGCTTTGCAATTATTATGTATTCCTTTTAGTATTTTAATAAAATTACTCATTACCGATCAAAAAAAAAATTTAAGTCATTAGGATAGACTTTCGAAATCTTCTTTTTTTCTTTTAGTTAAGTTCTTATCTGCTGCTTTTTTTAGTTGTTGATCGCATCCCTTACGATTAATTTGTTTTCCACTATTATAATTCAGTAAAATCCAAGGACGCGCACTCCCCAAACCATAAAGCCCCCGATGCCCAACTTCCCCCACCTCTGCCATTCCGCAACCTAACGATCATCAAGATGCATCCAAAACACAAGGATGCCTAGAATGTTCTATTTACTGATAATTTGAATTTTGGATTTTGAATGTTACTATTGGGTATTTGATATGTTATTATGTTGAATGTTCAATTGTTTTGGTTCATGTTGCAATCTTTCTATGAGCAAGTATTTCAATTCGGCAGGTTATATTCAAGTATCATTTCATAACTAGCATTTCAAGTTCTATATGTATAGCATAGAGGAAACCCACCCCCATTCCCGCCACCATCCTGAAATTGAGACTCTTTGTTCCCCCGTCCTGGAAACTCATGCCGACATCCCCCAGTGCTGATAATAGTATAATACACTGCTATTATTTAAGGAGACTTCCTCTCCTTTACTAATATTGAATGTCTTGGTAATCATTCTCCATCATTTCTTTCTATAACATTTATTCCTAATTTTCTATCTTGTTAATCATTTTCTGTGTCATCAATTTCCATAATATTTCCTCCTATTGGCTCTTTCATTGTTTCAATTGTTTTTAGAATAAAGTAGTGTTTTGGGGGCTTGTGTTTTCACTTAGTAAACTATGTCAGTTAGCACATTTTGCGTATGCATCTCAGGACAAGTTAACAGCCACTTTACAGAACATGATATTTTGATTCCTCTGGAGCTTGTGAATCAGAGGTCTGGATGATGCAACAAAACTAATTGCACAACACATGAAATAAACAGAATACACACAAAAACACAAATGTATAGTTGTGCGTGTATAGCTGTTGGTACATGCAGAGCAGCTGTTGAATCAAAAAACATCTCCACATAGGAAAGAAAAGCATAGTCCTTCCAAAGAATTCAATGTGTTGTATTATGAACAAATGTGTTCAATGAAAATGAAACTTGCAATGCTCCTAAACTCAATGCATATAAACTTAATAGATAATTCAAAATTTTAACAAAATAACAGCTACAAGTGTAACTTCTTAATCAAGTATTTCAGACTAGATCACAAACCTTGGAATACTTCCACTTCGACGACTATCATATTCAGTTGCCTGTCGAAGAGCCCTTGCAAATGCTTTGAAAGTTGCCTCAATTATATGGTGGGAGTTCTTTCCTGCAAGCTGATTGAATCAAATGAATCAGAATAATTTTTTATTTTACTTTATATCTGTCCAGATCCTTGAGAAAATTCAACGAGTCCATTATCTATATATCAAACAAGCTACAAGAGAAACCAAAACAGAAGAAGAAAGCATGGTCATGAAGATACAATATGAATGCTTGTTCTATTTCTCTAATTGATACTAGAAACTTTATTCTGAACATTAGCACCCAACAACAACAAATCCCAAGGTGCCAAAGAATTATTTTGAAATATGGAAATTTCTTCATTCATGGCTGTGAGAGGCTACCCCAGAACTAACACAAAAAATTTGTCCCTTTTCTGGACTAACTAATAAGCAATTTTATCTGAAAATCTGTTCACTCTTTCTGTGGCAGTGTTCTCAGTCTTCCAAATGATTGATTTCTTTAATGTGTAACAGATAATATGGGAACAAGAAAATGAGAAAAACAATGATTACAGACAGTAATGTTATACAGTTGCAATGCGATTTCTAAGAAGTAATGTGTCTCCGTTCCCCACTAGGGTTGGCAAGACTAGGCAATAATTTCCAGACTCATACTGAACATATAGTGACATGGACTAAATCCATAATGATTGCATTATATTCAGGATTGAAATTACAAAGAAAGAGCATTAACAACAGTCTAGCCTCTTAAGTTGTAACTTGTAGGAGAAAACAATGCATTACAATATGCTCCAACGACAATACTGCTCAGGTCATCACGTACGCATGCCCAGCATAGTATGATGTTGAAGATGAATGCTCTAAACTTCCGGCAAAATGAACCAAACTCCTCCAGTAACCTGTTGTTTGTGGAAACAAATTCGAACAGAAACTTTTTCTAATATTATATAACTTCTCACTAGTGTTCAAAATCAACTCTGCCTAATGTTCATGGATGCTAAACATATATCTCTGCCCATGATGGTCGTTTCTTAATTGTCTTTGTATTTCCTTTGCTGTCTCTGCCAAGAACTCGCACCGACTTTTCAGAAGTGATTTCTATTACAAGTTCCAAGGTGTCCTGTTTTTTCCCTCCTCCCGGCACACAAACTTAGCAAAAATTATTTGTAGAGACAAAACCGTTGGTAAAAATAAAGTTCAATTACTCAGAATAACATTTCAAAACTGGAACATCTCAGTTCCTGTGTCATTCTCAAAAAGAGAATGAATCTCATACCTCGTACACAGTTCAGTTCTAGATTAGACAGATTTTACTAAGAAAACTCCCCTTTTAGCAACTGTAAGTCAAAACAACCCAGTCAGTTCTAAAAACAGCATGAATCCATTATGGTGTGACTCAAGCTAATTCTCTTTAGACACATAACAGTTCACATGGCTCAATCGATGGTTCCAATGACACAAAATCACCACTGACTCTATATGTTTCATCAACTTGTTTTGCAACACAAATTCATTCCATGGCATCAAAGGTTGGTTCCAGATTTCAAACTCCAATTTCCTGTTGTATTAAATTACCCTAAAGTTGTTTTTCAAACTCGAAGAGAATGCTCTCCTAAAAAATGAATGTTCTTCAGAAGCTAAGGAATTCTCTACACTCTGCAAAAAGCCTGTCTGAAGAGTTCTCAAAATTTTCCCACTTCAGTTTGAGCAATTCCTTTTCTTTTACCTTTACAGTGTAACTGCCCAATCATTTCTTTATTTTTTTTATTATTTGAAAATTCCCTCACATAGGACAAAGAAATAATATTTCACCTTTAATGGCTTTTCTAATTCTATCAATATTAGTGAAATATTAATTAATCTAATTAAATACTAATGAGGGCCTCAGCATTTAATTAGAGTTCATATTCTAATTTCATGAACTTGGAGGAAACACTACAATCCTCTCTCCTCAAAATTGCCTGTCTTCAAGCAATTTCAGTTCCAGATTTAAGAATATCTAGTCATTTTTGCAAGTTGAGTCTTCTACCGATAAGTCCTTCAGCTTCAGTAGGTATTCTTTGATCACGCGCTTCCTAAGATTATGTTGCCCAGTATCAATGATGACTTCCAGAATTAAAATCAACTTCCCCTCTTCATCGTATGGCTGCAACACAGTTGAGGGAGTAACAATTTGGGAAGTGCCATAAAATCTCAGCTTGAGCTTTTCTAAACCACTCCTAAGTGAGGACTGTTTGTAGGGATGCAGTCTCAAATAAACCAAATTGCCAACCTCAAAATGTCTTTCAATCCTAGGGTGGTATACATATTGCTTCTGATGTTTGGGCTTGTTGGAGAATTTCATTCGATTTCATTATGTCTTGACTTTGCGGCAACAAATCCTAAGCTTTAGGTACCCTACTATCCCCAAACAATAAATCCATGAAACTTAAGAGGTTCACACCCATAGAGAGCCATAAATGGAGACTTTTGATCAACACATGGTACGTGGACTCATACTAATTCTCTGTCAAATGTAACCATTTCACCCATGCAATCTGCTGCCCTCAAATGTAGTTCCTCAAATAGCTTGTTAACTATTTTTGTTTGACCATAAGTTTATGGATGGTAAGCGGTGCTAGGAGTTATCTCTGTTACACTCAACCTAAACAATTCCTACCAAATCAAGCTTAAAAACTTACTATCCCTACAACCAATGTAATTGGAAACTTCCTTGAAGAATAAATCTGCCTCTTCTGTTGCTGTAAACACTTGTGAAATATCAAAGAAATGGGCAAATTTAGTTAACCTGTCAACTACAGCATAAATGCTATGCTTCCCTTGAATACTGGGAAGCCCAGTAATAAAATCCATCAAAATACTTTCTCATTTTTTTTGGGACTTTGCAGGGGCTGCAATAGACTAAAAGTGTATTTGTTCTCATGTTTATATTGTTAACATGCTGGAGACTCCTGAACAAACTTCTAAACTTCATTTTTAAGCCGTTTCCAACTAAACCTCTCCTTGACTTGATTGTAAGTTTTGAAAAAAAACTAGGATGTCCAGTAATAGGAGTGTCACAAAAAGATTTTATGACTACCAATTTAAACTTGGAAGCAGGTACTAAAATTATTTTACTTTTATAGAAGATGAACTCATTCTGAACTGTGTACCTGTTATCATGCATAGCACCCTCCAAAATGCTTGAAGCAGATGAATCTTTTGAAAATTTAGCTGTTATTGTTTCCTTCCAATCTGCTGTGATTTCAACTAGAGAACATGCATGCTCTGATATTATGCTTCTGGTCAAGAGTTCCTGGATTGTGGAAATTTGCTATCTTTAACGTAAATGTGATTTTATAGAGACTGCATCAGCCACTACATTCTTTTTCCCTTCAACATAAACTATGTCAAAATCGTAAGTTTGCAACTTGTTTACCCACTTATGTTTTCTTTCACTCAAACCTTGCTGATTCATAAAATATTTGAGACTGCTATGATCAGTTTTAATTGTGACCTACCTCCCACAGGATAAAGTCTAAATTTGATTAATTTGTGCATATATGCAATATTTTTTTGTCATTAATTTAATAACTTTTTTCCACCCCTCTCAATTTCCTGCTTTCATAAGCAATAGGATGTTAGTTTTGCATGAAAACAATGCCAACTTCTTCACTAGATGCAACACACTCAAGCTCAAAAGGCTTAGAAAAATTAGGAATCAAGGTCACCAGAAGACGGGGAGACTTTGAGGTCTCGGGTACTGGTACTGGTACTGGTACAAGAATTTTTCAAAAATAGGAGACCGGGGACTGGAAGACTGCAATTTTTTTTAATAGTTTAAAGAGTCTAATACTAACTACAAAATAGTAATACTGTAAAACTAAAAAACTAAAGTAGATAATAATAGTAATGTCACATTAATAAAGAGTCACATATTTCAAAACTCATATTATCACATTATTGTATCTCATAGTCATACTTGTTCTCCGAATTTTGCATATGATCATCATGATATCAGATTGATAATTGCTGAGATTACCATTACATATACAAATTTTAAACTCAAAAAAGGTATAGTTTGATGCTAAATTCCCAATATGCAAACAAAAATGAACAAACTTAGTACAGTAAACAAAAACCAAAAATCTATCTAGTACTAGTATCTTGATGGTACTATCATCTACTCCACAAGGTTGTGATCATCCATCTCAAGGTCTTCAGCTATAATGCTCTCCAAAAAATTGTAATAACCCCAACCGGTTATAACTTCAACAAACACCAAATTCTTTTATAATTCAGTTGTTTTACATTTCACACTTTGCAAGCAAGCTTTGATACCAATGTAAAAAACCCAACCTGACTATAACCTCAACAACCCCAAATTCTGGATCAATTCAGCAGTTCCGTATTTTGACAAACACTTTGCAAGCCACTTCAAATTGTGAGACATTTCTTGTAATTGTATTCAGAATACCCATATATGAAACTCTAAACATTTTGAAGACAAAAGGTCATAACTCATATTGCAACCAACTATAGCAAGCTTCAATGCTGAAGTCTAACTTTATTGAATTCAAAAGTTTTGTAATATATATCTCTTATTATGATTAGATTGTTTCAATCAAATACTGAATACACCCAATTCAAATAGCCAAATCAAACGCTTTATTTCTTTTGAGTGCTTACGCAAAGAAATCTACAGAGAATTAATTAGAACCTGATATGTAATGGACCAATACTCCAGCTGGCTGCTAAATGTGCATAGAATTCCTTCACCAGGAATTACAATGCTGCCACCTTATGCATTTATAATGAACCAACGTTGAAAAAACAGATCTGAATTGTATTTGGCTGTCCACCAAAAACGCCCAGCTTTCTACCAACACAACACACTCAGGATCAGACACGAGCCTTAGGAGTTTGGCCACTGGTCACTAACACAAATCACAGGGCTGGGAATCATCAAACGCTGGCCTCAAAGATACATCTGCCGGCCCCTATGCTGAAAGCTGCTCATTAAAAATGAATCGCAAGTCCTGCAGCAAGATGTCCAATCTCCAAATAAAAGTCTCAGCAAATGGATTAGTTGCAGGTATCTAATCTATAGTCTCCAGTTAGGAAATCGGATTCCAAACTAAATTCAATTCCCTCCACTTTCGATACCACAGGAAATTGAAATTAATTTCACAATGATTTCCCCTCAACAATCAGCTAGTGACAACCAATTTCGAATCTCCTTGACACAGTAAGAAACAATAGGAGAATCTGCAATCTACTATACTTTAGCGGTAAAAAAACACTTCTCAGCAACAATGATGAACAGTAAAGAAGTTAGGCAATTGTAGGTATACCTCAGCAGCTAAATTGCAAGTGCAACTCTCAGAATTTCCAACCCTTATACAACAGAAAGGGCATACAATTAAGAACCCAGCAAAAAGTCACAAAGGCACAACAAGCAAATATATTTTCAAGCGTGTTTTTTCCCGATGAAAAGACCTCTCATTTATAAGCTTTTCGTTGGCAAAAGTTTCCATAAAATTCCACTTCAGAAAATGTGGAAGTTTCCCAAAAGAGCTCAACACTAGAAACTTTCCAACTTGCTTTTCAGAAATATCTCTTTAAGTCATTATTATAATAATGCAACTCAATGAATAAATAAATAAGAGCTCATGTAATTATTAACCTGCTCAACTATAGGTGACAACCAACTGCCAAGCCATCCACTGCATTGCTAAAAATAGTAATTGCCCATAATAGACTTACTAAAAATAGTAAGTAATCAACTGAGACCCTCAAAACACCTTGTCAGCTCACAAGGGTTGCTATAATGAGCTAACTCAATCAACTACACAAACTACCCAAAAACGGGGACATTAAAAAAATTATCTCTCCAACTCAGGTTCCTCTGATGGTAGTACAACTGGGGGCAATTCATTAAAGCCATTT
This sequence comes from Cupressus sempervirens, assembly GCA_028749045.1. Lineage (NCBI taxonomy): Eukaryota > Viridiplantae > Streptophyta > Pinopsida > Cupressales > Cupressaceae > Cupressus > Cupressus sempervirens. Next base: position 887,898,738 of record CM053785.1, on the reverse strand, counting down.
TGGTGTAACTACTTCTTTCACCATGGTTGTAACATCTCCATCATGTGCGATTTGATAAGGAGACTTCGGGGAGACTTCACTTTTTGGATTAGGAGACTGGGAGACTTCACGAGACTTTGCCATGAAATCTTCAACCTTTTTTTAGGTCTCTAGAGATGCAAAAAGTCTCCAAGCCGCATCTTCGTCTCTGAGACGTGTCTTTTGGGGGGGAGATGGGTCTCCTCGTAACCATGTCAAGAATTGCTAACACATAGTGTGCTCATTAATTGCTTAAACTGATCAAAACCATGGTTACCTGGAGACCCGTCTCCCCCCTAAAAGACACATCTCAGAGACTTTTTGCGTCTCTAGAGACCTCAAAAAAGGTTGGAGACTTCATGACAAAGTCTCCTAAAGTCTCCTAGTCTCCTAATCCAACAAGTGAAGTCTCCTTGAAGTCTACTGATAAAAAAAAAACTGCAAAATATGATATTAAATTATTTTATGTATTTAGCCCTCATTTTAATGTTTTTTAATGCAAAAATTAAAACCAATGACAATTCAAATGATTTTGAGAGCATGATAGCTAAAGACCTTGAGATGGATGATCACAACCTTGTGGAGTACATGATAGTACCATCAACATACTAGTACTAGATAGATTTCTGGTTTATTTACTATACTAAGTTTGTTCATTTTTGTTTGCATATCAGCAAATTAGTATCAAACTATACTTTTTTCAATTTAAAATTTGAATATGTAATGATAATCTCAGTGATTATCAATTTGATATGATGATGATCATATGCAATATTCAGAAAACAAGTATCACTATGAGATATAGTAATGTGATTATGTGAGTTTAGAAATGTTTGACTCTATATTAATGTGACATTACTATTATTATTTACTTTAGTCTTTTGGTTTTACAGTATTGCTATTTTGTATTTAGTATTAGACTCTTAAAACTATTAAAAAAATATTTGCCGTCTCCAAGTACCCTCGTCTCCTTTTTTTTTAAATGGCCATACCGGAGACCTCCAAGTCTCCCCGTCTCTCGTTGACCTTGATCAAAACATGTTTGCACTTTTTTAAACCATACAAAAGCTCCATTTTTGGTTAAATCAGTCAATGGGGCAGCAAACTATGAAAATCCTTTTATAAATCTCCTATAGAATCCACACAACCCAAAGAAACCCTTAAGCTGTAATAAATTTGTAGGTGGAGGCCAATCAATGATTACTTTGATTTTTTCAGGATCAACACAAACACCATTAGAGCTGGTTATATGACCAAGATATAGAAGTTTTGTTAATCCAAGTTTACTTTTGATTCTTTTGCAAATAGAGATTCCCCCTCAAGAATAATAGGTACTTCTTCCAAAGGCTTCAAATGCTCATCCCATGTCCTACTATAATTCAAAATGTCATCAATAAATATAAGCACAAACTTACAAAGCTACTTGTTGAAAACTGTGTTCCTACAAGAAAAAAAATGACCTTGAACATTAGTCAACCCAAATGGCATCACTAAAAACTCATAATGTCCAAAATAGCACATAAAAGTTGTTATGGTAAATTGATGTTTTTGTAGTTGTATTAAATAGAGAAGAAAACTCCTTATATAGATTTACAAAGACGATGTTTCTAAAAGAAACAATCGTGAACTAAAGATGAAAATAGAAACTACCTAATAAACTAAAGACTAATTAAGATGGCTATTAAAAAAAGATTATAATATTCTAATAACCTCCCTTAATGGTCATCCTCTAATTGTTGTCTTCTGGTCACAAATTCTGCAAAACATTTTGCTACTAGGACCTCCTTGGATCTGCAAAGTGTTAATGACCAAGAAGCCAAAATCCATCCAGAAAAGAACAAAGAAGAGTGCCCCCTTCTCAGAAAATTTTGCCAAAAAAGACAAGAGCCTGCCACTAAGACCTATCTGCCACTAACCCTCCCAAAATCAGCAAAACATCTAACTAGAAACCATCACAAAACATCCAACTTGATGTTGGATAACAGAGTTGCTCTTCTGTGGAGACAAAGACAAACACTAAGAACAAACTAGCACAATTTTGAGGAAAAATCGACAAACCCTCCAAACTTTACAAATGAGTGTGATGCCCCAAAAACAACCATAATTTTTACAGAGAAATGTTGGAAAAACCAAACATGATTTTCAAGGTGAAAAATCAATAAAAACCAGAGAATAGAATCTGAGACATTGATCAAAAAATACAAAGTTTTGTTTATGAGGAAAAAAAGTAAAACCCGACATATAATTTCTTAGGAAAAAATTATAAACGTACTAGATAATTTTTGAGGAAAAAAGAACAAACCCTTAAAGGAATCCCACGCAACATTATGAACTATAGAACCAAAAAACAATTATAAACCTACCAGATAATTTTTGAGAAAAAGATTACAAACCCTCAAAGGAATCCCACGCAACTTTGCGAACTACAAAACCAAATTTTTTTAGAGAGAAATATGAAAACCCATCAGATAAATTTTTCAAGGGAATAATTGATGAAAACCTATAAGAGAAACCTTCATGTGGAAAAACATAAGACCTTGTGAGGTAAAACAACACATGCAAGGACATGCAACCTTCGAAAATCAGAGATATTTGACCAAACCAAGAAATCATGCAATCAAAACATTGTCTAGGCTCGCAATTTTCAACAAAAATCTTTGATGACGAACTACAATATTTTCAAAAAATACCTATGACAAATTTTGTTTCAAACAATCAACAAACAAATAACTGGAGAAAATTCTAAATCAAAAGAGGCTCAAATTTTTCCAAAAAAATTGCCAACTTTTATGAAATCCCATCAACCAACTTTGATATTATGTTATGGTAAATCGACATAATAGTTGTATTAAATAGAGGGGATGAAAACTCCTTGTATAGATCTACAACGACAATGTTTCTAAGACAAACAATCGTGAACTAAAAAGGGAAATAGAGACTACTTAATAAACTAAAGACTGACTCGGCAATTGCGAAACTAAAGACAGAAATAGAAACTACCTAATAGACTAAAGACTAACTAAGATGACCATTAAAAAAACATTATAATACTCTGATAAAAGCATTCTTCTCAACATTTTCTCTCGAACTCTAATCTGATGATAGTGTGATCTTGGATTAGGCTTTGAAAAATAACAGGCACCATGAGGTTCTGACGCAGTGCAAGGCAGGAGAATCCCCAAAGGAGATGTCCTAGCCCCCAACAAATAAACCGCACAGCAGAAACACAATAACAATGCAAGATCTAGTATGAATCCACAACTCTTTATTCACAAAATAATTGTTTACATGCAATGTGTCGGGTTGTAAGGCCTTCTCCGTTACTACCAAATACAATAGCAATTACAAAAATAGTTCTACAAGATCCCTCAAGATCTAGTCTAGTCCAAATCCACACTCTGGAAACCTCCAAGGAAGATCTAAACTTGTGCTCGCAAGCCCACCAAGCAATCTCCCTGTTTCCCAAGCCGCAACTACTAACTCCTCTCAAACTTCACTCCCCTTCCACATTCTCTTCTCCAAGTTGGCTGATTATGACTTAAGACTCCACAAGACCCCTTACTTATATGCAACTAAGCCACAAGTCGGCCTAGCAAGCTACAAATTAAATTAACCCTTACATTAAATGCCACAAATCGGCCTCCAATAGATATTAAATACCAAATGCCTTAAAAGGCTTACAACACTCATTAGTACACATAGAACAAATAACCAAAATAGACCAAAATAGGTCTACACAAACTCCCACAATCACTTCACATCACGATCCCACGCAACATGCATTAAATGCTCCAACGTGATTGAGAAAATCTGCAAGAACTCCATCACATAAGTCACACTGTCGAGCATCAGCAACCACCATAAGCATTGTTGAGCTCCTACAAGCATTGTTGAGCAACAGTATATGGCGAGCACCTTCAATGACCAAGCACCCTGGCCAACACCACACCCAATAATGACCAAGCACCACTCCTTTGGTCACTAAGTCCACAACTCAAAGCCAAAATCCATTCAACATACAGGATTGCCAACTACCCTAGGATGGGTCCTGCATAAGGTTCATCCATCAATTCATCAATGTGTGGAATTGCGTATCTATTTTAAATGGTCTTCTTATTTAAAGCCATAAAATTAATTGCATCGTCCCATCTTTCTTCTTAACCAAAACAACTAAAGAGGCAAAAACACTCTTACCTGGCCATATGTGTCCCATCTCCAACAATTCTTTAAAAGCCTTTTCAATTTCATACTTGTGTCTCTTAGATTGTCTATAGGGACTAGTATGACTGGTTTACCACCTTCCTCAAATTCTATAATATACTCAATACCCCTGTTTGGTGGAACTCCATGTAGAATGTCACTAAACACCTTGTACCTTTTATCAACACCTCAACATTTGGATGATAAGTTCTCATTTGCTATCCTGAATAATTAGGCACCATAGTACAATCCATTGTGCACTGTACCTAGTCAAGTCTAATCAATCTTTCCATCATTTTGAAGGATACCACCCTTGCTACACCATTTGTCATGCCTCTAAAATGAATTTTCTTACCATGAGCACTAAGCGAACAACCACTCATGAGCACCACCTTCCAAAGGCAATGTTGCATATTTAATGGGTTCATCTTCATCCATGGCGTTAAGCTGAAAAGAAGTATATAGATTTTGGACCAAGGTTCTAGCTATGACTTTCCCTAAACCATCAAAATATATGGTCTAGTTACCTTACCAACCTTCTTGTGCAACTTGTGATTTTGAAACCTATCACCACCTCTGTGTGTTCTATTTCTTTATTTGAAAGTTATATACTCTGAAAAAGGCATTTCCTGTTGAAAGTCATTACCTAAGCCTTGCCAAGCAGTCCAAACTTGTCTATGAAACTCTTGTTCAGTTAATTCATTTTCAGCTGGTGTATTGTTTGCTTGGATAGATGTTGGCATTAATGGTTCAGAATTAACTATAAAACCAGGAACTCTTGGTTTTTCATTCCCATTGTTTGTTGAACCCTGCTCATGATTCCCATTATTTCCATTGTTAATATTTTTTCCCACATTACCACGATTGCCATCATGTTGCACCGAGTAATCATCTGTGTCTTTTTCTGGTGGAACTGAGTCATTACATTCAAAATTTCTCTTTGAGCTCTAGCCAATTCTCCTAACATGTTTTCAATGCCACTGGTATCAGTTCTTTTTTCACCACAACCAAACCGTTCTCTGCTGTTATGTGCATCTCTGTACCCCACTGTTCCTGCAGAATTTTCAATCTCTTCAAGCACTGGTTTTTGTTCAAAAATTGGAATCGAGCTGTTTCTCTGGAGATAATAATGATAGGTAATTGGATGCATAACTTATCCAAACAGGCTGCAAGAAACAAATATGTGCTCTAATACCATTGTAAGAGGCTACCCCAGAGCTGACCCAAACTTTTTGCTCCTTTTGTAGATGAACTAATAAGCAATTTTATCTGACAATTTGCTCACTATTTTTGTGATAATGTTTGCAGACTTTCAGATGATTGATTTGTTTAATGTATAGCACGCGTATGGCAACAAGTAAACAAGAGAAAGAACAATTGAAAGAGAGTTATATCATACAGTTGCAATGCAATGTCTAAAACGTTATGTCTTAGATCCCCACTGGGGTTGGCGATTCTAAGCAATAGCTTCAAAACTCATACTGAACAAATAGTGACAAGGACAAATACCAAAATGATTGCATTATATTAAGATCGAGATTACAAAAAAAGAGTGCTGACAGCAGTCTAACCTCTTAATGTTGTAGCATAAGTCAATCTATTAGAAAATATTCCAATGACAATCCTGCTCAGGTCATCACATACAAATGCCCAGCAACTGCATAATATTGAAGATGAACACCCTAAACTTCCTAAAAAACAGACCAAACTCCTCCAGTAACCTGTCATTTCTGCAAACAGAATCGAACAGAAATTTTTTCTAACATTAAATAACTTTTGATGAGTGTGATATGTTCAAAATCAACTCTGTCTGATGTTCATGGATGCTAGACCTTCATCTTTTGACGTAGTTGCCAAAGGACTTAACGGAATTTTCAGAAGTGACTTCTGTTAGTAGTTCCAAGGTGTCGTGTTTTTTACCTCCTCACAGCAAACAAACTTAGCAAAAACCGATTGTAAAGACAGCACCGTTGGTAAAAATAGAGTTCATCTCCACATAATTAATGTTTCAAAACTACAAATACCCAGCTCCAGTGCTATCCTCAAAAAGAAAATGGATTCCATACCTTGTACACAGCTCAGTTCTAGATTAAAGACATTTTTTACTAAGTAAACTCCTGTTTTTGAAACTGTCTGCCAAAAAAACCTGGTCAGTTCTAAAAACTACATGAATCTGTTCTTATGTGAATTAAGTTACTTCTCTTCAGTCGCATAGCAGTTCATGCACTCAATCAATGGTTCCAATGACACATCATTGCTGAATCTATATGTTTTGTCAACTCTTTCTGCAACTCAAATTCATTCCATGACATCAAAGGTTGGTTTCAGATTTCAAACCCTAATTTCCTGTCTTATCTAATTGCGTTGGACCTGTCTATCAAACTCAAAGACAATACTCTCCTGAAAAAAGAATGTTCTTCAAAGGCTAAGAAACTCTCTGCATTCTGCAGAAGGCCTGTCTAAAACATTCTCAAAATTTCCACCCTTTAGTCTGAGCAATTCTTTTTCATTTTACCTTCTCCTTAGCATTGTTGCCTACTCATTTATTGATTTATTTTATCATTATTTTAAAGATTCCTTCACACAAGACAACGGCATAATATTCCACCTTTTATGGCTTTTTAATTCTATTAATATTGGTGAAATTAAAAATATTAATTAATCTAAATAAATACCAATGAGTGCCTTAGAACTTAATTAGAGTTAATAATGTAATTTCGTGAACTTGGAGGGCACATTACAATGGGAATTTGCACCCAAGCAAAGGAAGAGAAGAATAAATGTTAAATTCTTCCCAAGTACTTCATTTGCCCCCATAGAGAAATTATGAGAAGTGATTTTCTTTTGGATAAATGTTAAAATCCTTCTTAGTGTCAAATGTGCACTCATAGTCAAGATTAAGTTAAACAATTAATATTGAAAAGTTCAAGATTAAATTGTGTGGAAATATTTTAATCACCTAAGTATTAAAATTCCAAACTCTTTCTAATGTGCTTATGAGATGAGTGTGAGTGTTGACAAAGACAAATACCCAAAATGTAATCTTTTGAAGAGAAAAGAAAAACATGAGATATGTCAATAAGTATATGGGACTTGATGGCAACTAGGAAACGATAGAAGCGAATCTATCCCAAAATGGGAAAATGCAACGAATTTAAGGAGGCAATTATTTCAATTTCCCAAATAAACTTGATACCTGTTGGGTAGATATTTTTGAGTAAATTTTGTGGGGTTGATCCTTAATTTAACTAAAACAAATTGAATGACAACAACCGGCTCTAACTCCGGAATGTCTCTTGTCCGTCCTTGGAAACAACGAGAGATGTCAAATCTAATTCTATAAGTGCCTTTTTCCATTCCATTGGACTAGAGAGTCCAGCAAAAAAAAATGACAAAAAGAGACCGGGGATGATGTGATTGACTAAAATCAAGACTTGGCAAAACAAAACTTAAAATTGTGAAAATGCACTTACTAAGAAGGGAAGACTAACCTAACCTAGATTATCCAACAATGGAAATCTTCTCAAATGAAACCAATCACTAGCTTACCAAAATAGCTGCCCTTCTTCAACAACTTAAGATGCTTGACGTGATCCTCAACAACATAACCAAGTACAGATGTAGCACGAACAATTGGGCCATGACTTGATGCACAAACTCATTTACCTCTTCAAATGAAACATATGTACTATTATTCCAAAGTGGATCAACAAATTCGAACTGCCCTTGCTCAATTGCAAACGAAACTTTGGGTTCATTCTCGAGTCCTTGACTATCTTCTCATGCTCAAAAACAAGTGGAATTTCTATGTTCCCATTGGCTTCCAGCCCAGCAAGATGTCATATTAGACATCCTCTTGACAAGACAATCTGATCAAAATGGGCTAACCCATATAATTCAAGTAAAAACACGACAATGCTTGCTTCTGCCTCATGTTGTTTACAAACTTCAAATTTGAAAGAATAATCACTAAGACTTGAACAAAATTCCTCTACGATGTGTGTGAAATGGTCATCATCAATTTCTGGGTTAGTTCTCTCATGAGTGATATGTTCATGTGCTTGACCTTGAAACATAAATGCATTTTTTCAGCATGACTTGTACCTTTCTGCATGTCCATTGCTTCACAACTGAAAACAAGATTGTCTTCATTAACCAACATCTTGGCAAGTTGATATTTTTTACCTAAGGATTTACTCCCCATGGAATCTTGCAACAAGTCTTTCATAACGTATTGACCAAATATGAGATTTCCCAACTATGTCTACTTCCTTTTCCTTAAAGACTATACCAATATCACTTTCTTCAGATTCAGAATCTTCCATTGTTCAATTCACTGATGGTGCCTCCAGAGAAAGCTTTTTCACAGGTGAAAGAAGCTTTCTCTAATTGCCTACAATAGGACTATGAGAAGCATTTGGCTCTAGCCTCCAAGAACCCAATTACAGGGGATTCAAGAACTTGGGATTAAGTAATATCCACTTCATAGGGAAAGCCTCAAATAATGCTCAATGCCCCAGTCCCAACAATATGGTTGATGACCACATTCAAAGGGAAACGACTATGGCATACAAAAGTCTCGCTCCAGGAGGTCATGGACAAGCTTACTCCTTTGCACAAGGCCAAGAAAGAAAAATCATTGTTCACCACCAACAAGAACACCCAAGGCAACACGATGGAAGTTGCCATTTCACCTTCTAACAATGACCAAGTAGAGGTAACCCCCAGCAATTACAGGTCTACAAAAATAGCTTCAAGAAAATGGACTAAGTGCGGTGAACTCAATAACCTTGACAATACCACTAGTATGTTATGTGAGAGGGTCAAGAAAGAATATAAAATAGAATAGGAGCTACGAGCTAAGCTAGACCAGTATGACGGATTTTTCCAAGAGTTTGTAGCTCTCGTCTCCTTGCACAACCCCAACACATCTGCCCTGGCATTTATATCGGGAGGAGATAATTTTTTTGCAAACAATGACGAGAAAAGTCGTCATCATGGATAAATGGATCTCTAAGATAGTGGAGGTTTCGAGCTTCCACTCAGAGTCTAGTACATTATTTTGAGGCAACAAGATCCAAGGTGACATTTGTGAAGATGCAAGTTTGTGGAATGCCATTGTAGAGAAATATCGAGTACAGATAGAAGGCGTAAAGCTAGCATCAACCTCAATAAGGATGAACTAATTGTCGTTGATGCACTCAAAGACAAGGATCAAGATTTTGTGGATACCAATTGTCGAAAGCTCAAATTCAAAGTCTTAATGTTATGGAGCTTGTCTGTAAGACCAACATAAAGAACCCTTCATTGGCGTAGAGATAGGTCGCAGTATTCAAATTGTTTACAAAAACTGTGACAGATTCCAACCCAAATATAGTAGAGTGAAGTAAATCATTGGATTCTTTATTAGAAGGTTCTGACGAGTAGATGGAGGAACTATTTGTTCCTTCCCGCAAATTTGACAAAAATGTTATGGATGATTGTTTGGACTTGATTTTCTCCATATACCAAGCCCAAAACTTTACTACAAAGATGAAAAGTCACACAGATCAAGCCATACAGGCGTTGTGAGAGGCAACTCTAGAACCCTAGGTTACTCTAGATTCTAGCACTTTTTCAAAGAGTTCCAGATGTCATATTGGGGTGAACCTACCATTGAAGACATCATCCCATCACCCAAATTAAAACATTCCTCTGCCACAAGGTATATCGCCATTGCAAGGTGAAACGATAGGTAACAAGGACATTCTACAAGTTTCATTATGGGACCTTGTTTGTACATTAAAGATGATTTACAATTATCAGACATGATCAATGGATCAATTAATCATCTAGCATTGGAGGTGCAGATATGAAACCCAGGAAAGGTTCAAGATACAGAAGAAGATTTGCACACCAACATCCTCCTCGGGATCCCGACTTTTGAGTTCCCTCTCTCACCTTCTATTTTTTCTCCTCGAGATTTGTATTGTAAGGGATAAGTGCCCTATAAATGTAACATTTTGGGCTTTTCTTATGGTCCACAAAGTTGATGATCTCGAGGCACCATAAGCATAGTAGAATATTTTCCTTAAGCTCTTGTTTATTTTCTTAGTGTTAACTTGTGTTTTTCACTCTCTTGGAGCTATATGTGATGAACTAGTGATTGTTGGAAAAGTTATAACTTATTGATGATCAATGCAAGAACACAACTAATTTTCTATTATGAGTGTGATTGTTGATTCATGCATGTTATCTTCTACATTTCATATTGTCCTTTACCCAAGACTGTTATAAGTTCTTTGTGTTCGAAGTGTAGTTCATAAATGTAATGCGGAATGACCCTCTTTTCCTTGATAGATAGTGATTGATGACCATGTATGTTAATAATAATCATATTGCCTTATTCTTGGGTTTACTTGATGATTTATTGTAGTGCAAAGCTTATAGTATAATTTTGGTTGTTTTCTAACTTTGAACTATCTTTTGGTGTTTATTTTGATCTGTTGTAAGTCTTGCTCTTAGGATTCACAAAATCAGACCTTGCTACCAGAAAGCCCCTTGAACAAATACTCGTGTGTACAGCTTAGCTATCCTAAACCATTATAATCCAACATCCAAGTGCTTGGGAGGTTAGGAACCCTAGTTCCTCCCCTCTTTTAGGTGAAGTTGGTTGGTAACACCCAACTCATCTCCCTGTTGGCCTATACATAAAAGCCTTATCAATGCTACCCTTTATAGCACTTGCACAATATTGCTAAATCAAGAGGATCTACTGATATATTTTCGATGTATATTGTGTGGAGTCTTTGAGGAAATATGCATGTTGAGATATCTTTAAACGCTAAGAAGCTGATAGAAGAGCATGACTCCTAGTTATCTAGTTATTGAGATTCACCTACATCAAGCTTCAAGGATTTGCTGGCTACCCATCCAAGATTCCCGAATACCCAATGGATAAAATAGTAATGCTAGAGATGACAAGGAAAATGACAGCCTTTGATAAGATTCAGAAAAAGAAGAAAGGTGAACTTGACTTCCCAATTCTCATAGGAGACTTTGATGAAATGTGTTTGTCCCTACCATGGCAGAGAAGTCAACAACTAAATCACAGTTCTACCATCTCCCCTCTTCTGCACCGAGGATGGATTATGATCCTTACAACATAAGAGTGGTAGCTGGTACAAGATTTAATCACAAGATGCATCGAGAGGGCTACTAGGTAAATGTTGTAGATGAATTTGGGGTAAGAAAATGAATGTATTCCAGGCAAGGTTACCAGGAGACTTCCCACCTGGAGGTCTTTGAGCCTAGTACCGGTACGGCTGTCTTTTAAAAATAGATGACGTGAGAGTTTGGAGACAGCAATTGTTTTTAATAGTTTAAAGAGACTAATGCTAAGTACAATATAGTAAAAATGTAAAACTAAAAGACTAAAGTAAATACTAATAGTAATGCCACATTAATATAGAGTCAAATAGTTCAAAACTCACATAATCACATTATAGTATCTGATAGTCATATCTGATTTATGAATATCGCATATGATCATTCATCATATCAGATTGATAATCGCTGAGATTACCATTAGATATTCAAATTTTAAATTCAAAAAAATATAGTTTGATGCTAAATTGTTGATTTGCAAACAAAATGAAAAAGTTTAATAATGTATACAGAAATTAGAGATCTATCTAGTATCTAGTATGATGATGATACTATCATCTACTCCACAAGGTTGTGAATCCATCTCAAGGTCTTCAGCTATTATGCTCTCCAAGAAAATCATCACTCTCCATGTTGGATTCGATGTTATTAGCTAAAGAAATGTTTAAATATTTCTAATTATTGCTGGTCGGGTTAGATTCTGAAAAAAAGAAATGAAAATTAAAAGTGTTTCCAATGTTTTTTGAGTTATTATTAAAAAGCATTAAAATGATTAAAATGATTACATCATTTAAATTGTCATTGGTTTTAAATTTTGCATTAAAAAATATTAAAGGAGGGCCAAAATATATAAAATAATTTACTCTTATATTTTGTATTTTTTTTTTATCAAGACTCCAGGGAGACTTCACTTTTTGGATTTGGCGACTCCGCAAGACTTTGTCATGAACTCTCCAATCTATTTTGAGGTCTCTGAAAACACAAAAAAAGTCTCTAACATGCATCTCCTGGGGGGGAGATGAGTCTCCTCATAACACTAATTCTAGGTTTCCATTTAATATGATCCAAGCCACGAAAATCCATCCTATGCAGATCAGGTGAAAGACAATACAAATATTATTCATATTGACAATAAGAAGATAAGGAGTAAGCCTATCCAAAAGCCCAACTGGTTGGGAATAGAGATAGTGGATCTAGATGTGCTCTATCAAGCCAGTTATAAAATTCACCAAGTGGTGGATCGAGCACTATGTCAGCAAATTGAGAGATGCCAAAATCCTCTTGATCCATAGTTTGATGTGCATTCAGGAAGTTCGTAACAATGCAACTCATGGATCACAAAGATTGAAGTGTCTGAGAAAGCGGGAAATCTACAAAAAGACAAAAAAGAAAAGAAATTTGGTAAGGAACTAGAGCCGCAGTTAAGGAAAAGACCAGATATCACATTGGAACAACCGCTACTAAAGAAGCAAAGGAAGGAAGCATCATCAACAAGTTTGGAATAAGTTAGTGACTTTGCTAAAGAAAGGATTGAATCGAATGGGAGAGTCACTACAAAGTGAACATATCACTTCAAAAACCCAAGATAGGCAAAGTACTATTACCTTCGAAGAGGTAGTCCAGCAAAGAAATGAAGAGCCTCTCGACACTAATCTAAGTGCCAAGGAAGCCCTTGACACAATATTGAGTAATGAACTTGAAAATCCATAAGTCACACTCTTGATACGGAAGTCCACGAGAAAGATGTGTAATGTCTCCATTTTTAGTAGGGTCCTACAATTGGCTTGGCCAGTTCACCATTGCGATCCTCATGAGCTAAAAGTGGGATTTGAGGGTCTCAGTTGTGGGGTTATAGGCTTTTCAGCAACCTATGGTGTGTTTTGCTCCATTTGAGGGACAACTATTTATAATAAGTCAAGTTGTTGGTTCCAATGAACTCAATTGAGTTAGAGGAGTTGAGTGATGCTCTCAGTTTTTATTTTGGACTTTCGGTTTGGGCTCCAAGATTTTTGGAGGAAGTGTTTATTTATAGTAAGTCACCCCGTAAGGCTCATTCATCATCTTTCCTCATCTAGGTCACTCTGGTGTTGTCACATTTCAATTCCAATACTTCTTCAATTGTTTTTGCAAGACGGGTGAACTATTATTATTATTCATCTAAATATGTTGAGGTTGTTACTTTTATTGGTGTTGTATGTTGATCACCTTAGTATTATAGCTCGTTAGAACCGGGATGAAAACTTTCAAATCATGGGCACAAGAAACAATGGTCTTTCCTGTCAGAATAATATGTTATGGTGGAAAATGTCATATTTGTAGCCAAAAGCAATTATTAAATTATATTATAATGGCACTTTATTATATTTTAATGTTGTGTGGAGGAAGCTTCTTACGTAAAGTTCATTTGTGAAACTTGTGCCATTTTGAGATTATAAATATGAGGCCATTTGATGGGAAAGGCATTTGATTATTATTTATCGTATTTGCTCTTGTTTTCTTTGTGACATTTTCTGAATTTAATGATTGTTGTGCCCTTGCTGAGGTAAAAGGGTTTGAGTTTGAGGAGTGTATTAAATCTACTGCTGAGGTATAGTAGATCAGCGTGAGTTTTGACAATCTAAATTTTATTGTCTTCCCTCTATTCTTGCTGTGGCTAGGAAGACAATTATTGAAGTTGGGAAATTAATTGCAATTCTTTCTTGCAATCTGTGGAATTCAAATCTGTATTGAAGTGATCTGAATTTGGGATTTGTGTGGATACTGGACATCTGATTCAATTGTAAATCTGGAGCGATTTATTTCATGCATGTTGGAGTAATTCAGTGACTATAAGTAGCACCTAATTTCCCCACTGCTAGGCATCTATTATTTCTGCATATTGGTGGACTGTGTGGTTGCTTCAAGATGTGGTTCAGCCTGCAAAACCTAAGCGCATTTCTCGTTGACATGGCCACTCATGGACAACATTCCATACATCATATATGTTGCTTCTGGGCACACAGCAGTCCACATAGAGTCTGCTAGGAAAATTCTGGGCAACGTCATTAATCTTGTAACAAATACATTGGTCTGGTGTAGAGCAAAATCATTAGCCAACGTGGGATATCTATTGGCAGCAAAAACTACTGCAGGCCTGCAATTAAATTGAAGAAAGATATTGGAACTTTCAGCATATACCAGGTGCATCAAATTCTATTGCAATAAATTATATATGCAAGCCAATTTTAATTACAGATCAGTCAGTGTTTTCCATTTTGTTGTAGATATTTTCTTTGCATTTAATATTCATATATCTGTTCAAGAAAAGATACTATAAGTCAAAAGATACAAAGAAGATGAAAACACCAAACAGAAAATCACCACCATCAATTGAAATTGAGCAAAGTGGGTAAGTTGAATTTGTTATAGTTGAATCTCCAGCTCGCTTGCAAAGTGTTTGAAGAAATGTCAAACAAATGAATTGTGAAGGTATTTGATGTCTATTAAGCTATAACCGGTCAGGGTTATTACAGTGGTATGTGCCTTCCTGTGGGGTAGGAAATTATTTCTTACTTCAGATTTGTTGTTGTTTTGGGAGTGACCAGCACTGTGGCTTTTTCCAGCTTCATCAGCAGCAAAGATTGGCTGAAAGACTATCAGATCCAAAGACGGTTGATGGGGCAGTGAGGTATATGGTTTCTGTTTTTAGGAGACCAACCCCTAGGATACAGAGAAGAAGGCTTGAGTTCTCCCCGGTTGGCATCCAGAAGGCAAATGTCCTTGTGTTCAGTACGGCACCCACTAGTCCTATTTGTAATTCTGATGATGGACTTTCCACACAAAGACATCTGGATGTGCCAATGCCATTGGTGGATAGCAACACTGAGCTTCAGCGGGTTGATGATTTCAGAGTTGTTGTTGTGGATAATGCAAGTGCTATTGAGGCAGTAGTTATTGTTGATTGTTTAGACTCTCTCGAGGAGGGAATTGTTATTGGAGATTTATATGTCAATAGCAGTAGTTATTGTTGATTGTTTAGACTCTCTCGAGGAGAGAATTGATATTGGAGATTTATATGTCAATTGTCGTAGTGTTGCTCCAATGCAGGAGGCAGCTGCTTCCTCAAGCGAGACCGATGCATGTATGGAGTCACCCAACTATGATGTTGGTGGTTTGGGTTCATACTCTATCATTATTAATTCACAGCCTGACGTTGAGTCATGTATGCAGAGTCGGTTAATGACAGTTGAGCATTTGTTAGGAGATGTGGATACAAAGAGTATGAAAACCTCTGATGATTTGTTGGATGATGCTATGAGCTGCACCGAGTATGACATTCCTTGTCAGATAGTGGGTGATGACTCCGAGAAGGTTTTGGAGGGGTCTCAGGATTAGGATTTATAGGGACTTTCTGTTGAGGAGGAAGTAGTCATGCGAGGAGATTGATATAGATAGAGCTTCCACTTCTTTAGATGAGGAGTTGGATGAGGTATTGAGTAGTTGTACCTCGGTTGCAAATGTGTGCAAGGACGATAGCACACATGTGAGCAATCATGTAGTGAGTAGCTCTGATTCAATTTTTTATCACAGTGCATTTAGTGACATAGAGAACTTGCATAGGAGTCAAGGGTTACAGAGGCATCATGTGGCTAGTCAGTTGAAGGTGAGTAATAGTGACATTTCTTCACCTCTTGAGCATTATGATGCTATCTGTCACATGGTAGCTACATCTGGTTGGGGTGTTCCTATGTTAGATGAGCAAGGCGAAAGTAGACTTTTTGTAGCAAAGGTTCATGCACTTCAAGAGGTTGTTAATATCTTGAAGCAAAGTTACTCTCAGTTAGTTGCTGACAGGGATTACCTCCTAGAGCGGGGTAGCACATGTTATGAGAAGTTGTTAGGGAAAGAGGAGCTAGCTAAGCTCACCCAGGAGCTTCAAATGATTGTGGACTCTCTTCATTGTACTCAATTGGCTCTTTAGGAGTTGCAATCACAATTGGATGAGGTTACGATGGAGTTAGAGCCAATTAACACCAGCCCCAAACCCTATTCAGTTGCATATTGTGGTAGGTGGCGAGTTTGCTTCTACTGTTGGGGATGATGGACGTGATGATGTGGTTGACGCATTCGTCCAGGATATGGGTGCAGTAGGTAAGAAGGAAGTGAAAGTATCAGTGGAGACGAGCTCTCATGATGATTTGCTTCCTTTTGCTAGAAGCAATTCTATATCTTCATCTCATACAGCTGGTATCCAAATCTATCATACAGCTGGTAGCATCGGACAGTTGGCAGTGTCGCAGTTTCAGAGGCTAAATTGTGGGTTGCGGGGGAGCAGGTTGATGCTTCCACATATAATTTCTACTACATTGAGTCATTTATGGAGTATCTTTTGGAGAATCTGGATGTGCAGGATGAGTCATATAGAGTGTTCAAGGGTACTTTCATCCGAGGCTCTCGTGCTATTTGGGAACTGGTGGAAAAGATTGTAGAGACGCTATCTACCATGCTTCCCATAGGGATTTTGTGGTTGGGTTTGCTGAGAGGATTGACCAAGATCCTGCCCGACTAGTACTTTGGAGTCAGAGATTAGAGTTGACTCCTGATTCCTAGTTTGATATTATTGAGCCCTTTATAGAGATTGGGGCTTTCTACTGGCATTATATAGTGGGGTGTGCTCATCATTTTGCTTTGGACCCATAGGTAGAGGATTTGGTTTCATGTATATAATGGACACCCCTAAAATCTGCTTACAAGTATTCACAACTATATGGTAAATTTTATCAAACACTTCGCTTGCAGTCTCCGTTATATGCTACAATCCTTATGGCTCTAAAAGGTTGTTTGTGTCGTGTTGTGTTTGGCATGTAACATAAATATACGAATTGACAAAGCATATCATATATTGCAGAAATAACCAGCACACACTATATTTATATTGATTTCCAAAATTTAATAACAAGTGCAAAGTTGACTCACTGAATACTCCAACAATAAATCGAAACAAACATTGTTTACATCAAATAGTTGAGGGCGTGGCCCTTGCATTGACCTGCTGCAAACAATATGCAACTGCTATAGTAACTTGCTACAGTAACTCGGCTGCAACAATGAAACTGCTACAGTAACTCAATTGCTACAATGACGCGGCTGCTACAGTGGCGCACTACTATAGTGACGTGGCTGCTATAGTGATACGGCTGCTACATTAACTCAACAGCTATAGTAACTTGCTACAGGAACTTGGTTGT
The DNA here is from genome assembly GCA_028749045.1 of Cupressus sempervirens. Lineage (NCBI taxonomy): Eukaryota > Viridiplantae > Streptophyta > Pinopsida > Cupressales > Cupressaceae > Cupressus > Cupressus sempervirens. The sequence continues at coordinate 887,881,147 of CM053785.1, read as the reverse complement.
AGCTGGAAATGCACCCAATCTGCCAGATATAAAGCTGATAACAATGAATTCCAAAGGCCAAACCCCAAGGGAATGATGTCTAGAATGTCACACGAGAGGATAGACGTCCTCTAATGCCAAGAACCGATCTGCAACTCACATCCATTTTCTTCTCATATTCAACCTGCCAAACAAGGGCCACAAGCTCTCCTTTTTATTTCTACTTCATAGGGTTGACCCGCTTTTCACAAGCAATGTGGGATAGTGTTCTAAAATAAAATAAAATAACACCTTATGTCTCCCTTGGGTTTCACTTTTCCAACACACAACCCATCATGAATAATATTAAAGTAACACTTTATTATTTTCATATTTAATTTAAATGTTACTTTAATAAACTTTAAGTATTAAAATAAAATAGTAATTGGACTCGGAATAATATGAGTGATAGGTCGTCGGAAAGCTCTCGTCAAGTAGCATCAAACCCAATCACTAATTTTGACATTGCCCATGCCCTGCTGACTTACTAAACATAGTAAGTTTATCCTACACCATGTAAATCAACTCCATTTTGGCGTGAACTGGAAATGACTATGCCAAAACATCTCAGGATCCCACTGACCTCTTCGTTAGCCTTTGGGACCACGTAGAAATAGGCTAACGGTCACACAATTGGACAACTGCTAAGGTGGGGACATTACAATGTCAATGTTGGTTGGCTCCAGTTTCATACCATCCACTATGGGATGGGTTACCACCATCTTTTGCAGATGGGATCAGCAGCTACAAGTTAGACCACTTGCAGTTTCTACATACCCAGAAAAGTTTATCATAGGTTGGAGTTGGTGGTTGTGATTCAGGTGCTTATGGTTATTATCATCTCCATAGTGAAGTTACCATCCACTATGGGATGGGTTACAATGTCAATGTGGGTTGGCTCCAGTTTCATACCATCCATTATGGGATGGGTTACCACCATCTTTTGCAGATAGGATCAGCAGCTACAAGTTAGACCACTTGCAGTTTCTACATACCTAGAAAAGTTTATCATAGGTTGGAGTTGGTGGTTGTGATTCAGGTGCTTATGGTTATTATCATCTCCATAGTGAAGTTGGGTGTAAGTGTCAATTTGATAGGGACTCAGATGTGACAAAGTTGGTATTTCTGTTGGATTGAGTTCCGATATATTGTTGCCTTCATCAGTGCCTAGAGTCAGTTTTTAGATGATTTTGATGTTGATGTCCATTATTTGGGTGTTGGTGCTACAAGAGTTGCTTGTACACAATAAGGATAGTACGTAGTTCTACCTTTGGGATCCAGGTGAACTGTGATGTTCATTTTGCTTCAAGATTGTTTGGAAAAAAACATCTTAGGGAAGGAGGATTATAATGTCCCCATTTTTAGCAGGATCCTATAGTTGGCTTGGTCAGTTCACCGTTGCCTCGTGAGTTGACAGTGGGATTTGAGGGTCTCATTTGTGGGGTTACAAGTTTTTCAGCAGCCTATGCTGTGTTTTGGCTCCATTTGAGTCAAGTTGTTGGTTTCGATAAACTCAGTTTAGTTAGAGGACTTGAGATGCTCTCAATTTTTCTTTTGGGCCACCAATTTGGGCTCCAAGATTCTTGGAGGAAGCGTTTACTTATAGTAAGCCACCCTGTCAGCTTCATCCATCCCATTTCTTCATCAAGATCACTCTGGTGTTTTCAGATTTTGATTATGAGGATTCTTCGGCTGTTTTCGCAAAACAAGTGAAATACTATTATTATTCATCTAAATATGTTGAGGTTGTTATTTCCGTTGGTGTTGTATGTTGCTCACCCCAGTATCATAGCTTGTTGGAATTGGGACTAAAGTATTAAATTGTGGGCACAAAAAACAATGGCCCTCTATGTCAAAATAATATGTTATGGTGCAAAAGATCATTTTTTGAGCCAAAAGCAATTAATAAATTATTTAATAATGACACTTTATTATATTTTAATGTTGTGTGGAGGAAGCTTCTTAAGTGAAATTCATTTGGGAAACTTGTGCCGTTTGGAGATTATAAATATGAGGCCATTTGATGGGAAAGGCATCCAATTATTATTTATCCAATTTGCTCTTGTTGTCTTTGTAACATTTTCTTAGTTTGATGATTTTTGTGCCCTTGCTAAGGTATAAGGGTTTGAGTCTGAGGAGTGCATTAAATCTACTGCTGAGCTATACTAGATCAGCTTGGGTTTTGGCAATCTGAATTTTATTGTCTTCCCTCTGTTCTTGCTGTGGCTAGGAAGACAATTATTGGAGTTGGGAAATTGCAATTCTTTCTTGCAATCTGTGGAATTCAAATTTGTATTGAACTGATCTGAATTTGGCGTCTGTGTGTGTACTGGACATCTTATTCAATTGTAAATCTGGAGTGATTTATTTCATGCATATTGGAGTAATTCAGTGACTGTAAGTAGCACCTAATTTCCCTGCTGCTAGGCATCTATTTTCTGCATATTGGTGAACAGTATGGTTGCTTCAAGACGTGGTTCAGCCTGCAAAACCTAAGAGCCTTTCTGCTTGTCATGGCCACTGTTGGACAACATTTCATCCATCATATATGCTGCTTCTGGGTACATAGTTGTCCACGTGGAGTCTGCTAGGAAAACTCGAACGAGGCTATCCTTCCTACAAATTGCACCATTGACTAAATTTTAAAAAAAAACACAATGAGATTTTTTGAAATTTTCACCATTTGATCTTCATGATCTATATATATTGTGATCGAAAAGAACAAATTTTTTGAGAAAATTTCGTTGTGTTTTCTTAAATTTGGAAAAGAATCATGTTTGACTTTTCTTTTCTTTTTTGTCTTTGGTGCATTTTCTATGGAGATTAGTTGTTTACCGTATAAGGTAAAAGAATATATATCGCATGTAGTACAGTAGGATATAACATAGAACAAATACTTTATTCATATACACAATATGGTCATTACAATGATTATGATTGATTACAATTATTCTAAAGTCCCTTCCGAACGGTGTACATATACTTTCCCAAAGGGGTGACTCAACCGTCACATGCCCTTTCGAATACTATTCTACCCGTCGGCTACAATATAGATTTTACCGACAACATCATCCCCCCAAAAAGTAAAGTCGTCTCTGGGTGACAATTACAAAATTACTGAGACAGATTAACAAAATGGAATACATTAACTAACTAGCTATAAAAAGATAGATCTATTTCGGTCACATCACTTTCACATTCCTCCCGTGCCTGCACCAAACTAGTCTCCAAAAACACATTGCATTTGTAGCCTCTGCTAACACAATACTGTCACCTTAGCCAATCTGACCTTAATAACCACCTTTGACACATTCTCTGCTTCCAATTCCTGGGTACACTGAGCCAAGTGTCGCTCTACTACCTCCAACTAGATGATCAGCTCCTCCTAATCTCTCTATGAATCCACCAAGATAGCCGCACGTCCAACACCTTACTCCGAGTGCCTCAAAGCATATCAACCCTCTCAAAAGGCTCGCTACAGTACTCTCTACACCTCTGGCACACAAACACTCCATTCCTATAGCAGCTCCAAGTCTCATCAATTGGTCACACTTCCCATGACTGATAACTGAACTGATTGGGGGTCTAGAAGGCAACGCCCCCAGCGGGATCCAAGACCAAATTAGCACCCTCAAACCCACACAAAAGTCCATGGAACACACTATTTTTGTGATTTTCTTCCAATCCCATGCTCTTTCTACCAACCACTTATGTTTTACTCCCTGTTTATGTCTTTCCCATCCCTTCAGTATCATATGTTATTCATTGTAAAGTGTTTTGATTTTTCGTCCCTTTTTTTTTTTTTACCCTCTTATCACCCTTCTTCTGTGTTCGTACGGTGATCTATTCCATCTACTTTCCTTGCTTGCATTCGATTTCTCCTAGACCGTAGGATGGTGTTTTATAGCTATCTATACTCCCAAGCCGTACGGTGATCTCTTTTTTTTTATGCTTTCATGTTACTGTACAGTGCTTTTCTTTGTGACCTTCCTGGTGTTGTCCATACGGCTGACGATGCTTGAAGGGTCTCTTCTGCGTATGACTTTGTCCTCCAAATACTAGCGTACGATGTCCTTTGTACCAGCCGTATGGTTTCCCCCCCTTCTACTTGGTTGTACGGTGGATCATCTATGATCTCCTAGTGGCCTCATACAAGGCCGTACAGTCCACTATATTCCCTTTTGCACTCCTCAAGTCCATACATTTGTACGGCACATATGCATGTGTTTTCCTTGTCCATATGATTGTATGGTCTGCTTTTGTAATGCCTTTTTATACCGTACAATTCTCTCCTTTCACCATTGCCATACACTGGTCATTCGTAGTTGCCTCCCTTTGTCAAGTGCTTTCTTAATGCTTTCTTTCTTCCATATGGTTGTATGGTCGTACGGCTTCGCATGTTGCACATTTGCCTTCCATCAGTACGGTGCACAATTTTTTTCGTTCTAGCTAGTGATCGTACCGTACGGTGTGCTTATTCATGCCTTCTCCGTACAGTATCTCTCCTTTTCTTTTGCTTTTTATAATGCTTCCTCTGTGTCATACGGCTATATGGTTGACTATGTCTTCCTATTGCCATACAATGAACTCCTCCTTTCTACTGAATGATTGTATGCTGAGTTCTCTTTTCCACGTTCTCAACTAGCCATACAATACTTCTTCACAATCTCAGTTGATCGCACGGTGAGCTTATATGCCTTCTTTGCTTCCTTGTAGCCGTACGGTATTCCACTTGAAATGTTCTCACGTTTCCTATCCAAGACCATACGCTTTGAATGCATACTTTGTTTTGGTTTTTTAATATTGTATGGTATGCTTGTCCTACTACCATATTTCCTTATTACACATATTAGTATTTACCTCATTTCTTCAGCTTACTCTAAAAATTTTAATATTTGATTTTACACATTTTTACATATATATTACTATTTATTATTTATACTGTCTCTCAGTTACTCGTCCACGCAGGTGCGTTATTTCTTTCACGGAAGATTTTCAGTTTCAATCCATTCACTGCCTCGGCTACTCCCTTCTTGTCAAACTCCATAATTTTATTGCTCTATTATTGCCCACTTCACGGATTTTATATGGCCCAACCCAATTTATTTTAAATTTGCCTAGTCTGATCTCGTTGCACCCATTATACTTCAGCACTAGTTGTCCCGATTGAAATATGTTCAACTTCAAGTGCTTGTTGTGTCATGCCTTATGCCTGTTCTATATAACCTTCATGACACATTGTGCCTGCAATTGTCGCTCATCAAGTTTATTTAAATTATACCATCCCTCCCTTAGACTTTCCATATCTCCAAGCTTGTTTTCGGTCGCAATCCTCAAACTTGGTACCATGAATTTCGTCAGCTGCCACTCCTTGCCGTCAATAACTGTATTCTTGATTTTAGAACCTTCACTCCATACTGTTGAATTTTTTATTAAGCCCTTCCTCTTTGTTTCCTATGCAAACCGTATGATGTGTTTTCCTTGCTGTCGGCACCTTTCTACTATATCTGTGGTGTGGCGTAACATTTTCTTTCTACACAGTCCGTTCACCATGTACCCTACGGTGGAATCTTTCCTTTTTTTGGGTTAGTACGGTATGTTCTTCCCTTCAGCTTCAGCCATAACCGCCTTTCCTTCTTCTCCTTCTTTGTATTCCTTCGGACATCCATTTTCCTCTCTTTTCTCACCTTTATCGACCCTTAACATATTACAGCTCGAAAAGAATTCCTAATCCTCCATCTGCTAGTGGAGTAGTCCATTCACAGAGTCTAGGTCGTCATCATTCAACCCTCCTAATCTCAATACTCCTTCATCTGGTTCCATTCTCTTCTTTCCTTCATCGTCACTCTTGCCTTCACCTTTTGAGTTTGACGACGCTGCCTCCTTACCTACCATTTGTGTGTGTAGGTCAATTATGAATCTTCTGCTTCCACATTTCATGGATAGGGTATTTCGTTTCCAGTCATGTTTCACTTTTACTTGTACCAGCCAACCCCGTCCAAGGATAGCGTCATACCCTTTTCTTTTCAATGGAATGACCACAAAATCTAATAAAAATGATTGCGTTCGAACAGTTACTAGTTGTGTCATCAAGGTTCACAACGATTTAATTCCGTGTTGATCCGCAATAACTGAAATGTAGGTGACCATAATGTAGGTTGTCCCAACTTATCCATATATCCTCTGGTAACACGTTTACGCCTGACCCTCCGTCCACAATTGTGTCTATAAGTAAAACTCTCAGAATGCCCATCTCAACTACTATCGGATGTCTTCCCATCATGAGTGCCAGTACCATTAGGTTTGTTGTCATTGTTCCACTAGCGTCCTTTCCTGTTTCCTTCGTCGCTTTCAGAAGCGGTGTCATATTTAGAATGATCGTCCGTAACTGGAGCATTGTAAGGTCATTTAATTTTATAGGAACTGCTATTTGCATTACTTGCCTTATCACGTTTTGTTCAACTAGGTTTTGCTTCAAGGTGTCGGTAGTTTGCAACTTTATTGTTTCCATCTGTTTTTCCAACTCCATTCGTGCTTACTGTAACCTCTTCTTTTCTTCCTCTGCATCAGGGTATTTTGCCTTCTTAGCTTAGTCACATGTAATAGCTAGTATCTTCTCATCACATGCTTCGATGCTTAACAAATTTACCCCTTGCTTTGAACATTTTGAATCTTCGTGGTCTGCTGGACCACACCATCTACATAACAATTGCAGTGTCTCCTTTGTGGTACAATCTCTGGCGAAGTGTCCCAGAGATTGCATGCACGACACTGTATCATTGGTCATCCATTCACGTCATATTGTATCTGACTCTAGCCTCCATTGCTATTATTGTTATTATTGTTACCACCCCTTCCACGTTGGTTATAGTTGCGATATCTTCTTGAGGTTACATCGTTGTTTGTGATTGCTCCAGCGGACACTTCCTGGGTCAATAATACTTGTTGGTGTCCTTTTGACTTCATATTAAATAGGCACTCCTTTGTGGAATGTTTGGCAACTTGGCAAATATCACAGAATTGCTTTTTCGAGCACGAGCCCTTTGTGTGGCCTTCCTCCTTACAGTCCATACACCACAATTCTCCCTTCACCAAGTCAAGATTCTTTTTCAAATTTTTAAATTCATTCATCATCCATAGCATATCCTTATGTAACACTCGAACTTTCTTGCTTGATTCTTCATCACAGCTACTACTTTCGAACGATGAATCATCTGAATCCAACGATTTGTGCTTCTTCTTACTTGTTTTTTGTTCGCTTTCCAGATCCATCGCTCTATTATACACATTTGCGTACATTGCTAGAGGCACAATCTTCATTTTTTTTTTCAAAGATGGTCGTAGCAACTCAAAAACCATCATTTCTTTAATCCGTCAACCGTTGGGCTCTCCATCTTCCCCACCAACTCTTTTAGCCTTCTTGCATAGACACGAATCATTTCATTCTTTCCTTGCTTGGTACTGTATATTTCTGCTACAATTTCATTATTGTCCCTTAGTAGCCAGAACTCTGCTATGAACTCCTTCCTAACATCCGCCCATGTAGTTAATTGCTAAGGATCAACATCCACAACCAATCAATTGCTACACCCTGTAGGATCGTTGGAAACTGCAGGACCCAATCATCCTCGTCTGTTACACCATTTGTCGTCCATATTGTTTCACACATCTTGCAATGTCTGATTGGATCTGTTGTTCCGTCATCATTAAACTTCGACAATTTCTCCTTTGGTCCTGCCATTGCTACTTTCTTTTGATTTTGTGGTACATGTGTACCCGCGTTGTTCTGAGCACCCACATTGTTCTTGTAAAGTTTCAGCAAATTCTTCTTTAATCAGACTGATATAATGTCTTTCTATGTGCTTAAGAGAGTCTTGTATATACAGACCTGTATATGGAAGTAATACTTATAGTATAATATCTATTCTGAAATGTTCTTACCCTTCTACAGAAAATCGTACAAGGCAGTAATATAGAGAAGAAGACTTTAATATATCTTGTGTGTTCTCTATCCTCACACTTACCTTATGCTTATACTGCATCCAAGAGGCATGTCCTTACAAAGGACACGACTCTTCTAGGTTGGCCCTTAATTGCTCTCTTATAATCAGCGTCTAATCAAGGAGACATATGTTAATATCTAAACTAACCAAAAATGATTAGTTAGCCTTTAAACTATGTTGCCCAAAGGAGACGCCGATAACTCCAAAGGAGAAGACAATTATTTATAGGCCTTATTTCTAAGGGATTTCATGTATCCTCAGATCTATATAATCTGTAGAATCAAATAAGAATGATTTCATAGTTATAGAATTAACACTCCCTCATAACTTGATAATCATATTGAGAGATAACATCTCTAGCATCATCAATTAAGATGAATAAGCATAGATTGATACTCTATATCTATTTGAATCTTCTAAGCATGTGGTATCGTTGAACACATGAGACTATGTCATATTAGTATACCTGTGATATGACTTATCACTTATACTTGTGGTAACAGTATTGCATGGAATGCAATATACAGGATAAAATCTGGATAATGACTAAATTCTTCCTTCATCCAAGTTGTGACTTATAGGTATTGGCAAGCTTATATCACAACATGATCCTGAGTTAAGATCTACCAAAACACAGGATAAGATCCGGAGAATGATTAAATTCTTCATTTATCCAAGTTGTAACTCATAGACATAGAAATGTCTACATCACAATATGATCTTAAACACATCTAGATCTAACAGTAGTTCTCTACTGTTCACCACATTATCTAAGAGATCGTCATCTCTCATAATGTCTTTTATACAAGTGTTCATTATCTCGGAAATTGTCACCTCTTAACTAATGAATACAAATGGTGAAGACCATAATAGTCAATAGCTTGACAATTATTAATTTAATTCAAAATTATTAATAATTAAATAATACAAATGTATTACAATTCAACCATACCAAGTCTTTTCCTGAAGTGATCTATCTTCACTCAAGAGAGAGGTTTGGTAAGAATATCTGATCTCTAATTTGTAGTACAAATGTATTTTAATTTTACAGTATTCCTATCTACCATATCTCTTACATAATAGGAAGGAATTTCAATATGCTTCGAACTGTCATGTAAAACTGGATTCACAGAAAGCTTGATGGAACTCTGATTATAACAATGAATAATAGTAGGATTCATGAGTTAACCAAATAATCCCACAAGTAACTTTCTGAGCCAAAATTCTTCCCATTGCGGCAATGTATTCAGCTTCTATGGAACTTTGTGCTACTGATGTCTGCTTTCTACATATCCACGACATCATTGCTGAGTCTAAACTAAAACAACATCCTAAAGTGCTTTTCCTATCAGTAACACTTCCAGCCCAATCTGAGTATGTGTACCCATGTAAGTCCAAGTCAACTTTCTCATACTCGAGCAAAAGATTAAGAGTGCCTTGTAAGTATCTCATGATGTATTTTGACTGCAACTAGGTGAATTTCCTTTGGCTCACACATAACCTGACTTAAGGCATTAACAACATAGCAAAAATCAGGTCTTGTATTTACCAAGTACATAAGAGACCCAATCATCTGTCTGTAAAGAGTAGAAACTATGGAGGGCAATTCAAATGTTGCTTCCTTAACTTTGTCTAGATTAGTCTCCATTGGATAAGACATAGGTCTATAGTTCCACATTCCAAATCTCTTCAAGATGTCTAATGTATACTTTCTTTAATTATGTATGTTGCTATCAGAATTCAACCATACTTCCAGTCCTAAGAAGTAATAAAAGAGTCCTAAATCTTTCATTACAAATTCTTTGATTAGATCTTTCTTACATTGATCTATAAGATGATCATCACCTGTTATTAGTAAATCATTAACATATAATATCAAAATTATCATATCATCTTTATCCTTTTTATAAAAGAGATTTGGATCAGCTTCATTCTTGGAGAATCTTAAACTGGAAAGATACTTATCAATTCTTTCATACCATGCCCTTGGAGCCTGTTTAATCTCGTAGAGAGCTTTCTTTAGCCTGCAAACAAAGACTTCAGGGTTATGAGTTTCAAATCCTTCAAGTTGTTCCAAATATACCTCTTTTGTAATCTTTCCATTCAGAAATGTTGTTTTTACATCCATCTGATGTACTTTCCATCCATTCGATGTTGCAATAGCTAAGACTGCTCTTACAAAGGTGTATCTGGCAACGGAAACAAAGGTCTCTTCATAATCAATTCCCTCCTTCTGAGAGAAACCTCTGGCTATATAATTTTCAATGCTATTGTCAGCAGCATGCTTAATTTTAAATATCTACTTAGAAGAAACAATTGATTTTCCTTCAAGCCTTGGAACAATTTCTCAAACATCATTCTTAATAATGGATTGGTATTCTTCCGTCATAGCATCCTTTCAAGTTATATGTTTAATAGCCTCTGAAATGTTGGTTGGTTCTGATTTAAATAAATCACTCATGTTTGTTACATAACTAGAAAATCTTTTGGGTATTTTTCTTTCTCTGAAGGTTACAAAATGGTGCAGCGAAGTCTTGTGCTTCCTCTACAGTCTTAATGGCCCAAAGTGGTCTTTTCTTTGGATTTTGAGTTTCCTCAAGATTAAGATTTTGAATTTCATCTTCAATTTCTTCAATGTTCTCCCTCTAAAAATCAAATTTATTATTTTCTTCAAAACTAGGTAAGAAAGGGATCTTCAAAACTTAGGGCTCTTTTAAATGCTAAATCTTCTTCAAATATTACATCCCTACTAAGTTCAATGCTCTCTTGACCAGGTATGAAAATCCTATATGCTTTAGATGTTTCACTATACCCGACAAAAATACCTTTCCTTTCGGAGAGTTCTAATTTAGTTCTCTTTCCTTTTGGGACATGTATATATACTAGGCACCCAAATATCCTAAGATGGCTTATATTAGGTTTAACCTTAGTAAAGACTTCTTTAGAAGTTTTATCTCTAAGGTGCGAGTGAGGACTTTTGTTTTGAATATAGACAGTAGTGCAAGAGGCTTCTGACCAAAGATAATATTCTAAATTTTGATCAAATATCATAGCTCTTGTTGCTTCTATAATTGTTCTATTCTTCCTCTCTGCTACCCCGTTTTGTTGTGGGTTATAAGGAACAGTACACTCCCTCTTAATTCCTGTGTCTTTACAAAACTCTTTAAACAAATCTAAAGTATATTCCCCTCCATTATTAGTCCTAAGAGTTCTAATTTTGTGTCTTGATAAGTTTTCAGTTAAGGTTTTGAATTCTTTAAATTTCTTAAGGATTTTCTCTGGTTCTTTACATTTTAAAAAAGAGATCCAAGTTTTCTTAGAGAAGTTATCTATAAAAATTATATAGTACCAGAATCCTCCAAGAGAAGGAATAGACATAGGTCCACATAAATCTAAGTGGACTAATTCCAAAACATTGTTAGTTTTTCTAGTGCTATCATGAAATGGACTTTTGGTGTTATTACCCAGAGCACATCCTTTGCACAAGCTTGAATGATCTTTATTCAACTTAGGTAAACCAGTAACAATCTTCTCCATAGTCGATAAGGTTTTGAAATTTAGATGTCCTAACCTTCTGTGCCATTTTTCGTTTATATCAGCAGCTTCATGAATTAAGGCTTGAATAGGTAGTCTAAGTTCTATATTTAATTCATACAAGAATCCCTTTCTTTGACCAATCAACTTTGATTTCTTAAATGAAGAGTTCTTAGACCGGGTCATTACTTTACCATCCATGAATGCAACATTATGTCCATCATCTTCAAGTGTTGTAACAGAGATTATATTCCTCTTTATTCCTGGTACATAGAGTATTCTTTTGAGATGTAGAGAAATACCTAACTTCAGTTTCAAGGTGCAATTCCCAATTCCTTTCACTCAATGAGAGGAATTATAATCACCGATAGTAACTTTGCCATCAACTTCTTCTGATATTGAATCTAATACTTCTTTGTATCATGTAATGTGTCGAGATGATCCACTATCAATTACCCATGCTTTGCTTGATACTTCATTTGATAACGCAGAATACAATACACGATTCTCAGGATCATAGTTTTCTTCTTTCTTGGTAACATTTGTATAGTTTACTTGTTAGTTTGTATTCTCAAGGCAATTAGATCTATAGTGTCCAAATTTTTCACATTTGAGGCATTTTATTTTGGATAAATCTTTCTTAAGTTTGTCATTTCTTTGATTTCCCTTCTTCTTGAAGTGCTTCTTCTTACCTTTATAGAAATTTGTGTTAACAACATGAAGTTCTTCATCTTCAATTCTCAATTTTCCTCCTTTCTTAAGTTTCTTAGATTCTTCTTGCAGGCAATCTCCTATAAGTCTATTAAAGTCTAGAAGATTGTCTTTAGCACTTACTCCTTGTGAGAATGTTTCTCATGCATCTAGTAACCCATCTATAACCATAAGTGTTAGTTCCTTGTCTTCAATTATGGTCCCTATACTTGTAAGTTCGTCTCTCAGACTAGCCATCTTTAGGAATAAGAGTTCATAGATTCTCCCTTCTTTATCTATATATGATTTAGTTGCATTTTTAGTGCAAGGGTTCTAGTTGCATTGTTAGCCTCATATGCATTTAATAATACATTCATCATACTAAATGTTGTTTGATGTTTCATTAGCATAGGTACTATTTCATTTTTCACTCCATCTAATATAATTCGCATGGCTTTTCTGTTTACTCCAGATAGTTTTATAAGGTTCAACATCAGGTTGCTTGGATGCTTTATCAACAAATTGTTTCACATCATTGTGTTCAAAAATCATCATAGTTCTAAACTTCCAAGCAACAAAGTGTTCCTTTCCATCAAACCTATCTTCGGGTCTGATTGTGCTAGCCATTGAATGTAGAAGGATGTTTGCTAGATATTTAAATCTGATTGTCAATTTACAGAGCCTAGGTCTGACTACCAGAGCTCTGATACCATGTAAAGTTTCAGCAAATTCTTCTTTAATCAGACTAATATAATGCCTTTCTCTATGCTTAAGAGAGTCTTGTATATACGGACCTACATATGGAAGTAATATTTATAATATAATATCTATTCTGAAATGTTCTTACCCCTCTACAGAAAATCGTACGAGGCAGTAATAAAGAGAAGAAGACTTTAATGTATCTTGTGTATTCTCTATCCTCACACTTACCCTATGCTTATACTGCACCCAAGAGGCATGTCCTTACAAAGGACATGACTCTTCTAGGTCGGCCCTTAATTGCTCTCTTATAATCAGCGTCTCATCAAGGAGACATGTTAATATCTAAACTAACCAAAAATGATTAGTTAGCCTTTAAACTATGTTGCCCAAAGGAGAAGACAATTATTTATAGGCCTTATTTCTAAGGGATTTCATGCATTCTCAGATCTGCATGATCTGTAGAATCAGATCAGAATGATTTCATAGTTACAAAATTAACAATTTTGAGCACCTGCCCTGTTCTGTACAACCGCGCTACTTCGGACAACCACCCTACTTCCAACAACCGCATTACCCGTTGAAAGAAGATCTTCCTCAAGCAAAGTTGTTTGATTCTCTGCCTGTATCCGTTTGTGGGGTGTACTAGGAATGAAGAGTTCACTCTCATGCTCCTTCGGCACTTCAAGCCGTGCGAGTTACTTCCCTTCTATTCAGATGCTCTACCCTCAGCGTATACAAGTTAAGGAACCCCTCATTTCTTCCACCAAATTCAATCATTGTCGAGTCTCTTCTAGTAATTTCTCAACACTCCTCGGCCTACTAGGTGAATGCACTCCTCAGTCTGTGCCCCTTCACACCCTCAATGTTTGTCGACAATCTGTTGAAGCTTGTTGTCGGTAAAGTTATAGAATAGCCAATGGGTAGATTAGCATGTTGTTGGTAATTATTATGTAGCCAACGAATAGAATTATCTATATCCAAATGGGCGCGATAGTTGAGTCACCCCTTCGGGTTAGTATATGTACACCGTCTGAAATGGACTTTAATCATGATTGGAAGCACTATGTAATCTCTTTAGCATATATGCGAATAATAAAAAGAGTACTGCTTGTTAAATGTTCTTGTCTATTGTCGGTATGCATTAAACTATTTACCCTATATGGTAAACATTTGGCGCCATTGCCCCATGGACCTGGAACGAAAGCAAAGGAATGAAGAGTAATGCCGAATCAGCTGAACAAAAATAAGAATAAGCTAAAGGAAAAAGATGAAATACGCACCGCACAAGGGAATTTAAATTTGGCACAACAGGTCGAACGCAGACGAAGGTTTCAGCAGATTGCCAACGGACACCAAAGCACCGAGAAATTGTTGGAAAAGACTCGACATCGATTAGATTTGGTGGAAGAAACAAGGGAGGAATTTTTTAACCTGTATACGCCGAGGGAAGAGAATCCAGACAGAAGGGAATTAACTTGCATGGCTCGGAGTGCCGAGGGAGCATAAGCGCGAAGTGAACTCTTCGTCCGCAATACACTTCCAGAATGGACAACTTCGCTTAACGAAGACCCTTCTTCACCAAATAACATGGTTGTGAGAAATAAAACGACTGTTTGAAATAGCACAGGTGTTCAGAACAGCGCAGGTGTTCAGAACAACACAGGTGTGCAGAACAACGCGGGAGTGCAAAATAGTGCGGGTACACAACAAGTACCTCATACTTGAATATTAATGGCTGGACCAAAGGGAAAATAGCCAAAGTTTGATGGTGATGGAACAGCCAATCCAATCAGACACTGTAAGACATGCGAAACAATTTAGACGGCGAATGGCGTAACCGACACAGATGAATGGGTCCGACAATTTTCAGCAACCCTAAGAGGTGTAGTAATTGATTGGTTTGCCGACATCGATCCCCAAAAATTAACTTATTGGGCAGCAGTTAAAAAGGAGTTTATCACCGAGTTTCAATTGCTGCGAAATGACAATGAGATTGTAGCAGAAATATACACCACAAAGCAAGGGAAAAATGAAATACTCTATGTATATGCCAGAAAACTAAAAGAATTAATTAAAAAAATTGAAAGTAAGCCAGTAGATAGGCTAAAAAAGCGATGATTCGTTGAAGGACTATGCCCAGAGTTAAGGAAGAAAATAAAAATTGTGCCACCATCATCATACACCGAAATGTACAATCGGGCAATGGACTTAGAGAGTGAACAAAAAACAAAAAAGAAGAAGAAAAGTACCTCATCCGACTCAAATGACTCATCTTCGGAAGGAGATAGCAGTGGTGACGAAAAGGACAGTAAAAAGGTCTAAGTGCTCCAAAAGGATATGATCAAAATGATGAAAGAATTTAAGAATATGCAAAAAGAGACAAAGGGAAACGAGCTATGGTGCACAGAATGCAAAACAAAAGGTCCACGAAGGAATCCTACCCGAAAAACCAATTCTGTGATATCTATCAAATTATGGGACATTCCACAAAAGAATGCCCCTTCAATATGAAAACAAGAGGGCATCAACAAGTGCTTCTAACACAAGAGGTTTCCACGTCAGGAAGGAGTGGAAACACAAGCAATGATGGTGCCACTTCGGGTGGGTACAGAAATAATAGAAGAGGGCAAAACAACAATACCAACAATAATAATGGGGGTCGCAGCCGAATTCAATACGATGCGAACGGCCGCCCGATGGTTCAATGCCGAGCATGCAATTTGTGGGGCCACTTTGCATGGAACTGTACATCATCAAACACGCCAAAGTTGTTATGCAGATGATGCGGTCCTAGAGATCATAAAGATGCCCAGTGCCCGAAAACAAGTGCTCCTAACACAGGAGGTTTCCGCGTCAGGAGGGAGTGAAAACACAAGCAATGATGGTGCCACTTCGGGTGGGTACAGAAATAATAGAAGAGGGCAAAACAACAATACCAACAATAATAATGGGGGTCGCAGCCGAATTCAGTACGATGCGAACGGCCACCCGATGGTTCAATGCCGAGCATGCAATTTGTGGGGCCACTTTGCATGGAACTGTACATCAACAAACACACCAAAGTTGTTATGCAGATGGTGCGGTCCGAGAGATCATAAAGATGCCCAGTGCCTGAAATCAAAATCTAGAGTAAATCTGATCAGCATCAGCACGCATGAAGAAGTCTTAGCAATCACCCGTAAACAAGCAAAATTGTACCCCGACCCAACGGAAGAAAAGAAGAGATTGAAAGAAGCGTGGGCAAAAATTGAGAAATCAACGCAGGCAGAGAAATCACAATTGAAGGACACTATCGGTACCTCAACGAGGAACTGCACAAAACAAAACATCATAAGACAGATATTACAAACTGAAATACCAGTCAAGTTAAATGATCTGATCCTCACAATGCCTCAACTATGAACAGCACTCACGAACATAGCCCCGACTGCTAAACTACCAGGAGAACATGGAAGGGAAAAGGAAAGCAGAGCAAGTGCAGCGGACCCAATGCTGCTAGCCCTCACATCCGAACGACATCCAGCGGTCGTAGAGATGGGTATATTAGGAACGGTCCTTTCAGACACAATTGTGGACGAAGGTTCAAGAGTAAACGTCCTACCAAAAGATACCTGGAAGAAGTTGGGACAACCGACATTGTGGCCACCTACGTTCCAATTACTAACAGCAACAAGGCATTAAACCTCTCGGGGTCCTAATGGCACAACCAGTGACTATTGGAACACAGTCGTTCCTACTCGATTTCGTCGTCATCCCGCTGAAGAGGAGAGGATATGACGCCATTCTAGACCGAGGATGGCTCGTACAAGCAAAAGTTAAGCATGAGTGGAAGAAGAATACACTAATAATGCAAAGCAAAGGACAAAAATTCATTATTGATTTACACACAAATGATGGGCGAAGAAGCTCTATCCTCTAATTTCAAAGAAGAGGATGAAGGAAAGCAGCAAATGGAACCGGATGAGGAAGGAGTCCTATGGTTGGAAGGCGGATCGACGAATAATGATTTGGATTCGATGAATGGATTATTTCACTGGCAAATGGAGGATTATGAGCTATTCCACAACTGCAACATACTAACGATAGAGGAAGGGCACAACAAAGACAGATTTCCAAAAGAATTCAGGGAAATAAAAGAAAGGGACGCACTGCTGGATGAAACACCTATACATGTATTCGATGAGGGAAAGCCGATAAAATATGACAAAGCCAATGTACAAACCATGAATTTGGGAGATGAGGCCAAACCAAAAAACATACTGGTGGGGGATAATTGGAATCCAATACTAAAAGCAACGGCATTTAAAATATTTCTAGAATATAAAGATGTATTTGCTTGGACATACAAGGATTTGAAAGGAGTACTACCGGATCTATGCGTTCACCGCATTCCGTTGGTCAAAGGTGTAGTGCCTGTACGGAAACGACCTTACAAGATGAATGAAAATTACACGGCACTAATTACAGAAGAAATTAACCGAATGTTGGAGGCCGGTATTATTTTTAAGGTTCAAACAAGTGAATGGGTGTCACTCATAATAATATCCCTGAAGAAGGATACCACCCAAATCAGGATGACGGGTTCTCAAGATATAATCAAATTTGCATAGCAAAAGAGGATAAACTTAAAACAACATTTGTGGTAGCAGGGGTATATGCGTACAACCGAATGTCATGCGGCCTGTGCAATGCACCGGCTATATTCCAAAGAATCATATTGCACATATTCGACAAAATATATGTCAGAAATTTCAAAGCATTCTTGGATGATTGGTTTGTATTCAGCACCAAAGACAAACCTCTAGCGACGTTGGGCGAATGCATGGAAAGATGTCAAAGGGCGCGACTCACCTTAAATCCAAAGAAATGCAAATTCATGGTTTCTCAGGCAAAATTACTCGAACATATAGTCTGTAAGGAGGGATTGAAAACAGATTCAGACAAACTCAGAGTAATAATGGAAATGCAACCATCTACAAATGTAACGGAGGTGAAGTCATTCATAGGACACATAAGATATTATAGAAGATTCATCAAGAACTTCGCCAAAGTATCATCCCTGTTGGACAAATTGACATGCAATGGGGAACCGTTCAAATGGGAGAAAGAACAGGATCAGTCATTTGAAGGGTTGAAGGTACAATTGGCCACAGCACCTATATTGGCGTACCCAGATTGGAACAAGGAATTTCATGTTCACGTCAATGCATCCAATTATGCAATAGGAGCAACTTTGGCACAGACAGGTAACCACGGATTAGATCACCCGATGTATTTTGCCAGCCAACTACTGTCAAAAGCAGAACAAAATTATAGTACAACAGAACAGGAAGCCTTAGGAATGGTCTACGCAGTGCAGAAGTTCTGACATTACTTGCTGGCAACACTGTTCGTATTTTATGTAGACCATCACGCTCTGTTGTACCTGGTGAATAAACCTATCATCCAAGGAAAAATCAGCCGGTGGCTACTTTTGTTGCAGGAATTCACCTTCAAGGTCATTGTACGGCCCGAGAAGAATCATGTCAGCGCAAAACATCTGTTGTGAATTAAAACAGGTGAACCGGCGGACGGAGTGAATGATGATTTTCCTGATGCACAGTTATTTCAAATTGCAATACTACCAAAATGGTACATGAGTATTGGGGAGTACCTTTCCACAGGACAGCCACCAAAGGAGATGCCACAAAATGAAAGGTGGAAATTAGTAATAAGTATCCGTACATTTCAATTGATTAATGGATTACTGTACAAAATGGCGCCTAATCACATCCTGCGACGGTGTGTGTTGAGGAGGAAATACCTAGAGTATTAAGAGAAGCACATGAGGGTCCAGCAGGAGGACATATGAGACCTAATACCACGGTGAAAAAAATATTCCTAGCAGGACTGTGGTGGCCAACGGTGTACAACGACGCACAGGAATGGTTTGTCGGGTGTGACAATTGCCAATGGGCTGGAAAGCCACTCAAGAGAGACTTTATGCCGCTTAACCCCTCGCATGCACAGGAATTATTCGAACAATGGGGATTGGATTTCGTGGGACCCCTGAAAGTAAGCCGAATGCACCGCTGTCGATACAGTCGTAGCCACGGAGTACTTAACGAAGTGGGTAGAAGCACGAGCACTACCAAATAACTCAGCAATTAGTACAGCGAAATTCATATATGAACAAATAATCACCCGATATGGGATTCCACTTCAGATAACAAGTGATCATGGAGGGCATTTTATCAATCACATCATTAAACTGTTAACCACGAAATTCAAAATATATCACTCTTTATCAAGCCCATACTACCCAAGAGCAAACGGACAAGCTGAGGCTACAAACAAGATCTTGGTAGCAATCATTTACAAGTCCTATGCGATCGAAGGCGAAGACTAGGAGGAAAAACTACTGTTTGCCCTCTGGGCATACCACACAGCATACAAGGTGACAACAGGACACACACCGTTCCAATTGATGTTTGAACAAGAGGCAGTGGTACCAGCAAAATTTATGATACCGAGTCTAAGGATCACGTTGGAAATTAAGTTAGGCGACATGAAGAGCCTGAGGGAAAGATTGCATAATCTAAACAAACTCGAGGAAAAGTGACTATTGGCACAATGGGCCACAGAGGTGACACAGAATAGGTGCAAAGCGTGGCATCATAAACACCTAAAACTAAACAAATTCCAACCAGGACAGTTCTTAAAGTATGGCAGACAGAATGAAATCAGACCGACGACTAAACACATCCTTTAATCTCTGAACCTTGTTAAATGTATTCAAGAAATGAACAAGAGCGACTCCGTTTTGTCACCAAAAATGTAAAATCTACACACCTCGCCCACGAGTGATAACATGGACCCCCCTTTGCACCTGCAAAGACCCAAAACCAAAACGCCCTCTAAGGGAAGCTAAAAGATCTCAAGTTAATGACTCGATGCAAATCAAACTCGAGCTTCCTTAGAACACCTAAACTAAACAACGGAAAGAAAACTACCCTAACCAAAACTAAACAACTAAAAGAAAACTACTCTAACCCACTAAAAGGGAAACCTTAATCTACCCAACTGAAAGGAAACTAAACTACTCTCTTGAACCAAATGGTCCAAGACAAACCTACCCTAACTATGTACAAGGCTCTAAAGGGACAACACTAACCAATCTAATATATACACGAGATCTAACATGGTTTCTCAAGATGTTCAAAAGTAACAAGGTTTGGGTGATAGTTCTCAATCTTGCAAACTCATCCTTATACTCTGAAAAAAAATTGGTCACCTCAAACTCAAACTCTAGAAAATTATCATGCAAGACTAACAACTGAGGCAACTCGTCGGGTCCATGATTAATCCAAATACAAGTTGTTTCTCTAGAATTTCCATAATCAAAAGTTTCAAACCTTTCATCTTTAAGAGCAGGGAAAGAAACAACCTGGCATGACTCAAATTCGAATGGAACCTGAAAATTCTCCACAGCCTTAGGAGGTCGAAGTTGGTGGTGAACTATCCCAATAGCATCTGCATCGAACTCATTGGTAGTCCAGGTAGGATCAATCTTGGAATCAGGCTCATGAAATATCGCCTTTGGGGGGCTTGTCCCTATGAACAATGAACCATGAATCCTTGCGAATCTCTTCAAGTGTATCCTCAAAAATCGAGGATTCCTTGATATTCTCCCCATCAAACACCTCTCCAAGTTACTCAAGCACAATATCCAACTGTAGCATCAACCCAAACTGTTCTTTATTTTCCTTTTCCATGGGAGCTACTTGATCACCACTCAACAATCCTTGCATATCCTCGTCAATAGGAGCTTTATCATCTAGCATGTAATTTCCCTTTGAACTCTCTTTAGGAACATCTTGCCATTCTTTATGTAGACTCTCACCAAACATAGCACCTTTAAGACTGATAGGAGAACCATCATACATCTTTGTGAATTGTTCATCAACTTCCATTTCAAGTGGCAAAAGTTCTGGAGGTCGAAGTTGATGGTGAATCATGCCACTTGCAACAACTTGATCACCTTGAAAGGCTTTGGTCAATGACTCCTTTTGTATTTCTTTAGTAGGATCTTCAAGCATCCCCCCAAAGAATGTAGTGGAGATAGCATCGTGTATTGGTTTATCAATATTTTCCTCATATTTGAACTCTCTTGCAATATTTTGTATTTCACTATTCAACTCGTCCACTTGATTATCTTCCTCTCTAAGGATATTTGAAACTTTTCATCCTCATGAGTCACCTCTTGAATTATACATGAAGGCTCACCAAAGATTTCCTCTTCGTCCACCTTTTGATGTTCCATTTGTAGTTCTTCGTGTGTCTTTACTTGTTGATTTTTTGCTTCATCAACTTGTTGAATCTCAACCTTATGTCTGCCATGTTGATCTTCTCGTTTTAGAGCCCTTGGGATTTTCTTTTCTACTTGTTCTAAGGCCACTGTACACAAGGAGCAAGATAACTCCGAGTGGAATGCGTTGTGAATTCTGCACCAATTGGGTAATAATAAGTTCTCTACTGATATTCAGTTACCCGACTTCATTCCTTGCTATACAGTTCTAGTCACAAAGTTCTTGAAGCTCTCAAACATGCCTTCACCCTTGCCAGATGAAGCATCTAGATCTGACTCAATCAGGATCTCGATGGAATCTTTTCCTTTGCTTACCGTCTCTTCTCTCTCTTGGATGAATTCAATTGTTTCCTCAATTTTCTTGTCAACGTCTCCACCTCGTGATATAATGTGTGAAGGTTCATCCACTTGGTTATCTTGAATATTAGAATCAACCACATCATCTTGATATATCTCACCCTCTTCATTCTTTGGTGTCCAACTTGGAAGCTGAAAGAAATTCTTACCACCTCCAACTGATATTTCCTCATACCAACCCAATTGAAACTTGACCAAGTCAATGGTGTCTTGGCAAGATGGGCAAGTAGGCTCTGAATGAGAGTAACCGTGTATCACGCACCAAGATCTTCTTCCATATGTGTTTTTTGGTTCCCTATTGATATTTTCTTTGAAAACAAGAAAATCTTCCTCTAAATTGACAAAGACCGCAGGCTCATGTATTTGTGAAAAGGAAAATTTTCCTCTTAATGCCAAGTCCACTCTCAAGAGAAACACAAAACAATCCAACTCCTCATGATCTGTAGTACCATGTATCCTACACCTCCCTGATGCTACAAGTTGAGACAAATTCCATGGATGTAACCTTTTGTTCAAATCAAACCAAATGGGCAGAATGTCCACTTGCCTATCCATTGAGAAGCCTTTCTTATTCCCTTTTGAATTTTTTGATTTTTATTTTTATTTTTTATTTTTTTCAATTTAAAAGAGATCTCTCATCTCAAATCTAACTTTGAAAGCTCAATCCTCAATCTCTACTTCAATTCAACCTTCCAATGAACTTCGATCAGGCCCTCCTTCTAGCGCCAGATAATGTTGATGCGAGTTTTGTATCACTTACATAACATATTAGGATTTGAATATTCAATATGGGATATCAAACACACAACTCCTCTCTTGAAAAGTTATTACTCATGAAGACATAAGCAATAGCTCCAATGTTCCTTACACCGTTGGATACTCGCTCAGTTTTGTCGATGTGATTTGTTGGTTATCAC
Source organism: Cupressus sempervirens (assembly GCA_028749045.1). Classification (NCBI taxonomy): domain Eukaryota; kingdom Viridiplantae; phylum Streptophyta; class Pinopsida; order Cupressales; family Cupressaceae; genus Cupressus; species Cupressus sempervirens. Next base: position 887,858,579 of record CM053785.1, on the reverse strand, counting down.
GTAGGCGGCCTTTCGCTATTCATTCGAGGATGACTTGGACTTTGGTGGAATGATGGAGATGATGATGGGTTTGTGAAATATGTGAGTGGCAGATAATGTTGATGGTGGTGGTGATGAAGGATGTGTCTGCCAGGGATGATGTTGATGGGAAAGCAATGGTTATGGGAGCTGAATGGATGTGCTCTAATACTTAACTTACTCTTCTAACTTGCTTCTCTAAGCTTCGACTACCCAGCTACTTACTATTCTACTCCTACTCCTATGAATGGAAGGTTAGCAAATGGACAGGGATCGAACCTAATGAGAGCTGACCAACGGCCTCACTTCCACAGGTGCAATGATTCAAAGAAATAATAAACTAGTTTACCACACAAAGCTTCCCAACCAGCCGCTAGGATGCTAGTGATCTAGTATTGATCCCTATCAAACATTTACCAATGCTACCATACAACTATTCATCTACTTCACTCATACTTAGCAACTTGAAATGAAACCAACTTTAACAACTTGAAAGGAAATCTAACTAAGTGGGAGTAGAAAACATGCAATAACACCCAATGTTCTTAATCAACATGCAAATCGCAACAATGAAAAAGAGAGCAATTTTGATATTATCTTTGCAACAATTTCTCCAACCCTTTACAAATGAGAGCAAATGGCCATTTATAAGGGCCAGAAATATAATGGACGGTGGAGATCAAAACAAGATCAACGATCCAGATTGGATCCTAAAAACCCTAATTAGGGTTGCCACCCCATCGGCCAATGAAAAGCTGCCACTTCATCAATGGACCAATGAAAAAAGTGCAAAAAGTGGCAACCAATGAGAAGGCACCAAAATGGTGGCTAATTAAAAATAGACACTTGTCCTATTCTAGAAGAAAGGGAAATTGCCACTTGGGCTTACATCAAATGATCTTCTAATATAAATCTTCCATTTTCTTTCATCTTCTTAGCTAAGGCAATGAACTTAGCTAGCCTTTCGTTAACTTCTTCCATAGGAGGACAAGGTGTGTGCTTCGCCCTAAGTTCTGCTGACTTCGCCACGTTGCTTGTTGCTCGTAGTATCTTTTCATGATCCTTCTCATATTCTTTCTCAAATCCAATAAAAGCATTGAGAGAGAAAAAGGGTGCCCAAATGCTTCTTCTTGATAGCAACCTTCCCCAACTCATCCAACCTCGATCCAAAATCTGTTTCATTGACATCCTCTTCTCTGATATCCTCAAAATCAAGTGCCACCTCAACGTTGCTCATCATGGTTGAAATAGAAGTGTTGACGCTTAGGCCATGATGTGCAACTGCCTTTTGTATATCCTTTTATGGTACCGCCATTGGTATTGGTTATTCGCCTCATTTTTGAGGAGGGAGTTTTGGGCATCATATCCTCTTTGTCTTTCTCAGTGTTTGCCCGCTTGGGATTCTTACTTGCACTATCATCCTCCATGCTCGTCACCCTATTACAAGATGGTAGAGTGGTGGACCAAAAGGCAAGAAGAACCAAGCGGAGCAATCCCTAGACTAGAAGGAAAGATGGATGTCAGCTTAAGCACTCTTGCAACTCTAGAGGATGAAAATTCACCTTAACCAATAAACTTACAGCGACTTTTCGGAACCTAGGATATGACTTTCAAGAATTTCAATTCCCTTGCAAATCAGAAATTTACCATGCAATTCACCTCCAAATAAAATTACCCAACCTAGGGCAAAAATCACAGCCTCTTCAAAAAATTAGAATTTTATCTTCCACAAATTTCGGCCCCACAAATTTCGCCTTCCACAAATTTCGCAAAGCAAGAAGAGTGCAGATCTGCTCTTGCAAAATCACCAACACCTTGAGAAGGAGAAGTGAGAAGTGAGGAAGAAATGGGAGAGAGGCCTCCTCTTATACCCAACTTTCTTCTTGGACCCTGGGAGAAAGAAAAACAAATAATTAATGCAAAATTATGGCCCAGAATTTAATACTTAACCAAAATTAATTTTGCCATGATAAAAATTAACTTTCTAAATTGCCAATTAGTTCTAAATTGCAAAAAGAAATTAAATAATGCCTTGAGGGTGTTAAATATTTCCATTTAATGGGGGTTTAGTAATTAATACGTCATTAAATTTGGATTTTGGCTAACCAAAAGCCATTTTTTCAATATTAAATTACCAATTTCATTAAAGGCAAAAAGTTTTCAAGGCAACTTTAATCTATTAAAACCAATTTTTTTGCAATTTCTCTCCAAATCGATTTAGCTAAGCAATTTTAGCTTCTTCTTTTTTGACAAAAATAAAATAAAATTTCTTCTAGAGCCAAAATCGATTTTGCAATTTTATTTCACCATCACAAAAATTAATTTTCTTCACCAAAAAAAAAAAAATTAAGATTTTCCAACAGACCAAATTTAACAAAAATTTCATTTTTTGAAAATTATCCAAATTTATACAATTATATCCAAATTTTCAAAAGAAGATGTCTAAGAACAAAATTTACAATTTTATCCCGCCAAGTTGGAATTAACTTTGAAATTTGTTCAGCCTAAGGATAGAATTGGTGGCTCTGGAAAATCAAGTTAAGAAAACCGGGTGAAAATAAGCTAAGTCTCCCCCATTGGCCTGAAAGGTGTCCAAGGCGTGAAATCTTCAAATTTGAAACCTCTGGACCCAAAAATTACTAAGGCAATCGAAAAAAAAAGGGGGGTCTCCAAAATTTTGGGGCGATGGTGTGAAAACCTCACAACAACTTGGAGGTAGTGGGTTCAGATGCAGTAGTTTCAGTGGATTCAACACTCTTAGCATCACCTGAGCGAGATAGGGAGTGTCGAACTCAGAGGCTGAGTACCTACTTAAGTACATGGTTCCACCGTACTCTAGTACCTCGGGTGGCCCACATGCAGTCACCTACGCGAGACGAAATTCCGGAAGAAAACACTTTGCAGGCACAAGTAGCGGAGCCAATACAGGATGTGGGAGGATTCAGCACTCTTAGCATCTCCTAAGCGAGATAGGGAGAGTCGAACTCAGAGGTTGAGTACCTACTTAAGTACGTGGTTCCACCATACTCCAGTACCTCAAGTGGCCCACATGCAAACACCTGCACAGGACGAAATTCCGGAGGAAAACACCCTGCAGGCACAGGTAGTGGAGCCAGTATAGGATGTGGGACCGTCACATAGCGCTATTGAGCATATGGCGGAACTAGTAGAAAAGGTTGTGGGGGTACAACAGGAACACCCAATGGCATCAAAAGCAGTGGAAACATTCTTTGCTAATATAGCCGCTCTAGCAACTCGAGCTCAACAGGTGGCGGCATCTGCGGAGGTGCAGGCTTTAGACTCAGTGGTGAAGGAGCTAGAGGGAGTGGTATCTTTTATGAGATCAGGGTGCCCAGCTGCCTTTACAATTTGCTTTGAGGAAAGAGGTTGGCCAAGCGTGGAAACTATAGAAATGCGTCAAGATTGGACCACCACGAGTGGTCCGGGCTTGGAAAGCCGAATAGAGACATTGACTCAGAAGATTGTGCAGATATACACAAAGGCATATTACACCCTTCGAAGGAGCCAGGCAAATCAGGCAGCAGTTGAGAGGGCTTAGGAGGAGTTAGTTGCCAGGTTAGTCGCGGAAAGGGCAGCCTTGCTAGAAAAACAGAGTCAGTTATAGCAATTGGCAGCAGAGAAAGAGAAGCTAGCAGACGAGAAAGAAAAGAAATTGGGAGAGATTGTTGGGATGATGCAATCAACTCTAGAGCTTCAGATGGAAGCAGAAGCCGAATTGAAAGTTCGAAAGGAGCAAGTCTACAAGCTACAGGCTGAGCTGAGTGAACTGAGAACACGAACAACTACCACGCCAGGGACCCATCCCCTTGCCTAGTATCTGTATATTGTTTAGCTGTGCAATTTTCAAATTTGAGTTTTGTTACATTGTCGTCCGGAGATGACTTTTTCTTTTTGGGGGGGATGATGTTGTCGGTAAAGTTATAGAATAGTCGATGGGTAGATTAACATGTTGTCGGTAATTATTATGTAGCCAACGAATAGAATTTGATCATATCCGAATGGGAGCAACGGTTGAGTCACCCCTTTGAGTAGGTATATGTACACCATCCGAAATGGACTTTAATCATGATTGGAAGCACTATGTAATCTCTTCAGTATATATGCGAATAATAAAAAGAGTACTATTGTGTTACATGTTCTTGTCTATTGTCTGTATGCATTAAATTATTTACCCCATACGGTAAACAAAGTTTTTGTCTACGCTCCGCCTGTTGTGCTAAAATTAAAACTTCTTGTGCTATACGTATTTCATCCTTATCTTTTATCTTATTCCTATCCTTGTTCAGTAAATTCGGCATTAATCTTCATAACATTTCCTTCGTTCCAGGTTCGACTGGCAACGGCACTAAATGTTTACCGTACAGGGTAAAAGGATACTTATCGCATGTAGTCCAATAGGATATAACACAATTCAGATACTGTATTCATATATGCAATATGCTCATTACAATGATTCTGATTGATTACAATTATTCTAGAGTCCCTTCCGGATGGTGTACATATACTTTCCCGAAGGGGTGACTCACGCCCTTTCGGATACAATTCTACCGGTCAGCTACAATATAGATTTTACCGACAACATTAGCCAGTGCCAGAAAACTCTGATAAACGTCAATAATCTTGCAGCAAATACATTGGTCTGGTGTGGAGCAAAGACATCAGTCAACATGGCATATCTACTGGCAGCAAAAACTACTGCAGGCCTGTGATTTAATTAAAGGAATATATTGTAACTTTCAGCATATACCAGGTGCATCAAATTCTATTGTAATAAATGATATATGCAAGCCGATTTTAATTACAGTTCATTCAGTGTTTGCCATTTTGTTGTAGATATTTTCTTTGCATTTGATATCAATATATATGTTCAAGAAAAAATACTACAAGTCAAAAGATACAAAGAAGATGAAAACACCAAACAGAAAATCACTACTATCAATTGAATTTGAACAAAGAGAGCCCAATCAGATTTGGTACAGTTGAATCTCCAGCTTGCTTGCAAAGTGTTTGATGAAATGTCCAACAACTGAATTGTGAAGGTATTTGATGTCTATTAAGCTATAACCGGTTAGGGTTATTAAAATATACATGAACAAGAGCAGTCACATTAGGACTAGGCACAATGACTAGTGCACAAAGAAAGAAAAGAAGAATAGGAGCAGCTACATGTACATGATCAACATACAACTGCTCCAGCATGGCTAAGGAGAGAAATGGAGAAGAAACTGATTCGGCTATGGAATTACCAGATTTCTTGAGACAAATAAGAAAGTCAACAAAGGACAAAAGAGCAAAGAAATTCTCCAAGATCACAAAAGATGAGGTTAGTGTCTCGAACATTGCATTTCACAGCACCCAAGACTAACACAGCTAAAGATATAATCACTCCAAAGGAATACAATGTGACAGCATTTCACCTGGACGTGCAAGTAGGAAACAAGTTATAGAAGGATTTGATGATTATGTCCAAGCATTGGAGGAGCAATTCAAGAAAGTGAAAGGTAAGTATTAAGAATAGGAAACTGAAAAGTGAGAACAGAGCCTTGCACGAATACCTACAATTCTTAAAGGTATCCAGTTAGGGACAAAGACCGTTTGCTCCTCCCATAGCTCTTCCAAAAGATGAAGTAGAAGGCTTAGAAAAAAGGGAAAAAAACCATCCCAAGGCACTAAAGAACAGGTGAACAATGTCAGTATTGTTGCATGTGAGTTTGTTGAAGATTTGGTCCAGATGTATGAAAGAACTGTCTTACCTTGGTAAAATTCGGAGTACAGATCAGCTTGGGATGATGCTCATATCTATCAGAACAAACCGTTTGACAACTGAGGAAGCTAATGGTGATTCCAAAGCAAACCTTGATAAATGATAAAATTGTAATAGAAAATGAACCATATGACTTCCATCGATGGTTCTGTGTTGTAAGACGGGAAAAAGTTATTTGAGAAATCAAATGAGGACTTTGCTTGACTAAGGAGAGCAATCAAGGTTATTCGAGAAAGTATCTTTAACACAACAGAGGCTTTGTCTTCAGAAAGGACAACAGAAGAAATGGTAGTTGAATATTTGAAGCGCATTGTGGAAGAACTATTTTCCGCAGTCTTTTTTAGCACTGGGTCTGGAGATTATTTCATTGTTCCCAAATTTCATGGTCAAAGTATGGGAAGTGGTACCAGAATCGGAAAAGAAGTTCTCCATATGTGAACAGGACATAGCAATCATGGAGTTCAGATAGGAGAATGTGTCAAGTGTCTCCCTAAATGAAATTGAGATAGTCTTTTCCTAGTTCACTACATTCAATGAGGGGAATCCTTGACTAACCATTTTGGGGGGTGACGGGATTTAATGCATAATGGGCATTCACCCCTCCTGTGAAGTGGATTTACATAGTGAGCATTTACTACCACACCTTACTGGACATGTGCATCTCTGTTGATCTAAGTGGACCTGCTGATTTATGAGATTCTCCCCCCATACCCTAACCCTAATTAGAGCTAAGGAGCCCACATCCAAGCTATTGGTTTTGTTTCAATCCTAGCCAACCATTGTAATCTGAGGCCTATAAAAAGGAGTCACTTCTCATTTGTAACAGATGGAGTGTTAGAGATTGTTGCTTAAGAGCTACCAAGCTAATCACAGTATCATTGAAGTTTGGTGATTTCTTGAACTATTTTGGTGCTTGCATGTTCTCTTGTTCCTTCACTTTGAATAGATTTACTTTCAAGTAGCTAGTAATTGAATGAGATTGATTGTATTGTTGTAGTGAAATCAATTTGCTCACATCTTTTGCTAGTAGATGATTTCTCTGTGCAGTGTAAGGTTGGTCTCAAACTCTTATGCGGATGCTTAACATCTATCACTAAATTTGCATTCTTCCATGATGGAGCCTATTACTGATATGAAAATTGTTTGCACAGGCCTTGAAGATTGCACCCTTTGTGGAGTTGTTGAATTTGAAAAAGAAGAGTGGTAGATTTTACTTTGACAACCATTGTCTTTCAAATTCCTAGGACTAGAATAGAATTCCTAAGCCCTTATCCTATTTGCTTTCTGCATATTTCATGAAAATCCCCAAAAAAGTAGTTTCATTGCCATATCATTTGAAAGCTTCCACAAACCAATATTGGTCAAAGTCGACTTGAGGAAATAACATAAGTCCCCTTGTGATACCAGCATATCACATTCACCATTGTGCTTATCCACACCAAAAAGGAACCTTGGAAATTGCTTGTGTGATCTTACTTCAATCTTACCGTACACAGAATTTTGATCAAGAGAGGATAAGATACCTTGGGATTTTATTTTGTGTTGGTGTTGTCATTAAACACCCATCAACAATACCCATGTGTGCCCAAAAAACCTTGATTTTCCAGCCATGCAAAATACTATGTGATTTGATTTATTTTTCAAATTTGACATAAATTTTCCCAAATTTAATTTTAAAAAACTTCATTCATGCATTTTTTTTTGGGGGTATTGTAAAATGTTAATTTAACTTCTAATTATTTATGTAGCATTTATGCATTTATATTGCTTTTGAAGTAATTAAAATATTATCTAGAAATAAGAAAATTGTGTCAAATATGTGGGTATGTGTTTACAACTTCTGTATCCCAACAATATCCATGTTGGGGGTCTTCAAAAATGGCTGTATCCATGTCCATGCAACTTTGCCTTGTCACGGTCTTCCATGGATTTTTTAGCACTGTTCCATATAGAATTGAGGACACTTTCAGCTTGGAACCCTACAACTTTAACCTCTTGTAGGTAAAGGTCTATGAAGATTTGATTCTGCGATAGGCTCTACCCATATAGTTTCTTTCTATGGACTTTAAAACCCCAACATTACAGCTACAGATTTCAAATTCGTCGCAGTTAAGAGGAAGATTCTCGTAGATCTTATACATGCTGTCAAAATAATTCAGAATTCTGTCTTCCTTCCATTTTTTAGTCATTTTTCTCTCTGAGCTAGAGTCATAGGTTTTAGTCTTGTCATTAAGTTTTCTCCTTTTCAGTATCCTCTTTCACCAATTTAGGCTTCTACAAGGGGGTAGATGTGTCAAGATTTGTAACAAGATAACACCGATGTTTACCGTACAAGGTAAATGGATACTTATCGCATTCAGTAGACTAAGATGTAACACCAAACATAGACTTTATTCATATATGCAATATGCAACTCCAAGTACAATGCTTACAATGATAATGATGATCCAATAGTCCCTTCAGACAGTGTACATATACTTTCTTGAAGGGGTGACTCAACCGTCACATGCACTTTCGGATACAATTCTACCCATCGGCTAACTATAGATTTTACTGACAACATCATCCCCCCCAAAAGTAAAGTCATCTCTGGACGACAAAATAGAGAAAAAAAAACATGACAACAACTTAATCCCTTAATTACATCAAAGTTCACAACTAGGAAGAAGACGCGTCCCTACTGTACTCGATGTTCATGCTCTAAGCTCGTCCAGCTCTGCTCATAGCTCTCCCACTTCAGCCTCCATCTGAATCTCCAAGGCTGATTGTATCATTTCAGCAATCTCTCCAAGCTCCCTCTCCTTCTCTGTTGCTACCTGCTCCTTCTCTGCTGCCACCCACTGTAGCTAACTCTGCTGGGCCAAAATTGTTGTCCTCTTAGGATGCTCTCTCCGACTCCCAAACTACCTTCTTTGCAGCCAGTTCTGCCTTAATCGTTGCTACCCTAGCAGCTGACTCCTCCCGAGCCCTCTCTGTGGCTATCTGGTTTGCCTGGATCCTCCCAAGGATATAATAAGCCAACCTATGTATCTGAACTATCTCTTTAGTTAGAGCCTCTATGCGACTCTCCATGCCCGTCCCTCTCGTAGTGGCCCAATCCTGGCACATCTCCATAGTCTCTACATTCAGCCATCCGCACTCCTCAAAACAAATTGTAAAGGCTGCTGGACATGCTACCCTCATGAAGGATACGACGTGCTCCAACTCCTTTACCATTGAATCTAAGGCAATTGTCTGTGCAGAGGCCACTACTTGGCAAGCCCGAGGCGCTACATCGGTGAGGAATGTCTCCATGACCTCTCCCATCGTTGCCTCCAACCCTACTATAGGCTACTGTCGGGCACCCATGGTTGTCTCCACTGCTTCCGACATCCGCTCAACGGTGCCAGGTGGTAACTCATCGGTCTGTATCGGGTGACTCTCCTCCACCTGAGTCTGCGTGCCTACAGGATCTTCTTCCAGGGCTAATACTCGCACAGGTGTGATAATGTCTGTGCCTCGTGGTGTTGGGATATGGTTAAACCTCATACTCAAGTACGTGATCAACTTTTGAGCTCTACTCTCTCTCTCTGACTCCTCAGGCGCTACTAGCAATGCTACATCTACCATAACCACTGCATCTAGGCCCACTACATCCAAATGAACACCAGGCATCCTCAAACCATCGCCTACCAGTATCTCCATCACTCCCTCCTGAGTGTACATCTCCTCATCCGGTATAGTTATCTCAACCCCTACCTCTAGTACAGCTGGCAAAGTCTCTCAGACAACCCCTTCAAGTGACCCCATGGCTACCTCAAGTACAGGTGTATCAGCTACTACTATATTGACTGAAAGCTTGATACTCCCTAAAGATGCTAATATTGTTGGTCGTGCTACTTGTCTAGCTGCTATAGTGACCGACATCATGACAACAAGTTGCCTAAATTGTCTAAAACCAAGAATCTGCACACCTGCAGGAATTAAATGCGAGTGGAGGGTAACTATGAGGGTCCTCGGAAATAGTAATGGCGGTGTTGTAATAACTTCAACCTCCTCATCATCCTCGACCTCTACTTCCTCTTCTGAGTCATCAGTGTCCTCGAAAGATGTGTCTTGTCTCCCACTATCTGTGTTCCTGTGCTCAAAACTTTCTACCTCCTATCACATCCTTTTATGTCTAATGGCCTTTTGCCCTCCGAGAGTATCAAGATGCCTCCACTGCATAATTGGTGGCTCCCCTAATTCTGTCAGACCTGGCTTGATTTCCAAAATATCATTTGGTATCATTCGTGCGATGGCATCAAGAAATAGGTTGATGGCATAGTGTGGCATGTAAATGGTTTTGTGTTGCAGTGACATGAACTCCTGCATGCGCTCAACAAGCAAGGATGCTCAATCATAAACTATGGCATTCATGATACCGTTCACCATGGTCCCCTACAAAAATGAAATGTCCGATGCCCTACTAGAACCGATGAGTCTACTCTTTACTAAATCCATCAAATAGCGCCAATGTCCTTCCAACACATCAAACTTCTTTAGTACTCTTGCCTTCGAAGAATCCATCAATGCTTTGCTTTCTGCCTCCGGTCGTTTGCCACATACTAATTCTACCAACTCCTCCTTGGTTTTCCGGTTGAGTTTCTTTGGTTTATTATTGATTTTCCTTCCTCCCTATGCATGACCTGGTATGTCGAATACCATGGTGAAGTTTGCAGCACTAAAAGATATCACCAAATTCTGTCCCAGGTAAGGAGATGAGCATGTTCATGAGAACCTACCATACGATTCTAGCATTGTGCAAAGAAACCCCTTGAAGTCACAAATGCAAAATACTAGCATCCGCAACGCCCATTCCACCTATGCCCTCTATATGTTGTCCTTTGCAAAGTGATCATTTGGAGCCTCCTACCACCATTTTCTACACTCCAATCCTTTCAAACCCTCAAATGCCACATTCTGAGGTGTGAGATGTGTTGTTACAGCCGGTTGTGCCCTTGCTTTCTTTTTGCCTGTATTGCCTGCAATACGTACACCTAATGGTAAAGACTGCACATTCTTGTTCATGGCTATAGTTGTTGTTGTATCTTCCTCCAACTTCTTTTTCCAAGCCCTCTTCCCGGTTGAATGCATAACTCTCACCTCTTTTGTCCTTTTGCAAAGGGAGCAAAGACAGTTAGGTTAGTTACTGGATACCTCCATACAACTTATCTCGAGCGTTCTTTTGTTGTCGAAGTTTACTGTTGTCGTGCTATGTACGACCTTTCTTGCTATTTTCTTGCTTCTACTTTGTATATTGTCTCCAGCACAAGGATTGCTTTCTCCTTATGATTCCATCATACAGCTTCCTTTTATGCTTTTTCAGGCTGCACAGATTAGTTGTTGCTTGTCGTACAAAGTACAACCTCCACACTATTCCCAGACTTCCTATCCATCTCCTAACCGTACAGTATAGCTTTCTTTCTTTTTTACTATGTGCTTTTCTAGTGTCGTACGGTCGTACGGTAATCTCTTTTCATTCCCTTTCAACCATGTCTAATCTTTTGGTTGCTCGTCCAGTGCCTTCTCCCTGTTGTGTATGATGTCCTCCAAGACCGTACAATAACCTTTGATTTTGTTCAAAAACTTCGTTGGTCGTACAGTATTTTCTTTTGTTCCCTGCAGGTTGTACTATATGATGGTATATTGGTTGATGGCACGAAGTGTCTAGCATGCAACCTTTTACCACTCTCCTTAATGTACGGATCGTACGGTCAATGTCATTTGCCCTTGTTTTGCCTTGTCGTGTGGTGCCTTGTTTTTTGCTGATGGCCAATAGCCCTATGGTACTTACTCTTCACTTAATGTCAATTTATGGTCGTACGGTGTTTTAAGACTAATGCCCTTCATGTCGTATGAAATCTTATGTCTGACTACCCTTCAAACCGTACGGTATTCTATGCTTACTATCCTTCAGCCCGTATGGTACCAGTATCTATGATTACTATACTCCTAGTCGTACGGTATCAATATCTATGTTTGCTATTCTCCACATAGTACAGGTATGTTAATATATAACCTACCTATATAATCGTATGGTATATGGTACATAACATATATATTATGGACTTCTCTCTTCTTCACTATAAAATTCTATGTGGTGTAAGGTCATACGGTATCCCATTTTGGCTTGTTTCTAAATGACTGTACGACACATGGAAATTTTACTGCTTTACTTATGCATTCTTCCTTATTATTTACATTTATTTATTTACATATATACATTTCTTATTATTATTTTTATACTCTCTAAGTTGTTCGCCCACAGAGGCCCGTTATTTCTTTCATGGTAGACTTTCAATTTCGACCCATTCACTACATCCAACACTTCCTTCCCATCGAGCATCCATAGTTTTATTGCTCCATTGTCGCCAACTTCACGGATCTTGTATGGTCCTATCTATTTCACCTTGAATTTTCCTAGTTTGATCTCGTTATGCCCATTATACTTCAAAATTAATTGGCTCCGTTGAAACTTGTTCAAGTGCTTGTCATGCCATGCCTTACGCCTATTCTGTGTAACTTCCGTGGCCCATTGTGCCTACTATTGTCGCTCGTCAAGTTTATTTAAATTATATAATCTTTCCCTCAGGCTTTCCATATCTCCTAGTTTGTTTTCAATCACAATTCTTAAACTTGGTACCATGAATTCCGTCAATACCATTGCCTCCTATCCATACATCAACTGAAACGGAGTGTGTCCCGCGGTTACCTTGGATGAAGTACAGAATGCCCATAACGCTAATGGTAGCCTTTCTTCCCAATCTTCTCCTTCGACTATGCATGATTTATAAATTACTCCAACTAAGATTTTATTCATAGCTTCTACTTGTCTATTGGCTCTCAGATAGTACGGGCTCGATAGGGAGTGGTATACCTTGAACTCTATTATGAGTAGTCAGATGACATGATTGATGAAGTGTCCCCATGGTCGCCTAGCAACTGTAGCAAGATGTTGTACCTTGTGATGATTTGCTTGTAAATAAATTTTGTCATGCTTACCAGAGTTGTTTAGAAGGGCCCGCGCTTCCACCCACTTGGTAGGTATTCTATCGCCACCACAATGTACTTGCATCTTCTAGTTTTACTTACCACGAGGGGTCCGACAAAGTCCAACCCCCATCTTTTAAATAACTCCAGTGCATGTGAAGGATTCAAAGGCATGAAGTCCCTCTTCAGTGATTTTCCAGCTCTGACATGTATCACATGCAACAACCCACTCCCTAGCGTCAACACCGTTGGCCAACATAACCCTGCCAGAAGTATCTTCCGCCCAGTTGTATCTATCCCCATGTGTCTTCCTACAGGTCCTTCGTGTGCTTCCTTCAACACCTTTGGTTTTTCCTCTTCTAGAATGCACCGTTTTAAAATCTGGTCGGGTCCCATCTTATATAGCAATCAGTTGATCAACTGAAATGTCTAATTCCTCAGCACCAATTTCCTCCTTTCATTCGATGGCATTTCCCTAGGAAATCGTCCCGTCGAAAGATATTCAACAATGTGTGTACCAGGATGGCAGTATGACAATCTGAAATAGCTGCGCATCAGGAAAATCACCGTTCACCCCCTCTGGTGGCTCTCCTAACTTTATCCTTGATAAGTGATGTATGCTTACATGACTCCTTCCCGGCCATACCACGATCTTGGATCTTGCAACAATAAGTCATCTGCTTATCCTTCCTTGAATGATCGGCTTATTTACAAGATATAACAATGCTTGATGATCTACAAAAAATACAAATGGCGTCGCCAGTAGATAATGTCTAAATTTTTGTACTGTGTACACCATTTCGAGTGTCTCTCACTCTATTGTACTGTAATTTTCCTCTGCTTTAAATAACAGTCTACTTTCAAAGTATATTAGATGATCCCGTTCTTGATCACCTGTTTGTGCCAATGTTGCTCCAATCACGTAGTTTGATGCATCAACATGACAATGAAACTCCTTATCCCAGTTCGGATAAGCCATGATAGGCATTGTAGCTAGTCTTGTTTTCAGTCCTTCAAAGGCTTCATTTTGCTCTGTATCTCATTTGTACGGTTCTCCTTTGCAGGTTAGCTTGTCCAGTGGGTAGGATATTTTCGCAAAGCCTTTAATGAACCTTCAGTAATATCCAATATGTCTGAGGAACAATTTTACCTCTGTTACATCTGTCGACAATGGCATTTCCAAGATTACCAAAACTTTGTCAAGATTCATCTTTAATCCTACTTTGCATACTATGTGCCCTAATAGCTTCCCTTGCGGAACCATGAATCTGCACTTCTTTGGATTCAATGCCAATCTCACACATCTACATCTTTCCATTCATTCTCTGAGTGCAGTTATATGCTTGTCCTTCGCGTTAAAAATTGACCAATCGTCCAGAAATGCCTTAAAATTCTCAACTGACATTTTATCAAATATGTGCAAGGTAATTCTCTGGAATATTGTTGAACCATTACACAGTCTAAACAGCATGCTATTGTAGGCATATACTCCATCTTCAACGATGAACATTGTTTTAAGCCTATCTTCTTCAGCAATGGATATATGGTTGTATCCAGAGAATCCATCCATAAATGCATAGATTGTGTGCCCCGCAACTTCTTCCAAAATGCTATCGATGAATGTTATCAAGAACGGATCTTTAATCATTACTGCATTTAGGCATCGAAAGTCCATGCATATTCTTATCTGAGTGGTGTCCTTCTTCAGAGATATCACAATCAATGTTACCCACTCTCTTGTCTGAACCCTAAAAATAATTCCTACTTCCAACATTTGGTCGATATCATTAGTGACCCACGCGGCAAAATTTTTGTTCATCTGGTACGACTGCTTCGTACAAGTACTGCACCTTCTATCAGTGGCATCCGATGAACACATAACTCCGACAGTACCCCTTTCAAATCCTTATACGTCCACACGAATTCGTCCTTATATTCCATGAATATTTTGAACGGTGTTGCCTTCAAGACTGGATTCCAATCATCTCCAACAAATATATTTTTCAAATTCACTTCATCTCCTATGTTCATTGTTTTTACCGTAGGCTCTTCGTACTTAATAGGTTTGTCTTCACTAAATGTATGTGCACACATTTCATCTATATGTGCTTCTCCCTCCTTCACTTCTTTGTACTCCTTCGGGAATTCATTCTCTTCTTTTTCATTTTCAACCCCTAAAATGTTACAGCTCGGGAAGAGCTCGTAGTCCTCCATCTGCCAATGGAGTAAGCCATTCACCGAGTCCAAGTCATCATCATTAGACCCTCATTGCAATCTCAATATTCCCTCTTCGTCAAGTGCCATTCTTTTATTCCCCTCGTCATCACCTTTTCCTCGGCCTTCCGAATTCGACGATGTTGCCTCCTCTCCTACCATCCGTGTGTGTAGGTCGATCACAAATCTCCAGCCTCCACCTTCCATGAACAGAGTATTTCGTTTCCAATCATGTTTTGCCTTTGCCTGTACAAGCCTGTAATATCCTCCCCTAATTTGAACTTTGACTTGTAGAAATTTAACTTAAGGAATATTGTCAAACACTTTGTATGCAAACTCATAAAGCTGATTTCCTCAATAAATTGCTTTCCAATGAGTAGATTTACGAACAACTATGAAGTGACATTAAAATGCATAATACACATCATAACATTTTCACAAACACTTGGCACACATTCAACAGTATATGAAAAATCTGGAAACTCTTTCAATCTGCTGATAAAGGATGATTTTTAAATGTAGATGTGCACTTACAGCTGCCTTAAAGGCTGCAACAACTATTCAAACTTGTATTCAACAATTATTATGCAAAGTATCAAAATTTGACAGAAGAAACCTGGAATTAGTTGCCATAGTATTTTGCAGATGTAGTCGGCAGCCCTCCAAACTTCTAATCAGCCGGAAAAACAAGTAAACTTGATACCAACACTGTTCACGCCGTACTGTAGCAAAATACTATTCATGCGGCACTATAGCAATAACTAACTTCAGATCTGCATCTCAAACCCTTGTAAATTTCTTTATGCGAACGCCCCAAATGAAACCCAGTGTGTTTCCTGAAGTGAAAACACCCTTGATCCTCCTGACTGTGTCTTCCAACAGCGAAGAGAATGCTAGCAAAGAGGGATTCTGTCCTCCAAGCCCGATAATCAGATATCCAACAACATAACATTAATCTTCATCCAAGCATACAAAAAAAAAGCTCTTCCATTTCTTTTATAGTGTTCTCACAAGAGCTCAATCCTTCGTTTTCTCAATGTGGGATAAAACATAACTCCCTTTATGTACCTTATGTCTCCAATGTGTTATAAAAATAAAGGGAACTCTTTTAATTTAAATATTTCCCACAAACTATAGTCTATGCATTAATAAAGTTAAATATTTAAATTTAACTTTATAAAATGGCTTTATCAATGCATAACAAATCTTATCAATGATAAATAAGATTTCCTGTCAATTTTAAACAATTACCATCGACATACCACTGTGACTGAATGTCCGGCCATGTCCAAGATGACTTACTATAAATAGTAAGTATGCCCAAAGTTGCCCCAGAACCCCTCAGAAAGACCTGCAACTGAAACTGTCTAGGCCAAATGGCCTCTAAGCCCCTTTAATGTCCTAGTTAGCCTACGGGACTGTGGGGAAATAGGCTAATGACAACATCATGCTATGAATGCTAGAAAGGGGACATTACAGTCTGCCCTTCCCAAAATTGCTTGTCCTCAAGCAATTTCAGCTCTGGATGCTGCAATATCTGCTCATTTTCCCAAGTAGCATCCTCGACAGGTAGGTTCCTCCACTTCACTAGATACTCCCTGATAGTCCTCCTGCGAAGCACCCTCTCCCTGGAGTCAAGTATGGCCTCGGGAACCAAGATAAGCTTTCCCTCATCATCAAGAGGTGGCAATACTACTGAAGGCACCACGTTATGAACCAATGCCTTCTTAAGGCGTGACACATGGAACACATTATGCACTTTACTGTCTGCAGGCAACTCCAACTCATAAGCTACTTCGCCCACTCTCCTGATTACTTTGAACGGTCCATAGTAGCGTGGTTTCAATTTCTCTGCTCCACTCTTCTTGAGAGAGGACTGTCTATATGGCTGTAACATGAGGTACACCATATCTCCCACCTCAAAAGACCTCTCAACCCTGTGCTGATCAGCATATTGCTTTTGCTGATTTTGTGCTTTTTGCAAATTTTCCTTCAAGGATCGCATAATGTCCTGGCACTCCTGCAAAGTATCCTTGGCCTTAGGCACCCTGCTGTCCCCAAATAACAAATTCAAAAAATTAGGAGCATCATACCCATACAGTGCCATAAAAGGGGACATTTGAATAGACATATGGAAAGAGGTATTATAGCAGTACTCCCCTAGATGTAGCCACTTCACCCAAGCCTTCTGCTCTCCTGCAATGTAGTTTCGAAGGTACCCCTCAACCCATTTGTTCACTATCTCTGTCTGCCCATCAGTTTGGGGGTGGTAGCTGGTACTCAGAGTGAGCTCTGTTCCACATAACCTGAACAACTCCTGCCAAAAGTGGCTCATAAATCTGCTGTCTTTGTCACTGACTATGCTCCGTGTTATCCCATGTAGTTTGAATACCTCTCGAAAAAATAGTTCTGTTGTTTGTGCTGCTGAATATGTAGACGAAATTGCAAAGAAATGTGCAAATTTCGTCAATCTGTCTACCACAACAAAGATACAATCCCGACCCTGTGCCTTGGGGAGGCCTGTGATAAAATCCATGGAAATGCTATCCCACTTCTTCTCTGGTATGGGTAGGGGCTGTAGTAAACCACCCGGAAAAGAATGTTCCTGTTTGTTCTGCTGACACACAGGGCATTCCCTCACAAACTGAAGCACCTCTAATTTGAGTCCTTTCCAAGTGAAGCGCTCTCTCACCTGCCGATATGTCTTAAAGAATCCGGGATGTCCTGCCATTGGTGAATCATGAAATGCCCTCAAAATCTTCTGCTTCATAGCAGACCCGGGTACTAAATAAATCCTTTCCTTGTAGATGATCAGATCATTTACGACAGTGTATCGACTATCTTGAATAGCTCCCTCAATAATGCTAGATGCCCAACTATCCTTAGCATATTCTGCCAAGATCATCTCTCTCCAATCATCCATGACTATCCCAACAGCAAGCAAATGAGGCCTTCTAGATAAGGCATCTGCAACAATATTTTTCTTCCCTTTGACATAGGCTATGTCGAAATCATAGGCCTGTAATTTACTCACCCATTTCTGTTGCCTGTCATTAAGGTCCTTCTGTCCAAGGAAATGTTTCAAGCTATTATGATATGTTTTTACTGTGAACCGGCTTCCCACTAAGTACTGCCTGAACTTAGCTAGCGCGTGCATGATTGCTAGCATCTCTTTGTCGTAGATGCTGTAGGTTCTCTCCACACCTCATAATTTTCTACTCTCATATGCGATGGGATGTTTGTCTCGCATGAGAACAGCTCCTATGCCCTCTCCCGAGGCATCACACTGCAGCTCAAAGGGCCTGGTGAAATCTGGAATGGCTAAAACAGGACATGTACTCATCAGCTTCTTAAACCTGTCAAAACAATCCTGAGCCCTCTCTGACCACTTGAAACTATCTTTACGTGTCAAATCTATAAGTGGTGCTGCTATCTGTGAAAATCCCTTCCCAAATCTGCAGTAGAACCCACAAAGCCCGAGAAATCCCTTGAGTTGTGAAGTGTTCCTCGATGGTGGCCAATTCAGAATGGCCCTGATCTTGTCTGGGTCAACCCGAACACTTCCTGCACTAATAATATGCCCTAGATAGAGCAACTCTGTCATCCCAAACTCACATTTACTCATCTTGGCATATAATGACTCCCTCTCTAGAATACTGAGCACTATATCAATATGCTTCAAATGTTCCTCCCAAGTACGGCTGTATATCAGTATATCATCAAAAAATATCAACACAAACTTCCTCAACTGATCTCTGAACACTCTATTCATACAGGACTGGAAAGTGGCAGGGGCATTTGTCAACCCAAAGGGCATGACTAAGAACTCAAAATGTCCATAGTGGCATCTAAAAGCTGTCTTCTCCACATCCACCTCTCTAACCCGTATCTGATGGTAGCCGGATCTCAAGTCAATCTTGGACAAGTAGCATGCACCATGCAATTCATCAATAAGCTCATCGATGCGCGGAATAGGGTATCGGTTCTTGATTGTCTTCTTGTTTAGCTCCCTATAATCAATGCACATCCTCATTGTACCATCCTTCTTCTTCACCAATACTACTGAAGAAGCGAAATGACTTTTGCTTGGCCGTATGTGCCCCATGTCAATCAACTCCTTAATTGCCTTTTCTATTTCATCCTTACATCTCTTCGGATGGCGGTAAGGTGTGATGATAATTGGCTTAGCCCCTTCCTCTAATTCAATAACATGCTCGATTCCCCTATCCAGGGGTCTCCCTGGAGGTATCTCACCAAACACCTTAGTATGTTTGGTTATTATTTTTTGTACATCAGGTGGATACTCTTGTTTATGCTGCTCTGTCATCTCAGGCATTACTCTAAACTCTGCTGCCCACTGCACCTGATCATGTCTAAAGAAACTCTGCATCCACTTGAGTGACACCACTCGAAGTCTCCCATCTGACAAACCTCTGAGCACTATCTTCTTACCATTTGCCTCAAACCTCATTTCCATTTTCTCAAGGTTAAATGTAAACTCTACTAGAGACTTCATCCAGTTCATCCCAAGCACCATATCCTGATCACCAATGTTGACCACAAAGAAATCTCCTGTCATGTCATAATCTCCCAAACGAAGCTGCAAGTTGGAGATTTTCTTGGTACATTCAATTTTGAAGCCATCGGCAACCATCACCTTAAATCCCCTATGCTCCTCTGTATGTAGCCCTCTGCGTGTCACAAACTTCTCATCAATGAAGTTATGTGTCGCCCCTGTATCAATGAGTGCCACAACTCTCTGTCCATCCAAGGTTCTCCTAACTCTGAAAGTGACGACCTCCTGTATACTTGACAACTGAGCTATCGTGCTATCACCGCGTGCTTCCTCCTGTGAAGAACTATCATCATCTCCATTTGATTCGGATGACTGCTCTGAATCTCCATCTACTGACTCTTTGGCTGAAAAGTACTCCATCTGCTTAGCTTTTGCTTTCAATGGACACTTATGTGACAAATCCCAAGGCTCCCTGCAATGAAAACAAAGCTTCTTCTTCCTGAGATCATTAAGTGTCTCATTGTCCAACCTCTTACTTTCCTCCTTAGCTGGCTGAACCTCTTTATGAAAAGGTTTCCTGTCCTTATCTTTCCTTGAAGGGAAACTCTTTGCCTGGAATTTATTTTTTGAAAATGAAGAGGAATCCATGTCACGAGCTTTCTTAATGGCTTCCTTCAAAGTGGGAGGGTTGAGAGCTTTAATCCACCCTCTCACGGATCAACTAACCCATCCATAAATAGAACTAGTATCCTCCGTTCAGATACATCTGTTACTAACACTGCGAGTTTCTGAAACTCTGAAATGTATGTTTCCAATGATCCCCACTGTTTAAGCTGAGCTAACTCCTTGAAATGGAGTTCTGGATCCTTCCTATCAAAACGTTCAATCAGCCTCTCTGTAAACTCCACATATGAGGTAATGTGTGCATGTCCCATAGTGACCATACCATGATGCCACCACTCGTATGCTAACCCATCCAGATGAATTGTTGCGTACTTAATAGCTTCTTCCTCGGGCATAGGGTTCAATTGAAAGTATGTGTCAAGCTTTTGAACCCAAGCTCTTGCTGTAGACTTTCCTGAGCCATCATAATATGGTAACTCAAGTCTCCCTACTTTCTTCCGTAGCTCATAGCTCTGGTTCCTGTCATGTCCACGTGGCATATGTTTCATCCGCACATCCATATACTCCCTAAAGGTAATTGCAGCAGTAAAATCTGGCCCTCCGGTTTCCCAATCTCTCCTCAACTGGTCCTGTATATCAGTAATCTGGGGCTCTGGTACGAGCTGCTCTGGAGCTCTAGGAGGAAATGTAGGAATCATGGGCCTTGAACTCACTGTCCTAGCTCGCTGGGGTGCATGACCGAAATTGTTCCCAACTTGTTCATTTCCATTATGTGTCCCATCCTGATCATTTCCATTCTGATTGTTACCATTCTGATTATTTCCTCCACCCATGTTAGCATTCAACCCCATTTGACGAGCCATCATCTGCATCATAAGATCCAATCTCTGATTCTGTTCCTATGCCCTTTGTTCTGCTACTCGCTGACCCTGTACCAAGGTCTCTAATAACTGTAAGAATCTTTCCTCTCCAAGCTCTGGACTGGCATTCCCGCCTCCACCTAATCTTGTATTCCTGTCATCTCGGTCACCCATATTGCTGTCTTGATCAAAGAATACCTCCGGTGTGTCTGTATGACTGGATTCTATACCCCCCTGTACGGATGAACTAGACTGTTTGCTTTGCAAGTCTGAACTCCTACTTTGTCTTGCTCTGGTATTGCGGAAATTATAAGGCCCCTGTCGCATGCTCAAACATAAATGCTCTGATTTTAGTGTTTTGACATTTCATCAAACACTTTCCCCTCTATCTGCCAGTTCCAAATTTCCTATGATACCTCCACAGGATGGCAGGACTTATAGCTCTGATACCACTGTAATATCCTCCCCTGATTTGAACTTTGACTTGTAGAAATTTAACTTAAGGAATACTGTCAAACACTTTGTATGCAAACTCATAAAGCTGATTTCCTCAATAAATTGCTTTCCAATGAGTAGATTTACGAACAACTATGAAGTGACATTAAAATGCATAATACACATCATAACATTTTCACAAACACTTGGCACACATTCACCAGTATATGAAAAATCTGGAAACTCTTTCAATCTGCTGATAAAGGGTGATTTTTAAATGTAGATGTGCACTTACAGCTGCCTTAAAGGCTGCAACAACTATTCAGACTTGTATTCAACAATTATTATGCAAAGTATCAAAATTTGACAGAAGAAACCTGGAATTAGTTGCCGTAGTATTTTGCAGATGTAGTCGGCAGCCCTCCAAACTTCTAATCAGCCGGAAAAACAAGTAAGCTTGATACCAACACTGTTCACGCCGCACTGTAGCAAAATATTGTTCATGCGAACTGTAGCAAAATACTGTTCATGCGGCACTATAGCAATAACTAACTTCAGATCTGCATCTCAAACCCTTGTAAATTTCTTTATGCGAACGCCCTAGATGAAACCCAGTGTGTTTCCTGAAGTGAAAACACCCTTGATCCTCCTGACTGTGTCTTCCAACAGCGAAGAGAATGCTAGCAAAGAGGGATTCCGTCCTCCAAGCCCGATAATCAGATATCCAACAACATAACATTAATCTTCATCCAAGCATACAAAAAAAAAGCTCTTCCATTTCTTTTATAGTGTTCTCACAAGAGCTCAATCCTTCGTTTTCTCAATGTGGGATAAAACATAACTCCCTTTATGTACCTTATGTCTCCAATGTGTTATAAAAATAAAGAGAACTCTTTTAATTTAAATATTTCCCACAAACTATAGTCTATGCATTAATAAAGTTAAATATTTAAATTTAACTTTATAAAATGGCTTTATCAATGCATAACAAATCTTATCAATGATAAATAAATTTTCCTGTTGATTTTAAACAATTACCATCGACATACCACTGTGACTGAATGTCCGGCCATGTCCAAGATGACTTACTATAAATAGTAAGTATGCCCAAAGTTGCCCCAGAACCCCTCAGAAAGACCTGCAACTGAAACTGTCTCGGCCAAATGGCCTCTAAGCCCTTTTAATGTCCTAGTTAGCCTACGGGACTGTGGGGAAATAGGCTAACGACAACATCATGCTATGAATGCTAGAAAGGGGACATTACAAAGCCAACCCCATCCCAAGATGGTGTCATACCCTTTTCTTTTTAAGAGTATGACCACAAAATCCAATAAGAATGGTTGGGTCCCGATGGTTACAGGTTGTGCCATCAAGGTCCCTAAGGGTTTGATCCCGTGTTGATCGGCAATGAGTAATTGAAATGTAGGTGGCCACAACATACGTTGTCCCAACTTATTTCATACATCTTCCGGTAGTACATTCACTCCTGACCCTCCATTGATGATTGTGTCCATGAGTATGCTTCCGAGGATACCCATCTCTACTACTATAGGATGTCTTCCCGTAGTGAGTGCCAGTAGCATTGGGCATGTCATAGTCGCTCCGCTGCCATCTTTTCCTATCTCTTATGTTGCTTTCGAGAGTGATGTCATGTTCAGTATCGCAATTCGTAGCTGAGGCATTGTAAAAAGGTCATTCAATTTCATAAGAACTTCCATTTGCATTACCTACCATATAATATTTTGTTCTACCAAGTTCCTCCTTGAGGTGCTGGCAATGTCTTTTGTTTCTGATTTCTCGGCTTTCATTTGTTTTCCCAATTCTACTCGTGCTTGTTGCAACCTTTTCTTTTCCTCTTCTGCATCTGGATACGTTGCATTCTTTGCTTGCTCACAAGTGATGGCTAATGTCTCCTCACGCGTTTCAATGCTTAACAAGTTCACCCCTTGCTTAGGGCATTTCGAATCCTCATGGTCTCCTGGATCACACCATCTGCACAACAGCTGTGGTGTTTCCTTTATGTTACAGTCTCTATCGAAGTGTCCCCAAAGGTTGCATGCACGGCATTGTATCATCGGTCGTCCACTCAAGTCGTACTGTATAAGCCTTCGGCCTCCATTATTGTTATTATTATTATTGTTACCGCCTCATCCACACCTGGTATTGTTACGATACCCTCCTAAGGTTGCGTCATTGATCGTGTTTGTCCCTGCTCTTGTAGTGGACACTTCCTACATCAATAACACTTGTTGACGTCCCTTCGTCTTCATATTGAACGGGCATTCCTTGGTAGAATGCCCCGCAGTTTGGCAAATATTGGAAAACTGTTTCTTCGGCCAGAAGCCCTTTGTGTGGCCTTCCTCCTTACAGTCCGTACCAGAAAGTTCCCCATCCACTAAGTCAAGATTCCTTTTCAGATTTCTGAACTTCTCCATCATCCGTAACATATCCTTCTGCAATGCTCGAACCTTCTTACTCGACTCTTTGTCATTGCTGCTGATTTCGAAAGATGAATTGTCTGAGTCTGACAATTTGTTTTTCTTCTTTTTGCTCATTTTCTGCTCAATCTCTAGATCCATCGCCCGATTATATGCATCTATGTACGATGCTGGAGGTACAATTTTTATCTTTTTCTTTAATGTCAATCGTAGCCCTTCAATAAACCATCTTTATTTTAATCCGTCAGCTGGTTGGCTTTCCATTTTCCCCACCAGCTCCTTCAGCATTCTTCCATATACACAAATTGTTTCGTTCTTTCCCTATTTCGTACTGTATATTTTCGCTACCATTTCATTATCATCCCTTAGTAGTCGAAACTCTGCTATGAATTCGTTTCTGACTTCTGTCCATGTAGTTAATTTCTACAGATCAGCATCCGAAAACCAATCAATCGCTACACCTTGTAGGGTCACCGGAAATTGTCGGACCCAATCATCCTAGTTCGTTACACTGTTTGTTGTCCAGATTGTTTCGCATGTTTTATAGTGTTTGATTGGATTGGTCGCCTCATCACCATTGAACTTCGACAATTTTTCCTTTGCACCTGCAATTGCTACTTTCTTCTGAATGTGTGGTGCTTGTTGTGTACCCACGTTGATCTGAGTACCCACGCTATTCTGAGTTACCGCATTGTTCTGCACAACTGTGCTACTTCGGACAACCGCCCTACTTTAGACAATCGCATTACCTGGTGTAAAGAGATCTTCATCAAGCGAAGTTGTTCTACACTCATGCTCCTTCAACACTTACAAGCCATGCGAATTACTTCCCATTCGTTCGGATTCTCTACCCTCGGCATATACAAGGAACTCCTTTCTTGTCTCTTCCACCAAATTCAATTGTTGTCGCATTTTTTCGAGCAATTCCTCGGCACTCCTTGGTCTGCTAGGTGAATGCAATCCCTCCATCTATGCTCCTTCACCACCTTGATGCCCGTCGAAAAGTTGTTGAAACTACTGCTTTCGCTCCACCTGTTGTGTTAGGATTAGTGCTTCCCATGTTGTACATATGTCATCTTTATCCTTTACTTTATTCCTATCTTTAATAAGAAGATTCAGCATTAATCTTAACCTCTTGTATACCAAGTTCGACTTGCAACGGCATCAAATGTTTACCATACAGGGTAAATGGATACTTATCGCATTCAATAGATTAAGATGTAACACCGAACACAAACTTTATTCATATATGCAATGTGCAACTCCAAATACAACACTTACAATGATAATGATGATCCAATAGTCCCTTCAAACGGTGTACATATACTTTCCCAAAGGGGTGACTCAACCGTCATGCAGCCTTTCGGATACAATTCTACCTGTCAGCTAAACTATAGATTTTACCAACAACAACCAATTCCTTACCAAAAATTTCATCACCCATTTTAAGATTAGAACTATTGACAAAAGCTCCATCTAACACTCCTTGGTCGAAGGAGATCGAATTTTTTCTGCTTTTTCAGAACTCTAGCATTAAGATAGGGGACCTCATTCTCAATTCACACAACATTACAAGTTTTAGAAAGTCGGGAATGAACTCAGTGACAGGAAACCATTTAACCTCCTCAGAGCACTGCACTAACCTTTCTCTAATCAATTATAACATTTTGAGATACACCTCTCTTTTTTAATATTTTATCCTAAGTTACAATGGTACCTCCCCCCCCCCCCCACCGCACCAGGAAAAGTTTGAACCGGTTTGCGGTTCTGGTCCGGTTCGGACTTGGTTCAGGCAGGGTACAATTTTTTCCCTACGAGTTCAATCATGTTCGAAACTGGGTGAACCAACACCAAAAATTTCAAACCCACAGCGAACTGGACCCACGGACAGCAAAAAAGTGTTTTTTTGGGGCAAAAATAAAATGTCTTTTGGTGTCGACAACCCTAAAAGTTGTTATAAATTGATTTTGGTGGCTTCTCATTTTCGTTTTATGTTTCCAAACAGATTATTTTGTCTTAAGGAAGAAGACAACATAAGTTTTTGAGCAAGCATCCGGTTGTGCAACGAGTTTGAATATTAATAGTTTTTCTGATTTTCATTCCATTAGTTGAACAATGAATGTGAAACAATGATACTTGAAATTGATATTGATAATGTTTTGAATCTTTGATGTTGAAGTTGATTGAACTGTATGATCATATGATCACTATGATTACAAGTTTAACTGTTTATGGTGTTTTTGTCGTTTAAATGTGTTTATGCTACTATGCTACATTCTAATTTTAACTCATGCTTCAGATATATATATATATATATATTTTTTTTTTTTTTTTTTTTTTTACATGTTTTTGTGCTAACGAACCCAAACCCCTTACCAAAATTTTGACAAACTTGTGAACCGGTTCTCTAACTTCAAACTTGGAACCAAACCCGAACTAGCAACTTAGTATTTTATTCAAATACACACATCTAAGGTCAATGGTTTGTATGTTTCCCACATGTAATGTTACTCTAATGAGAGTCAATCTACAACTCAAAAAGAGCTGCCTTGATGTATATGTAATTTTTACAAAATGCGTATTATCTTTAATTCTAGAGGAGGAAAAATATAACTCAACCCAAAAATGATTACATCCTTCTACAGTAGAACAGTCATGGTGGTGACAGAAGTGATTGTCAGATATCATCTCTTATTTGGACAATTGATTAACATAATTCATTCTAGGATAAAATCTGGTATTAAAAGCACAGCATGACACTTGGATTTCCTGTATCATTAAGAGAATGCCCAATAGGTCAATGTAAGGAGTGTTTTCTTGCTTAAAACATTTGAACTATTCAGTAGTAATCAGAAGCTGGAGTCTTCAACTTAAAGCATGATGTGGCTGCTCAAATTTCATTTCCAACAAAAAAGGAAAACTAGAAAGAGTAAAAATCGGCATGCCTTTTTATTAAAGTAGTCATAATAAAGACTAAGATGGATTGAGACATCAAACCAACCTGCCGAACATGCAGAGTCATCCCAGATGTATTGACCAAAGATTGGAAAAAGTGCTCCACTAACTGAAAAAGAAAAAACATTAATCACTGTAAAAGCATAGTCATCTTATATTTCAAGCTTTGTATGTATACCAAAGAACACACAAAAAGTTAGAATCACAGTATAAACCATGGATGCATGTCCATTTGGTGAACAATAAGCTCTAACACATTTGTCCTGCAGTTTGGAATAATAATATTAGCAACAACAACTGGTTATTCCTGCAAGATCCTTGGAAGCAATAGAAAAGCATGTGGCTTGATACATAGACCAGTGCCACAATACATATCAGACCCAATGATCTAAGTCACAGATGTTCCTAACTACAATGTAACATGACTCAGATTATTTATAGCCACACATAATCTACACCATAGCATCCATATATATAACTACATAGAATATGCAAATTGTCTTATTTTGATTCTAATTTGAATCTCTAATAAAATGATGTGATATTCTAGCAGCCCTGCTAATATACTGCATGTAGAAATTCACACACAACCTTGTAAATATGTGGCAAAGTTTTGAAGCTCAAATTTTGTTCTTATTTATGTATCATGATTTATGAGGGATGATTACATTCTAAAAAAAAAAAAAATATGCATGTTCATGTATTATACATATTAAGCCAGGTCTGATGACGAAATACAAGGAAAATAAGGTAATCTCTCGATGGCTTTGATTCACTAAACACCCTTATTTAACAGTCTTTAGGTAAACAATAACCAACAATCTTTTTCTTTTAAAATGAGAAAGAATGGAAAGTAACTGGTGAAATAATAAATGAAAGTTGTATTAAACAAAGAAGAGAATACTCCTTATATAAGCAATTACAGAAGATTTTTCTACAACAGAAATGATCAAGAACTAAAGACAAAACAGAAAGTTACTAAAAATAACTAACCAACAAAATAGTAAGTTACTAATTAAAATACTTAAATGATCATTAAAAGCTAAATAATACAATATCACGTTAATACCCTCCTGTAATGGTCATTCTACTAACTACAAAATTTGTCCCAAAATTGTACAACCAATAGATACAACCCAAGATCTCCAATGTCAACTGCAATGGTTTTCTTCTAGCCATTGAATCTCTAGATGCCTTCCAACATGATGTTGGGTAACATAGCCATCCCTCTGGTTTGCTAATTAAAATACTTAAATGATCATTATAAGTTAAATAATATAATATCACTAACATTTGTCCAAAAGTTGTACAGCCAGTCAATACAACCCAAGAAAGAATGCCAAATGCAATGTTTTTCTTCTGGTTGTTTAATCTTTAGATGCCTTCCAGCATGATGTTGGGTAATAAAGCCATCCCTGTGGTTATTCAATGACATGGAAACCGAGATAAAAACCAGCCTCTAAAAAACTTCATTTTTTGTTGCTTAAAAATCACCAAGAAAATGAAACCCAAGACTTTGTCCAAAAATCATCCAAATAAATTGAAGGAAGACAACACCACGATTTCTTGGAAAAATCCTCAAAGCCTAGATATGATGCCTAAATGACACACAATTTTGTGAAAATTTTGTCAAAATGCTTAATTATGAGTGAAAAAAATAATTTAAAAAATAACTAGTATTCACGATTTTGAGGAAAAAAATAATCAAAATCCTAGATGGTGAAAAGCCCCCACAATTCTTGTCGAACAAAGCAAAAGAAACTCATGGTTTTTTTTTTTTAAATCATGCAAGCAGCAAAACTCCTCCACAATTTTCCAAAAAGAGTGTACCAAACCATTGACAGCAGAAGGCCATGACTTCATGTGAAAAATCAGCCAAAAAGAACAAATGTAGTCGCAACAAATCCTATGCCCTCACCTAGCTGTCACATGGTACTACAAACAACAAAAACTTTCATGCAAAAGACACCATCACGTCACTGCAAAAGAAAAATGTTGTGGCACAAAAAATGAACATAGAAATGTGAACCGTCACAAGAAACATGTGCTCAGGAATAAATGAGGCTCTAAAAAACCATTGCACAAACAAACCCACAAAAATGGCTTGTTTTTCATAAAAAATAGGGGGGGAAAAATAGACTGCAGTTCTCAAAAATTTGACTTGTTGGTTCCCAAAACCACAGATTGAAAATCCAAGAGCTTTGCCAATTTCCCTAATAGGATTACTCAATCAGTTTTGGCCAACAAATGAATAACCTCCTAATTCAATTCCCCTACACTCTAGGCTTCGCTAAACCTAGGCCAGTGAACCTTCATCTTAAACCCTAATCACTTGGTTCAAATCTTTTCTATAACGAATTTAGACTTTGTGAGTTCTTAAGTTGGTAAAATCCTTTAACTCGGTCAAATAAAAGTTATATGAATGCTTTGATATGTTTACTTGTGAAATGAATATTATTTAATGAAAGCAATAGAGTTTATGAGTTATGGATATGGCGGAATATTGAACTTGAGGTCCTCAAACATCAACCCACTTCCACAAAATAAACTGCAGACCAGTCCCTTATCCAACCTTGGGTAAATAGAGTCGAACTTTCTCCATATCCTTATATACAACCCTAAGAGACAATGCTATACCATCTACTACTTTATAGACTGAAGGTTCAATTGGCAACACAACCCCTAGTCTAATTGAATTTAATTTCTTTCGGAAAACCAATTAGACAAGATTCACATAGACAACAATTTGTATGCAAATTCTGATAATCAAAGACTTGTATTGAAATCAACTTCTTCGCCGTTAGAGGAATTAATTTTAAAATTAATAATTATAGGGTACAAATCTGAAAATATTACTTTGAACTTCAATTTTCAAGATGACTAAGGGAAAATAGGGCTCTTGCATTAATTTCAAAAATGGGTACAATAAATCTGTACCTCACTTACAATATCCAGTCTACCCAAAAACTACATAAGCATCTACTCTTTCTCTCTTTAATCTATTGTGCTTTTTTTATTCGCTGCTCGTGTCTTTTTTGTTTTTGTTTGGGCAACTCTTATTTATACTCATTCAAAGGGGTTCTAAATTTTCCCCAAACAAATATGTCCCTTCATAACAAATCAGTTATATTATTTGTGAACCATATAACAGTTTGCCCACTGTTGATTATTAAGAACAAGTGATTAAAGTAGAAAGGAAATACCGCTCAAAACACTATGCCACGATAATCATTCACAAATTTTAATTGCATCTCCTTCTTCAATTATGAAGCATTTTGCTTTGGACACCATGTCTGCTAGGAAGCATATGCCACCTTTCAAAATTGAATCACTGATTTGAATCACAAGTTCATAATGTTTTGGTGCCTCCTTCCTCTATTGTGCAAATATGCTCCCATCTTACTAAAAGTAATCACAGATAATGCGTCATTCCCTCTGCGTTCCACACAACAAAGTTCTCCATCACACACGATTCATACACCCGACTATAGGTAGGCTGCTACAAGTTTGTGTGCACCAATATGAGACCCTCGATCAGATAAGTACATGGAACTTGAGCCAATCCACGGCACATCCTTTGGTATGAATGCAAATCTCTACTCCGAGCCACATTGCTATCTAAGGAAATAGGTACAAAACCAGATGATATGTTTGATGCACCATAAAGATGACAACAAATTGATTAAATTCACATTCACCAACGACAACTTGACAATCACAGAGCACATATTCAACAACACTACTTGTCGTGGCTAACAATGTCGTCCTGCTAATTCATTTTGTCCTCCATCCTGGTTTGTGTGTCTTTAGTCTTGAAAACTCCATATAGTAGCTTCAAGATCATTTTCTAGCAGCGTCAAAGCTGATAGTGATTGGGGATTAACTCCCAATAGCCCAACCCAAGCTCTCCAAATGTAAACTATTCTCGTTCATTCCTCTTTGGAAATCCTTCACACCTATACTTTCTCCAAAACAATCTTTTCTTTCTCAATCTCCCTTATTCTCCTCCTAACACTGTTGTGCATATATCACCCTTTACTTTCCTATTTCTACATCTTTTTGTGATGCTCATGGGAGAAAACAACATTCGTTTCCCAAGTGTTTATGCATTATGCTTGTGAGTTTTGAACATGACCAACACAAACTTTTGTTTTTGACGAGGATCATATGTCAGGACAATTGATCTGAAATCAAAGGGCTTCATATGTACTTCTTCCAAATACCTTTGCACCTATTGGCGATGGCCTTTAAGATCTAGAACTTTTGCCATTAACTATGCAAGTCTTTTGCTCAAAGGACAAAGCGGATTATATGCTTGAATGATAGCAAGCCATTGAATCCATATAATTTTCATTCCTTACAACCAAAAATAGATAAGAAGATCAATCTTTAAATTTTCCAATTCTTCCAAGTGCCTCAAAGCCGCATAAATTTTGTCAAGATTCCCATGGAAGTTACTAAAACTAATTGACTAAAACAATATAGGAAGTTAGTAAAACTAATTGACTAACTAACAAAATAGAAAATTACTAACTAAACTACTTACATGACCATTATAAGATAAATATTAGAATATTACTTTAATTATTGTTATCTATATTAACATTGAAGACAACCCAAAAGATACAAGGTAGAAAACTTCCTTGAGTTGGGGAAGGATTAAAATTGGAAAAAAGGGTAAATTAAAGTAGAATCCATTCAATCTATAAAAATGAAGAGAACATATATATTCGCGCATATTCATCATGAGTATTTACTTCACAATGGCTTTTCCCTAACTTTGAAAATAGCCATCACATTGAGAGAATCGATATAACAATAAAAAGAGTTCAATATCTATTTAAAGGAATATATCGAGTATATTGCATGGGTTATGCCACTGAAACAAAATCAATTGCTATTAGTTAATAAAAATCTAATAATATTGAATATCATAATATAAATCTCTCTAATAAAAAATTTGCATTATTCTCATTTAGAAGTTAATTTCTAAATTGACAATAAGTTTTATAGTTTCACAAAGTGTAATAACCTGCCTCTAGTCTGCCCTCAAAAAATGCTGATGAAAGCTCAAGAAATTTCATCAAACAATTCACATGCAAGGGACGTATGACTGATATAGTATTTCAGCTAGCTTCAAATGACTTTTTCTTCAATTTGCATCAATGAAAATCTTGTGCTAGAAGACTACAATGGACAACACAATGACCTAATATGAGTGTGCTACTAATTTTGACAATATTCAGTGCATATATATGATCTAAGCATGAGAAATGAACACCTACAACCAACTGACATTTTTACAAACAGTTGGTATGCAAACTAACTAGCTGATAAATAATGATATTAAATTGCTTAAATGGCACTAGCAACTATTATCTTCTTAATTGCAATGAAAATTACAATGCTCATGAAATATGGCCAAGACTTTGGCATTTACATGGATTACAAAATGATAATGCTGGTATAATGAACACTTACAGCTGAAAGCTTATAACACCCTAAAAAACAATACATAACAAAGAACCTGGTTGTAGATGACTGTAATAATTTTCTCCTATGCTGCCCCTTCTACTTCGATTTCTTCGAACTGCTTTTTCGGCCTGCTTTTTCAGCCCGCTTTTTTGGTTCCGCTTTTTTCGGACAGTTTTTTCGTACCCGCTTTTTTCAGCCTACTTTCTCGGTTCCACTTTTTCAGACTGCTACTATGTTGAATCTCAAGACCATATCTTTCAATGGCGTCAAGATTTGCAGCTTGAAGGGATTTCGTCCTCCAAACTATTGAGAAATAATCTCCAGCAAATTCCCCAATTTCTTTGATATTTCCAACCATGCATAAAAGAAGCTCTTCCATTTCTTTTATAGTGTTCTCACAAGAGCTCCATCCTTCGTTTTCTCAATGTGGGATAAAACATAACTCCCTTTATGTAACTTATGTCTCCAATTTGTTATAAAATAAAGGGGACTCTTCTAATTTAAATATTTCCCACAACTATAATCTATGCATTAATAAAGTTAAATATTTAAATTTAACTTTATAAAATAGCTTTATCAATGCATAACAAATCTTATCAGTGATAAACAAGTCTTCTTGTCGATTTTAAACAATTACCATCGACATATCGTTGCCACTGGATGTCTGCCCATGCCCAAGATGACTTACTATAAATAGTAAGTATGCCCAAAGTTGCCTCAAAACCCCTCAGAAAGACCTGCAACTGAAACTATCTGGGCCAAATGGCCTCTAAGTCCCTTTAATGTCCTGGTTAGCCTACGGGACCGTGGGGAAATAGGCTAACGAAAACATCATGCTATGAATGCTAAAAAAGGGGACATTACAGTCCGCCCTTTCCAAAATTGCTTGTCCCCAAGCAATGGTCGAACAACAACCCAATCAATCAACCTGGATCCCAAATGTAGTCATGAACTATACTGCTATCAGTCAACATAGGCTCCTGCAACAACCTTTGAAAATTAACCAAGAGGAATCCATAATCAAATTGGCGAATACAACTCACCCAAACTCCAAAGTCAGGAACCCATGAGAAACAAGCTCTCGAAATAATAGAACCCAAGTAGAGTAGATAACCCAAACTGCCAACATAGTAAATACCATCAACACATCCCACTAGCCTATGTGGAATGTACAATACAATTCTGCAACAACGATGAATACTCCCGCATGAAACTGCACCAAATACAGAGAATCCACACACTGCACACCTACTGCAATTATCACAACTCTGCAGATCACCGGTCATTGTCTCATAACCATAACACCCATGCACTGCTGATGGTGAATAGTCATTACACGGTAGATAGCAAAAATGAGAGCCCAGACCAAACCTGTCTGCCATCAACTCCTCAACACATGGATCAAAAGCAAACCGATGAACATATCCTACAGTATAATGCCAGTAAAAAGAACCAATCCCAATCAAAGACTCATCCTGCAGACGTGATACAACCAACTGTGACTGATCATCAGCTAAGTCAGAGGATGATATAGCCAAGAGTGCAGAATCAACAACATCACTAGTCTCTGTGCCCTCCAAGTCAAACATATCACAATGCTCAGCTGCAGCGCCCAACTCAGTTGAACCTGCCTCTAGTGGAAACGGACCAAATATGCCAATACTAGTGTCATGGACAGATATATCTTCATCTCCACTACCTCTATCAACCTCGACCATGGACATCTGCGGATCACCAGACACCACGGTCCTTGATTGTACAGAATCTGGTAAAGACTGAAGTCACTCTAACTCCATGGTCACCTTAGCCAAATGAAACTGTGACTCCTCGAAAGCCAACTGTGTACTCTCAAGAATCTCAAAAGTCACCTCGAGCTGCTGAGTAAGCTCACTCACCTCATCTTCCTTGGCCAATAATGCATCGTATGCTGTACTCCCCCACTCCATAAGATAATCTCTGTCGGCTACCAACTGCATATAATTTTGTCTCAGAATCCGGATAGCCTCCCATAAAGAGTGGATCTCTGTCAAGGAAAGATAATTTCCTCCCTGTTCATCACTAGTAGGAGAACCCCATCCATAAACTGCTAACAACTGATGAGCAGCATCAAAATGCTCACAAGCGATAGAAATGTCTCACTCGCCAACTCTCAGCTGACTAGACACATCATTGTGCCGACTGGTCGAACTCCTATACTCTATCCCTGGTACACTGTCCAAAGGAGTAACCTCGGAATAGCTATCATCTGTAATACTCAGATCCTGGGACTCTTCTGTAAACTCTGTCATATCTGAGAGATCATCAACCCATTCCAACAAGAATGGTTGACTGGATATATGAACAATGCCCAACACAGGTGTGTAAAACTAATTCCAGCATCAAACAAGCTGTTGGCATGGATGAGAACTACACCTGGCAAACTACTAATCAAGTCCATGATGGTGCAGCAGATACTACTACCAAGGAATGATAGATATCTTTGGTCAAAACGATCCCAAGTACTAAGATAAGGATCCCAACATCTAATCCATGAACGGAAACCAGCTGGCAATTCAAGTAAACTTCTCACCTGAGTAATGTGAACAATACCAACTGACTTCATGCACCTGTCTACAATCTCTGAATCCAGAGTGTGAATGCTAGACATACTCATATCATCATCATGTGACCTGACTGTAAAAGAAAACTGAGTCCCTGCTATACGCGCAACTCCCAAACTGAACTCACCTCAAGACAAAGCTCGTCCACGTGTCTCTCAGAATCTTGGAGAGCCAACAGAGTACACACCAAGGAATTTCGAGTATCCTCTAGCTCATGAAAAAGCCAGTCAACCTCCTTCTCCTCCTTCACTGCATCTTCCTTGATTTGTTGTAAGTCGTCACAAGAAGAACCTCTTGTGACTCCTTTCTGTCTCTCCTGCAGTTGAATCATCCAAATGTGATTCTCAATCAATCCATGTATCCTGTCATGATGAGATAAAGCCGTGAGAATATTCTTGTCCCTTGTCTTTAGCTGGCTTGCCAAACCAAGTAAAGAGCTACTAGCCTCTATCTCATGTGAAGAAGCATCCAACTGTGCCTGATACTCATTTTCTGCAAAGTCCTGAATGCTCACTTTCTGATCAACTGTATTATCCTCAAACATGACGGTATCCTCAACTGCTGTAACTTCATCCAACCCAACTGTACTGAAATCACTATCTATGTCAATCGCACAATCCGGTGTGCCTGTGATATCACCTTCTGGCTCAACTTGCACGTCTGTAACCCCTTCTACCTATGAAGATGATGCAGATAAACCATTACCTGAAGATGTGCTAATGTCTCCCTGTATTGAATCAGCATGTCTGTTAAACTCCTCATAGAAGTTTTTGCCTGTCATAGGGAAGGTACGATCCTTAGGCCTATCAAAACGTTCAATTAGTCTCTCCTTAAACTCCACATAGGAGGTAATATGTGCATGACCCATAGTGACCATACCATGATGCCACCACTCGTGTGCTAACCCATCCAGGTGAATTGCTGCATACTTAATAGCTTCTTCCTCAGGCATAGGGTTCATTTGAAAATATGTGTCAAGCTTTTGAACCCAAGCTCTTGCTGTAGACTTCCCCGAGCCATCATAATTTGGTAATTGAAGTTTCCCTACTTTCTTCTGTAGCTCACAGCTCTGGTTCCTGTCATGTCCACGTGGCATATGCTTCATCCACACATCTATATACTCCCTAAGGGTAATTGCAGCTATAAAATCTGGACCTCCGGCTTCCCAATCTCTCCTCAACTGGTCCTATATATCAGTGATATGGGGCTCTGGTACGGGCTACTCTGGAGCTCTAGGAGGAAATGTTGGAACCATGGGCCTCGAACTCACTGTCCTAGTTTGCTGGGGTGCATGACCGAAATTGTTCTCAATTTGTTCGCCTCCATTATGTGCCCCATCCTGATTATTAGCATTCTGATTATTACCATTCTGATTATTTCCTCCAACCACATTAGCATTCGACCCCATTTGACGAGCCATCATCTGCACCATAAGCTCAAATCTCTGACTCTGTTCCTGTGCTTTTTGCTCTGCTGATCGCTGTCCCTGTGCTAAGGTGTCTAATAACTGTAAGAATCTTTCCTTTCCCTGGTCTGGACCGGCATTCATTTTGTCAAACATTTTTCTCTCTATCTGGCTATTCCAAATTCCCTATAAGACTTCTACAGGATGGCAAGACTTATAGCTCTGATACCACTGTAATAACTCACCTCTAGTCTGCCCTCAAAAAATGTTGATGAAAGCTCAAGGAATTTCATCAAACAATTCACATGCAAGGGACATATGACTGATATAGTATTTCAGCTAGCTTCAAATGACTTTTTCTTCAATTTGCATCAATGAAAATCTTGTGCTAGAAGACTACAATGGACTACACAATGACCTAATATGAGTGTGCTACTAATTTTGACAATATTCAGTGCATATATATGATCTGAGCATGAGAAATGAACACCTACAGCCAACTGGCATTTTTACAAACAGTTGGTATGCAAACTAACTAGCTGATAAATAATGATATTAAATTGCTTAAATGGCACCAGCAACTATTATCTTCTTAATTGCAATGAAAATTACAATGCTCATGAAATATGGCCAAGACTTTGGCATTTACATGGATTACAAAATGATAATGCTGGTATAATGAACGCTTACAGCTGAAAGCTTATAACACCCTAAAAAACAATACATAACAAAGAACCTGGTTGTAGATGGCTGTAATAATTTTCTCCTATGCTGCCTCTTCTACTTCGCTTTCTTCGATTTGCTTTTTCGGCCTGCTTTTTCACACCCACTTTTTCAGCCTACTTTTTTGGTTCCGCTTTTTTCGGACAGCTTTTTCGTAACCGCTTTTTTCAGCCTGCTTTTTCGGTTCCGCTTTTTCGGACTGCTACTATGTTGAATCTCAAAACCATATCTTTCAATGGCATCAAGATTTCCAGCTTGAAGGGATTTCGTCCTCCAAACTATTGAGACATAATCTCCAGCAAATTCCCCAATTTCTTTGATATTTCCAACCATGCATAAAAGAAGCTCTTCCATTTCTTTTATAGTGTTCTCACAAGAGCTCCATCCTTCGTTTTCTCAATGTGGGATAAAACATAACTCCCTTTATGTAACTTATGTCTCCAATTTGATATAAAATAAAGGGGACTCTTCTAATTTAAATATTTCTCACAACTATAGTCTATGCATTAATAAAGTTAAATATTTAAATTTAACTTTATAAAATAGCTTTATCAATGCATAACAAATCTTATCAGTGATAAACAAGTCTTCTTGTCGATTTTAAACAATTACCATCGACATATCGTTGCCTTTGGATGTCTGCCCATGCCCAAGATGACTTACTATAAATAGTAAGTATGCCTAAAGTTGCCTCAAAACCCCTCAGAAAGACCTGCAACTGAAACTATCTAGGCCAAATGGCCTCTAAGTCCCTTTAATGTCCTGGTTAGCCTACGGGACCGTGGGGAAAGAGGCTAACAACAACATCATGCTATGAATGCTAAAAAAGGGGACATTACACAAAGCTTCCAAATGTGGGGACAGGCAGATAAGTTTCGGGGATTGGGAGACTAAGGGCCTAAGTTTGAAATTAGCAGGGGGGCAATATCGAGTAGGAGGTGGAAGGGCGTGCAAACACAGTACGTCAAAAATGTCTTATATAAAGATGTGTAAGGAATAAGAATAAGAATTGTAATTGGAACTTTGGCATACCATGTAAAGTTAAAACTTCAAGCATTAAATACTGACAATGATAGAAAGTAAATTTCAGTGTTAACAATGGGGCAAAAGTTGTGGAATTTTGGGAGAAAACTAAGAATATATATAAGAATTGAAAATGAAACATTGGCATAAGTAGTGAAGTTTAAACTAAATAAACATAAAAAACATGTTAATGATTATATTAACAATAAAAATGATGGGTGGAGATTTGGGTCAAGATCAACGCCCCTTGTAGGAGTTTGGGCAGAGCCCCAAACAACGTCAATGAGCACCATTGTGGGTGTCGAGGGGCAGTGCCCCTTGTGGGAGTTTAAAGATGTAACATCCCCTTTTTCTGGGCCGAGCTAAAAACTAACATAACATCGAAATACAGATACAACTTCACATTCATGAGAAGGCAGTTATAACAGTTATGTTCATACAAGAGAGATTAACAGTTACAATTAGTTTAACCAAAATATCACAACTAATAATTGAAGGCATCATCAATAAATCTATATAGAGGATTTAAGATTAACATACCCTAAATTCAAAAACCGAAATTTGCCTAGGGCAACATCTACAAAACCCAAGTTAGTCCACATATACTACTTAGGGCACAAACATTATAACACTATATTATAATAAACCAATATCATTTAGGGCAACAAAACCATCAAGTAAGACTATCTCATGCATGCAGTTAAATTAATTGATTTAACTCATTTCCAAATTTGTAGAAAGAAAAAATTCGATTTCTAAGCACTGAAGGAAATAATTGTTTAAACAATAACAACCATCTAACATATCTTCGACTCAAGGTTACAAATGTCACAAGAGTAAAATGCCCATTACCAGAGGATATTGACTACAGATCATTTCTTTATCTTGTGTAAGCCTTGGCGTCTAATGGAGAGGAGAAGCATTGTCGGGGGCTTAACCTCCCAACCACGGACCTTAATTTATCCATGCACAATCTCAATCGAGAAAGGCCCTCCCTACCTGAAAATATACATGGGACACCCTGTCCATCCGCTAAGCATCCTAGTATTAGAGCATCAACCCACTGCTCAACTAGACCACAAGATCTAAACATTGGACTACCATGAGCTGACTCAATTATTTAAAGTTGTTATATTTATAAGTACGTTAATGATTTCATCTTGTTTTTGCCATTGCAGGGATGTTCTCTCCTCCCACCCTATCTTAACCATTCTAGCCCTTATGGGTGCTTCCTAGGAAGTCCCTTGAGCAGAATTCAGTTCTAATATTAATTTGCAACTCTAAATCCACATCATTGCACAAAGAATTTATCATGGCTTCAAATACTGAACTCATCTCAGAGGCATGTTGCTTACACCTCTATATAAGTCAGTTTATTTTATCAACATGCACAATATGTACTTTGGTACTTTGGAACATCATATCATACAAAGAATCTTGTAAGTAACATGTGCGTAGCAGATTTTCTTGCAATAAAACATTGACAACATATGAAGATCGCATCTATGATATCATCATTTATCCTTCTATTGTAGCATAAATGAAGGAATAATATAATGCATAACCTGACAATGATCACTGCCTCCTAGCTGTGCAAATAGGTTCCTTGCACTTGCAGACTTTGAACTCCCTCAGTGGAAACTCGCTACACTTGCAAACAATAAACATGCTTATACAAACAGAGGTTCTTGCTCAATGTAAATTTATGGAATAGAGTTGCAGACGATGCAAATCAAAATGCCATCGTGGACAAAAATTGGATGCAAGAACAAAGCTATTGTGATTACAAAACGATTGCAATAACAGAGCTATCATGATTGTAAAACGATTGCAATAACAGAGTTATTGTGATTGGAAACGATTGCAATAACAGAGTTATTGTGATTGGAAACGATTGCAATAACAGAGCTATCATGATTGTAAAACGATTGCAATAACAAAGCTATCATAATTATAAAACAATTGCAATAACAGAGCTATCTAGACTGGGAAAAATGGAAAACTCGAAGCTTCAATGCTTGCTAATTACTATGGTATCGAGTGAGTGCCCGATAATGGAATCACAATATATAAATTGCTTCTTTTGCATGCTCGGTTACAAGCCAGAACAAGAAAATGGTGGTGGTGTGAGTTTTAATGGAAAACAAGGAGTCATTAGCTATTACTTGGCAACATTCTATAAAGAAACTAAAAAGGTCATCGGCACAAATATTAAAAATGGCCATCTCAAATTATAAAGCCTGATGGAAAATAATATAGAAATATGAAAGGTGGCTACACATGAAATAATATTAAACCATAGCCAAGGTGAAAGAAGTAATAATATTGTCTTAATATATAACATCATGGTATTTATAGATACCTATATATGTACGTATATATGTACATGTACATGTGTAATCCCCAAACCATATATTTCTTACACATACGCCAAATATCAAGTATGTGTATACGTCCTTATATATATGTATAAAATTGGTTTGCGTATATACACATGCATGTATGTACATGTATAGATATTTAAGTATCATGACGTTGATATGTTAGGACATGCTTATATACCAGGAGGCTCCAACCAACAACACAATTATAAAGGTAACAACTTGTTCATAACGCAATTTATGCTTACTGATTTCTTTTATTATTAAGTGATATATAATTTAATTTAATTAGTTAGCTCATGGTTGTCCAACGTATACTCTTGCTTGTCTAGCCATTTTCCCTTAGCCATAGTGGTTCACAACTCATACCTATTTACCCAATGATGGTGGTGCCCCCCCATGCCCAATTACTTTCTGGCAATGCTTCCCCCACTTCTACGTGGTTCTACAGAAAAGAAATTCTACACAATTATATCAAATTCCTCAATATGGTCACAATTATCATAATAAATTATTATTCATAACCATCATAATGATTAAGCATCATGTCATCTTCATATGGAATTATAACTATTAACCACCTTACCATCTCACATGATCATAACTAATTTTATGTATCAACTAACTTCACATGAAACATCAATAGTTATATAGACATTTTCAAATTAAGCCAAAAATTGGGATGTAACATACCCTCCCCCTTGTGTTTCATTGTCCTCGATGAACTCTGTGTTTACTTTACCGTACATGTGCCCATTCCAACATAACTTTGAATTGATCATGTTTTTAGGATATTCTATTCCATATTCCTATCATACTCGTGTAGACACAATATTTTTAGTTCAACTCTCATTCTATTATCTCATGTAAGAGAATTTTCAGTGTTCAACAATGAAGAGTGAGATACTCATTCAAAAATTTGCAACTCTTCAAATAACATGCTCTAAATCATACCTTGATCATAGAAATTAAATCACTCATACATACCATCTAGTATATGGTTCTCATTAAATGAGTACATCATCCTTGGAGGCTCACAAATCACCTGAAATGGTTAGTGGATCCATGCCCGTTTATGTAACCTAGGCCTCCATGACCATCTTATCACAATAATATTTCATTAGAATAATCATTTCATGATAGAAATATAATTCATCACTAATATAATATAAGTCTTACAAGCGATTAAACAGCTTAGTAGGTCTTGATATTTCATTATCATGTACAATCAATTCCACATGTGAATCATAAATGTATAAAAATGTAGCAAAAGTAAAATGAGAGATCAGCTTACATCCAATAAGATCATAGAGGTTATGTTTAACATGGTACCACACTATCTACATCCCAGTCTCCTAAGCCGTTGGAATACACGACCACGCACAATTCTTGAGATGGGGTGTGGCCCAGATGCTTGTATGTTCTACTCACATCATTCCAATAGTGGCTTGGATCCTGAGTTCAATCTAGCCATAAACCTTTACATTTTCATAGGACTCTATCTATAGAAATCCCCTCACTTATCCATAATCAAGTTCATAATAATACACTTCTCATAGCATCAACTCATATCATTAGCTTTGTTCAATATTGTTTGTTCCATATAGGATATTTCAATCTATGCATCCTATGTGCACACTAACTTGATTGAGACATAGTTCAAATTTTTAGATGAAAGTAAAATATTGTAAGTTCATCGTAATCTATTCAATCAAATTCCATGCTCTAAATCATTACCTTTTATGCCAAAATTTCTTGGCTCGATCCATTCTTGGGTCCTAAATTCATCATAAGTATCTGAAACAAATTTACTAGGGTTCTTGTTGTTGGTTCCCAAAACCACAGATTGGAAATCCAAGAGCCTGCCACTTCTCCGATAGGACTTCTCAATCAGTTCTGGCCAATGAACGGGAATACTTCTCAATTCCCCTGCACTTTGAGCTCCACTACACCCAAGCAGGTAAACCTTCACCTTAACACTAATTGTTTGGTTCAAGGCTTTTCTAGAGCAAATTTAAGCTTTGAAGTTCTTCGGCTGGCAAGGTCCTCAAACTCGATCAAAATGAAATTGGATGCTAGATAATAGTTGATTGTTTCGTATAAGGTTTTTTTTAAATGGATCTGATGCTTGTAGAAGGAATATATAGATTTTATG
This sequence comes from Cupressus sempervirens, assembly GCA_028749045.1. Lineage (NCBI taxonomy): Eukaryota > Viridiplantae > Streptophyta > Pinopsida > Cupressales > Cupressaceae > Cupressus > Cupressus sempervirens. The sequence continues at coordinate 887,815,961 of CM053785.1, read as the reverse complement.
ACTTCAATAATAAAAAAACCAGTGCCTCGTTAATCCAGACAATAAAGTCAACTTCAGTGAATTTTCACGTACAACTTCATAATGTTTTACACACTTTACTGCCAACAATTAAATCATCAAGATGCGACAAACCAAATATTATGCAATCTTAAATTAGTCCAAACTGAATTTTAACTCCTTTGGCAGGGAGACAAACTGGATACAAATACAGAAATGATTTAATAGTTCACAATATCTGTAATGATCAAATTCAAAATGCTAAATGATCATGTCCACTTATCCAATGTTTAAATTGTATACAAAATTCCAAAAATTAATTACAAAGGATGATTCACCTACAATTTAAATCTCCACACCATTCAAAAATAAACAAAAGACATTTTATTTTATTTTAAAAATAAAATTAATGGAATTTACATTATGAAGCCATATTTAGCCCTTATTCCTCCTCACAAAAATATATAAATATAAAAAATGCTTCTTTTGAGAGAATATAAAGTGTTCGGATATGTCTTCCTACAATATCTGCCCGCTATTTATATTTTAAATATAAGGAATGGTGACTTTTCACAATTAAAAATCATATCGTTTCTTGACCAAAGTAATTAATCCTTTGAAAATACACACTTAATTTATCAAATTTAATTATCTTCTATCGGATGACCATGTATTCAAATTTGACCTGCATAAGAAACGTCGCATGCACATCCTCGCACAATTTTATTTTTCATACTTCACAGTAATATCTTTCCTTTCCATCGCATCTCTCAGTTTAATGGCTTCTTCATATCACATATGGTTTGTTAACTATGTGAGAGTAGATTGCTATTTAATATTTTCATTGTGCGTGTACGTGCTGCATACTCATGCTCAATTTCGATATGGCAGTGAATGGAAACATTGATTGCTTTTTCTGTGTGTATACAATAGCTTACATTGCTAGGACAGAAATAGCCTCCATATACATCTGGACGGCATGCTTCCTCTGAAAGCTGGTTACTAAGACTTGAAACAGAAAGTTCGGTGCTCTTAGCAAATAGTTGATGGCGTAATATCAGTGACGTGGCAAGTTCTTTATGTGACTTTTGCAACTGTCAATGTTTTTCCATCAATTTCAGTAGTGTCTTTTGTCTGACTTTAAACTCCTTATCTCAATACACACAGATATCTACTTCTGTTGTGCTTTCCAAATCCAAGGGTGATTAAGGTGTGTTGTTGTTTATGTAAATTTCCTTTGGTTGTGCAAATTTTTCAGATTCAACTTATATAATCTGGAATTTATGCACAGGACCCGTTTCAAAAACAATTTCCAGTATCAACAGAGAAATGACATATTCTAGAAATATTTCCCACTAAAGATGGGAGGTTTGATATAGACATGACTATAGTGAATCAGAAGTTTAACATTTAAGAAGTTGGAAACACAGAAGACTTGACTAAGAGTAATCCTGGTGTGAATAGTAAAACATATTGTATGTGTGTTGTGCTTCATGAACTGTTGCTGGTTGTCTACGTGCTGTCTGAACAAATAGAGGACACTTTCATGTATTAATCAAAATCTGTGCTTGAAATTATCACAACATGATTCTGACATTGAATACACTTCTCTAATGGTTTTTGCATATATAAATGCTAAGGCTTATCCATTTTTCCTGAATAACATAATGTTGTCTATATTCTCCCGATCATGACCTTTAGTTGTTTTGAAGCATATTGGTAGCGGGTAAGATCTAAAGATTTTCCCTTTGTGATGGTGCTTGGAGCTCTAGAATTTGCCAAAATTTAGAGTCCCATCACTTGTCACCAAGGTAGATCATCTGGCGTGCTCACCAATCACCTATGAAGATTTGGAAATTCACTTTTCTCATTCATGTGACCTAGAATCTCATGCCCATCCTGTCACCATAATGTTTCAAGGAAGAACTCAAGTCAAACAAAAGTTACATCTACAAATAAGCATTAATAGTTTCAATTATGCAAGTGTGCTTACTCCATACTGGAGCACAAAATGATATATAGCCTTCTCGTCATTTAATCAACATTAGAAAAGAACAGAACTAGCAACATATATGTATTCCTAACCATTGTAAAATCAAGGAATCTCAAAATCATGGTTCACAATTTTTCAATTCAAATCCAAAAATTGATAACAAAATATTAACTACCATTTTATATAAACAGAAATGTTATTGCATAAAGTATAATGCTGAAAACATGCAACTAAAAAAATAACTAGTTACGATCAAGATTTAGATCACATTGCATCAAGAGAAGTGGAAATTGGTATGCACTATGCAAGTGTAGGCATCTTGACCTAGTGTAAGTCTCACTCCCCTCCCTACCTTGGATAAGGCACATGTACATCATTTTGCTCCTTCCATCTAAGCATCCTAGTGTTAGAGTGTTGACTAGTTAGCTGCCGAGGTTGTGGACACTTTCCAATCAACCTATCTTACAATTACTAACACTCTAACCTCTAGTGATCAGAGCAGCAATCTTGCCACTAATCCTACCCTGGCCAGGGATTTGTAATGGACACTGTGTGCCCGATCACCCACCGCTCGACTTGCCAAATATGATAATTTTCATAGCTCTGATTCATCTTCATGATTTGCAAATTTATCCATTTGTCCATTTCATATAGACCACTTATTGGCTATTCTGGATGATCTCTGGTGTGATTTTTCAGCTTAAGTTTTAAAATGTTCAGTTATGCAAAATAAGTATTCATCTTGTCTCATTCAACTTTATATTTTTGGCTTCCCTAAAAATGTGTTGGGACCAAGGTTTAGTGTCGAACCGAGAACTCTAATACCATATATAACATCCCCTTTTTCGAGGTCTAGCTAACAACTAACATAATATCGAAATAGAGATACTACTTCACATTTATGAGAAGGCAATTATAACAGTTATGTTCATACGAGAGAGCTTAACGGTTACAATCAGTTTAACCAAAATATCATAGCTAACAATTGAAGGCATCATCAATAAATCTAAATAGAGGATTCAAGTTTTCCATACCCTAAATTCTGAAACCGGAATCCACCTAGGGCAACATCTATGAAACCCAGGTTAGTCCACATATACCACTTAGGGCACAAAAATTATACCACTATATTGTAATAAACCAATATCATTTAGGGCAACAAGACCATCAAGTAAGACTATCTCATGCATGCAGTTACGTTTCATGTTCGATTGAAAATCAACTAATTTAACTGATTTCCATTTATGTAGAGAGAGGAAAATTGATTTCTAAGCATTGAAGGAAATAATTATTTAAAAGATAATAACCATCTAACATAATAACCATCTAACATATCTTCAACTCAAGGTTACAAATGTCACAAAAGTAAAATGCCCGTTACCAGAGGATATTGACTCTAGATCATATCTCTAACTTGAGCAAGCCTTGTAGCAGCACCCCTTGTGGTCAAGTAGAAGCACTCAAACAAGGTCAAGTAGCAACACCCTTTGTGGGGAACTAAGGGCTGGGCCCCCAACAAGAGTCAAGGGGCATAGCTCCCAACGAGATAAACAGCCCACTAATTGGGCAAAGGCACAGAATCCCTCAAACATTCCAGACCAAAGAACCACTAGAAAGCACATATAAGGCCTCCAAAACCTCAAAAACCTTCATTACAAATATTATCATCTTTCTTTGTTTTCAGTTGGAATTTCAACTAAACGCCACAAGAGACTCTTAGGTGTCTCTAGGACAGTCAGGGGACTCCTGTGAGTCTTCGTGATGACCCTTTGTCCCTAAGATTCCCAACTTCTCAGTGGTATCTTGACCACAGTGGCGGTGGTGGTACAGTCGGTGGGCATTTCCCAAGTGCCCACAAAAAAGCACTTGCTGTTTCATTTCTAACTAAGCCCTACACACAGGTTCCTAGATACAAAAATAGTGTCACTCACATCAGAATTCTAACTCTAGACAACAGCCCAAGAAACATAACATTGGTTAGAACAAAAAAGGATTGGAGAGAAATTACCAACATGATGTTGGTTAGATATATAGTGTGGGTACAGACAAGCCATTTCTTAGAATAAGAGCAAAGAGGTACTTGGAGATGTCAAAAAGAAGGAAAAACAAAACAAAAGAAACTATATGTAGGGAACAGTATTTGAATGGATGTCAAGCCTCATTTCATTTAACTATTAGCAAGCAGGCAGTGGTAAAAGACACTTAAAGAAAAGATAAGTTGGAAAAATACCATGATGTATGTCCACCGTGAACAAAAACTGACATTTAAAACACGAATGAGAATCCACCCCTGCATTTGCACTAATAAAATGAATATATAAAACTGAAAATTAGAGAACCAACATTTAGACTATGGACTATTGTAACCCTGTTTACAGCTTACTTCGTCACTTATAATCCTTGTTACTCAAGCTCAGACTGAAGAAATTGCTCCTTAATCTTCCTCCTCCCACATTCACAATTGTTTGGTGCATTTGTACAGTAAAATGCTGAATTCTATGGTTAAAAGTTAAAACTGTCACCAGATGCCTTTTAAAGTTTGAATTTTTTGGTGCTACATTTCAATTTTTTGTTTACTTTTGGGTGATCTGAGGAGGTACAGACAGGACAACTCCTTTCATGTGAGATGTCTCCAACATAGTTGGCATAATCGCCGAGTTTTTGGGACCGGCAAGTCTTTCCCAGATTTAATCGCGACTCAGCTAGAGAAAATATTGCCGAGTTTTTGCAAAAAATCGGCGAGTTTTTCAGAATAACTCTTTTTTTAGTATTATTACTATTTTTAAATTTATTTATTTTTGTTAAAAACAAAAAGAAAAAAGCCTATATATATTATGTAAAATAGAGAATTACAGTATGCTAGTAGAGCTGGGAAGAGGAAGATGTGATTGTAATGATGTATTTACTCTTAGCTTGACGCAATCTATTTACTATTATGCTTCCCGCCATCAGCATTCCGCATGAGAATGTGATTTTGTACCCACTATATATATATATATATATATATATATATATATATATATATATATATATATATATATATAAACTCTGCTTGTTTCTTTTGTGCTCTCTTTAATTAACTCATTAGATGCGGAATTTGCAAAAAAATGTATTTTGAATTAAATTTTAGTGGTTTTTTTAAGTTCCCGAGTTTTCCCAAGTTTTTTTTTTTTTAAATGGCCGACTTTTTTCCCAAATAAACTATGGTCTCCAGTAATGTGTTCCGATTTCAGAAATGCATCCTGGGCCAAAATATTGGGTGTGAGCATATTCATGACAATGGCCATATATCTGAAGTTTATTTTGGTCTTATTTAGAATTTCCTGCTGAATTTTAAACAAAACATGAAAACCAATGCATCTTATTATGTTGATTATTTAAGACTCAAATATTGCACAAATCTCACTTTTCTTCTATATCACACACTCACTTTAGTGTCTATCCCCCTTAGTAATGTTTAGAACTTATTTTCTTTGTTTCCAAAGTCTGTATGCCCTTAATGATTTGTTAAATAGTGTTGCCAGGACTGCTGCTACATTAGAAACCTGTTACCCTTTGTCTGAAGTGCTCTATCCACACACACACAAGTATGACCTCCATTAGTCTCCTTGCACATTGCTCCATCACAAGCTCTTGTCCAGTGCAAATCTCGAAGTAACTTGTCTTCCAAAACCCAAAGGTATTACTCAATATGTTTTTCTAATGGCAATTTGGTGGGTACTGGTATATAAAAACATATTTCAAACTTTATTGACAGATTCTCTCATGCTCTCACTCTCTCAGGTTTCCCTTGCTCTCTGTATTCAGTACTGAAATTACATATCTCACACCCCGACCACCAGACCTGCAAAATCTTCATTGCCATATCCCTCTACTGCAAACGTCTCATTTTCTCCTACAAGTTTATCTCTGGGCAAACCCTTAAGTCGCCACAACCATAATGTTCCCCCACTCACTATCACACACTACATTATATAGGATGTCCTAGGTTTCTATTCCTGCAATACATCGAACAACATAAACCATATCCACAGCAGTGAAATATATCTGATTGCTATCAGAGTATTATCATCATGTGGAAGAGCAGCATCCCAACATCACTAGGATGGATACATAGACATCAGCAGATCCAACCATCAGACATTCGCACCTCAACATACAGATATCTGATTTTGCAAGCATACTGCTATTCATATATCAGTCATAGCGATGGCTATAGTCTGCTACTCTCAACGTGGATAATAAATAGAAGATCATGGTGCAGGGTTCTTTGAACTGTATCTGAATTGTAATTGTTCTCTGATTTGTCAGTCTATCATTGCACACTTTGTCTATTTTATTTCTGTATATGTGCTTGGGATATTTCAAAGACTAGGACGTCAAGATCTCACTAAAACTTACAACTCTGGCATCCTAAAGAAAACAGGTATTAGGTCATAAAGAACCCAACACCCACAATATGAAAGGGTCTATGTCAAAATATCAACAAATTCTTACCTGATGTTGAGGAAGGAAAACACATTAGGATTCTGGTCAGACTCAGACATCTCCATACACAGAGGACTGCATCAAGCGGTTGGCAACATTATTATCCCAACGACCAATTGACAAAAGGCACGGATTTCCAATGATACTCGATAACCTTCCAACACTGATGACCAAGGAATGAACAAACAGGTTCTGAGCAAGGCTATAACCCCGTGGATAATGAACTGGAGATCAGAAAAAGGCAAGGTTGGAGAAGGTCATAGGTAAGCAACATCGATCAAGAGACAAACGACTAAGGCATAGTGAATAGGCCACAACCGAGACCATTTAGACATTTCTTGTGGAGTTCCTGGTGATGCAATAACCCGCGATAGGGTTTAGCATGAGGATCCTAGATAACTCAAAAACTCAAACAAGAGGAAGAAGTCGGAACTATCATTAGTGAGATAGTGCAAAAGAGAGTGAAAGGCTGTGAAACACGGCCATTTTCAAATTTCTGTTTTGTTCTTATTTTTAAGGAGTTGGCATTTTTTGGGCTATGTAACTGGGTACTCTGGTTAGACCCACCAAACACAACTGCATCAAATCTCATCAGAGCACGATTTTCTAACTAGGGATGAGTGTCCTCGAAAAGTTTGAGGAATGAGAGTATGTCAGATATCCTTCAACTGGAATTAAAGTTGGGTAGAAGCTGCAAGGGCATAATTCACAATGGAAGTGAGTAGAGGTAGCATAGAGATGCATCTTCCAAGGTTCCTGTTGGGTAGAGGATAACTATATAAGAGAGTGACTTTTGTTGCCAGTGCGAAAGCAGATCAATAATACTGAAAGAATTGAAATGAACCGAGTGTGTGTGTGGTGAAAATGGAAAAGAGAAAAAGCATAAGATTGGTTGTGAAAAAGGCATTAGGGAATTTAATCCTCGTCATTAGAGAGAGAGAAAGTACAAGGCTTGAATTGATGATGAGTATTCTGAAAGGTTTGAAGGAGATTAGAGCATTAGAGGCCAAGAGAAGGGAATAAAAGGAGAATATAGGTAAGGCGAAGTCCTATATTTCTTTTGATACAAGTTCATTTATAGATGGACCTGTGTGTACAAGAGATAGAGGAGTTTCGGAGGAATGTCCTTAAGCAACTCAAGAAATGGAAAATGAAGTTGCAGTTGAAGATGTGAAAGAGGTTGCAACAGAAGTAAAGGACGAGCAGAAAGATAATGTCACAAAAACAATTAAATGTCACTTAGAGGACATAAAGGTGATGAAGAGCCTAGAGATATTGGTTGTGAAGCAAGGTGAAGTAGAGTTTAAGGAGACAGAAAAGGCAGTGTAACACGGGGACGCGTCCCCCCCAAAAATCTGGGCCGTCTCGGAGACGGGGACGTCCCTGGGACGGGGGGACGGCGTCTCGGCGTTTCGGGCGGCGCCACTCAAAGCGCCACCGCCGCCAGAGACGGCGAGATGTCTCCAAGACAGGGAGACGTCTCCGAGACGGGTGCGGGGGGACGGCAAGGAGTCTCCTTCGTTGTGGGGGGACGCCTAGACGTCTCCCGTGGCAAGCAAAAAAGACACATAAAAAAACAAAAAGTTGAATGCATTTTTAAAATGTTTTAATGTTTTTTATTTATTGTATTGGATTGTGGGGCCCATCCATTCCTCCTCCTTTGTTTAAAACCCTTCTATTCTTCATTTTGATTCACATTTGCATTTCTCATTTTTTGCAACAGCAAGAAGAAGAAGAGTGAAGAGCTGAGATAAGGGTTTGTGCAAGAGTGAAGAGAGTGTTTGCAAGTGAAAAAGGAGAGCTTAGGAGCAAGAAGAAGAAGAGGAGGGTGGTTCTAGGTTCCGGTTCACCGAATCTTGTTGAAGTTTTTAAAGCAAAAGGTAGGGTTTCTAACTTTCTCAAGAATTTGTATGATTTTGAAATGCATGTTTATGAATGTTTTTGTTTGTTTAGACGACCTTTGTTATCATTGGACTCTTTGAAATATCTATTTCGGATTGTTTAAACCGACGACTTCCACTCTGTTCGAACTATATTCAAAGAATTTAAAACAAAAATTTAAAAGAATTTTAAAAATATTAAAAAAAAATAGTATAAAACGAAAATTGACTTCCAATGGTTCCGTAGGATTTGGGCTTTTCTGAGCCGATTTCAGTATGTAAGAATTAACAAAAAAAGTTAAAATTTTTTAACTTTTTTTGTTAATTCTTACATACTGAAATCGGCTCAGAAAAGCCCAAATCCTACGGAACCATTGGAAGTCAATTTTCGTTTTAAATTTTTTTTTTTTTTTTTTTTTAATAAATTTTTTCCAATATAGTTCTAAGAGAGTGGAAGTCGTCGGTTATGATTATCATTTATAAATTATAAATTTCAATAATTTAGCTTTATTAATTTTTGTTTTTTCATTTTGTGAAATGCAGTGTCACAATGAATACTCATAGTGATGATGAGATGGAATTTCATTCAAATAGTGGCAGTGAATCAGAATATGAGCCTGAGCCTGAGGTTGGGGTTGAGGATGATGATAACACTGTTGAGAGGGGTGACCATGAGAGTGACATTGCGATTCCGGTTGGGCCAAATCAGCAAGGGGCCCAAACTAGTTCCACTTCCATGGGTACTGGTTTTATACTATCTGGTACTCCATCTACTGATTGCCCCTCCCCAGCTTTGGCATAGTGGGCTAAGGGTAAGTTTGATCCAAAATCTCCTTTAAAACAATTTGCCACTAGAATAACAAGCGGACAAGGAACAGGTGGCACAAGAAAGTGGAGATGCAATATTTGTGGTGAAGATTGGTATGGTAGCATCACTAGAGTGAATGCACATTTCCTCTTTTGGACAGGTAAAGGTGTCCAACCATGTAAGTTTTTGGGTAAATCCACAAACTTGAAGATTAGAATTGAATTCAACAAGCTTTGGGGAGTTCCAGAGGACTTGGGCCTTCCAGTGCCTACTACTTTGGCTGGTAGGCAACAGATTCAGACTATACAGGAGGTGCATGAGCAACAAATACAGGGGCAACAACACCGACGCATGTCTTCTTCTAGACCACAGCATAGAGCTTCATCTACTTCATTGCCAGGGGCAGCCTCCATACCTTCCTCTACTTATAGCTCTATAGGTGTAGCAGCAGCTGAGACGAGCAAGGGGAAACGCAGGGCACAGTCTAGTGACAACAACCCTATAGCAAAATTGTTTGCAGCCCAAACGAGAGAGAAGTTAGATGCATACATTGGGAGAATGTTATTTGCCAATGGCGTTCCACTTCACATTGCTCGGTCTCCTTATTTTAAGGAGGCATTTCAGAAAGTAGCGAAGGCGGGATTACCATCATATGTGCCACCAGGTGAGCACAAATTGAGGACTAAAATCTTGGATGATGAGTATGCCAAGATTGGTGAGTCCATGGAGACCATGAGGGCTGTTTGGGAGGAATCGGGGTGTAGCGTTGTCATGGATGGGTGGACGGACATTAGACACCGTCCACTCATCAATGTCATAGTCACATGTACAAAGGCCCCATTCTTTCTTAGGGCGGTTGATTGCTCGGGGCATCGAAAAGATGCTGATTTTAAGTTTCAGATTCTTCGGGAAGCCATTGAGGAGATTGGGCCACAAAATGTGGTCCAAGTAGTGACAGATGCAGCTCATGTGTGCAGAGCTGCAGGGAGGCTTATTGAGGCCACATATCAGCATATTTGGTGGACTCCTTGTTGTGTGCATGCTATGAACAATGCTCTAAAGGACATGGGGAAGATTAGTTGGATAAAGGGAGTGGTGAGTGATGCTAGAGATGTGCAAATGTATATCTGCAACCACCACACCTCACATGCACTATTTAGGAGCTTCGCCAACAAGGAGTTCTTGAAGCCAGTTGAGACACGATATGCATCCTATTTCATTCTCTTGGAGAGAATGCTTGATTTGCAGGAGCCACTGCAACTAATGGTTATGACAAATGAATGGAATAGGTGAGATGGTTCCAGGTCAGAGCAGGGGATAAGGGTGAAGGATATAGTTAAGAGTGATGTATTTTGGAGCGATGCAAAATACATTGTTTCTATTATTAGGCCAGTCTTTGAGGTGATCAGGTATGGAGATGGGGATGCACCCACACTTGGAGAGGTGTATGAGTGCATTGATTCTATGCTTGGGCAGATGAGGGTAGTTGTGCGAGAGAAGGACCCCACATTAGCCTTCTACAATGATCACATTCGGCCTATTATTCAGCGTAGATGGGACAAACTTAACACACCCTTACACATGGCTGCATATGCATTGAATCCGAGGTGGTACATGACTAGCCCTGGTAGAGTTACACCACTTCACGATGATGAGGTGATTTATATTATTATTATTATATAACACTTTAAGACTTAGATTCTTATCATTTTATAAATTAAAATCATTTACATTACTAGTATCTTGATTCTTCTATTTGCTAATAATTTGTACTTTTTAAATTTTTTCAGGTGAAGGAAGGGTTCTTCAAGTGCATAGGCAGGATGTATGACCCTGAGACAGCAGCTAAGGTTCGCATTGAGTGGACCAAATTTGCTACTCTTAGGGGTTACAAACAAGCGGCAAAGGCGGATATCAAGACTATGGCACAAGAGGATCCCATTTTGTGGTGGTCAGCTTATGGACCAAAATCTACAACCACCACACTAGCTATTCGTTTGCTGTCCCAGGTACTTAGTTCCTCAACTTTTAACTTTTCATTGTTTATTGTTCAATGATCATTGTTCAACTTCTAATTCCCGGGTCTTACATTAGCCAATTATTTTTCATCTCAGGTTTCTAGTTCCTCAGCTTCTGAGAGGAATTGGTCTACATATAGCTTCATCCACTCTCTTAAGAGGAATAGACTTACCTCTCAAAGAGCAGAGAAGCTAGTGGCTGTACACAGTGTGTTGCGTATCAATGACCGCACCACAAGTGTGTACAAGGAAAGCCCAGCATCACGATGGGATGTAGAGCCTGAGGAGCCATCGCAGATTGATGAGGAGGATGCTTTAGATCCAACCACAGGGCTAGTTGGTGTTCCCTTTTCAGCTCTTGATCTTGGAGAGACTGATAGTTCCAATGGTGATGAGTTTCAACCTCCAGGGGATGATCATTGATCATTGATCATTGATTTGGCATTTTGATTTGGACTCTTGGAGACTTGTAGTTTTTGTTTGCATTATATACTTATTTTGATATCATGGTTCATGGTACATGATACTTAATTGTAATCATCTTTATGTCATGAGTCATGACTCATATGATCATTGATTACTATTAGATAGTAGAATCTAGATACTCATACTATTGATCTGAAGACTGATATATAGACTAATATTTATTATTTCGAATATTTTTTGATGTTCAATGTTCATTGTTTGTTTGTTATAACTTATTTGATCATTAATCATGACGTTCTAGTTGAAAACTTCAGTGCAATGTTCAATGTTTTTTACATCTATGTATCTTATATTGTATAATTGTAGTGCATCTTTTCATAACTAGCATTTTAAGTATCATATGTATAGTACATACACCCCTGCTCCCTTCGCCACCCCCCCATCCCCTGCCGCCGTCCCCTCGCCGTCCCCAAATCAAGGTCCCTCTGTCCCCCCGTCTCGGAAACTTGTCCCCCCGTCTCCTAGGGCGGTGTAACTATGAGAAAAGGTTACAGCAAATGGGAATGTCAAAGATGTTGTAGCATAGGATGGAGAGGTGCATGCACAATAAGAAGTGAGTGTAAAAGAGGATGTTGAGCACCTTTGATGGATGAGGTCAAATTTTGACCAGTTTAGTCCCACGAGAGCAAAGGAGAGAACATTACATTTGATGGCAGAGGATGGACTATGGTATGCTTGAATCCCACAAGGAGAAGAGTTGAGAGAGGTGAGATGAGGAAGAGAGTTGTGAGAAAACGTGTTTGGAGGAGGAGATTGAGATATGGTGGGCGTAAATCCACGAGAGAGAAGAGGAATGAAAATCACACTCTGTCAAGGAGGAGGATCCATGTCTCAACAAAATGCTAGAAGAAGAAAACAATGAAAGTTTTTAATGCGTCTACTTTAAGCAGCGAATTTTGTTGCAGCTGGTTTACAACCTAGAAGGGTAGTTCTACTACTCAACTTCATTTTGTGAGCTATACTCACAAATTTCCTACTCAAAAGTGTCTGATGCAAGAGCATTCAAATGCACGGCCGATCAACATCAATTAAAAAAAATCAAGTTGGGTTTTCCTATTTTAGTTTAATTTTCTCTGGTTTTGATGATGTTTGCCAGCTCTTGCTTTCAAAAGGAAATTTCATCCAGTATTAACGGCATCATTGTTTGGAAGGGATTTCATCAAAAATTATAAAGATCAAAGTCAGTTTGCAAGGCTTGATGATCATTTCAAAGATGTCTCTAAACAAAGGATTTGGCAAAACCATGTCAATCAAGCCTCAAATTTCAGGATCTCAATAAAACTTATAACCCCAACATCCTGAAGAAAATGAGCAAAAGGGCACAAAGAATCTCAATACCCCAATCTGTGAGGGTGAACATTAGGCTTTTTGCTAGACCCTTACCTCGATGATGGGGAAGAAAAATAAGGGTTTCAATCAGTCGAACCTTGACACCCCTATACACGGAGGGTTGAATTGAGCATTCAGCAATAACGTTAACCCAATGACCAATGGGAAAAAGGCATGGATTTTCAGTCTTCCCAGATAGAAAACAGCCTACTCACATGTAGATATGCTTCGATTTCCCAAGAGATGACATTGCACTGATGGCCAATGCATGTATATAAAAGGTCTGAGCAAAACCCAAACCCCTGTCAATGAACAATTGGAGATCAGATGAGGACAAAGGCTGGAGTTCCTAGCAAAATAAGCTGACTCGGAGACGAAGGACTAAAGCATAGCAAAAGAGGCCCCTGGGAAGGCCACAAACAGTGCTCTTTTGGAGTTCCTACAAATGCAAGAATCCCCAATTAAGTATTTGACACAAGGTTCCTAGAGAACCCAAAATCTCCAACAAGACAAGCAAGTTGAAACTATCATCAGTTCCTAGAACAAAACTCTCCTACAAGTTCCTACCATTGTTTGAACTTCAAATTTAAAGGGAAAAAGGCAGAAATGAAAATCACTGACATGGAGTTCCTAACCGGTTCTGATGCTATAGTAAGTGATTTGAAAGACTCCCAAAGACAATATGTGGCAGATTTTGACAAAATTGTTATAGAAACAGCTAAAACTTCTCCCAACAATTGCACTACCAATGAGAAAGTATAAAAGAAAAGACATACGTCAAGGCGATTAATCGAAAGACCACTATCCAGTTCCTAATCGATTGTTAATGGTTCAACTTCCTGTTAGAAGAAAAATGAAGTTGAAGAAGTGTCATGATGTCATTGGCCAATTGAGAAGACAATTTGGCTAACATCAAGAAGGCTTTTCGGAAGCCGAGAGGAGTTTGAGGAGTGGCATAGACAAAAAGGGGTAACTGCCTCAGGATATAATGAGGGTGGGTTAGAGATACCAGGAGAGAAAAAGGCCATAAACATATAGTCACTTGTGAATGTAAAATCTGAATATACCCGTAATTTCTAAAGCAAGTTAAAAGTGAATAAATTTCTGCTTAGTTGTTATTATTTTATGGTGTTGGCATTGTTTGGGTTGCATGGCTAGGCAGTCAAGTAAGACTTCCTAGCCACAACTCCATCACTCTTCCCTTGATTCTTGAATATACAATATACTTCATGGACTTGTGACCTTTTTATGAGGCACACTCCCACACAACTGGACTTTGTTTTAAAGATCAATCAAAATTTAGCTTCATCATTCCAGGGGAACGTTTGTTCCATTTTTGCCAATTCCCTAATGAGCTTCTTGTCTCTTATCCCATTAAAGGGAAAAAGTTTAGGGTGGAGTTAGAAAAGAGCTCAAGTGTACAAGTGGGTGGACTTGGTTCCATCAGAGAGTGATCCAAGCAGTTCATGGTGATACGTTTGAACCCTACCTTAAAGAAGATGTCCCAATGGCCATAGTGAGGTGCCTAGGAGCTAATATCATCAACTATACTCAGCACTACTATTCATGTTAGTGGAAAAATAGCTTTGATTTTAGTCACTGGTTGGCAGAAATTTGTTTGTAGAAATAAAGTGTAGTCGTATGATTAATTAAGTGGTTTACAAATATGCAATGAAATTTAAAAGCATGCATCTCCATTCTTTCTCTGGTTTGTCACACATCTTATGCTCTACAAGCTTTGCATTCATCCAACTGTATAGACTTACAATACTAGCTAGTTGGAGAAATTATTTTTCTATACCAACTTCGTCCCTTCAATGGCAAGGAATTTTACATCCAACAACAGTGTTCTAAAGAGTTTTTAACCTCCTTCGAGTTTCTACATTTTCACTCATTTGCTTCTTTTGAGAGCAACTAATTTTGATAATACTTCTAGGGAAATAAAAAATTTCATTCTCAGTTCAATAAATTAAAATTATCTTTATACATATTGACAAGACATCTATAATAAGGTTTAGAAATACTACAGAGTGTGCCTGATCTGTATAAGAAGTTTTTGGGTTAATTATATTAGGGTTTGTAGCTCTCAGCACTGTGCATCCAGCTTCCAAACCCATCTTTGGGCATGAAATATTACCTATCTTTCTTTCTAGAATTCAGCAACATAATGAGCTTCCAGAAGCATTCATTGTTAATCCATCCTTTACTGACAGTGGTTTATTTCAGTGTGCTTGACAAAGTCTATATCAGATATGTATTCATCTGTCAAGAAAAAAAAATGATGCTATTGTCTTACTTTTTTATATGTCAGCCTTAACCCTCCCATTATCAATCTACAGGCATGCTAATGCACTGCAATCTAGAGAAATAATTTACCAAAGAAAAGGCCTGTAACAAAAATAAAATTTCTCTCAAATGAAGTTTCATGGAGAATTAAAAAAAACTTTTAGGCATTGAAATACATCGTAGCAGTGTGTCTGGCTACAAATATGCTGCAAGAATATCATATATAATAAACTGAGACAACTCAACCTTTAGAAGAAAAAAACATAACATCAAATCTAAAGAGATCACCTGTGTATCATATGTGCCAACTCTTTGTCTAGGTATGCAAAGATCATAAGCCAAGAAGGGACGTCCTGATAAATCCTACATTCAGATAATGAGAAGGGCAACTCAACATTGTGTATATTGATTGACAGATACTGAATATTTATTAACAGATATCCAAGTTACTAAGGGCAAAACAAGTTAGAAACCCACAATAAGAATCTGTACATCTATGACGGCAATAAACTTCCAGCCAAATAACAATTTGACCAAATTAAAGCGGCTATTTATTTCCGCAGAACCAACTGTATTTACAATAAGACACTTCAATTGCATGACCCTTAGTGTAAGATAATTGGCAATAAGTGGCAATAAGTGGCAATTTTCTTGTTTCTTGTTTCTGTCATGAACTTTTTAGTTTAATTATTTATACAAGAAATAAAGCTGCAATCTCCTTACATCCTTCTATTATTGTATGTTACAGGTCGTAGCATCATTATCACTGTCACAATGAGCAACAACAGAACGAGTGAGGATGAGAGGGTTGAAATTGGAAGTGAAAATGACTCATCTGATGAAACCAGCAGAGAAGTGGGTGGTGAGGGAAATCAAACTGAAACAAGCTCTACTTGGAGTGGAAATTTCAGCTGCTCTTCTGAAATCCTCAAAAAATGTGCCATGGGCCTCTTTGACTCAAAATCACCATTAAGAAATTTTGCAACTAAGGTACCAGAAAAGCTTGGGACAGCTGAGGGAACTAGAAAGTAGAAGTTCAACTTGTGTAATGAAGAAAGGTTTTGCAGTATTACGAGAACTAATGCTTATTTCCTTCTTGTTTGAGGCAAAGGTGAACAAATATAAAAAGAGGTGAATAAGAAGTTGAACTACAGGGCTGAAATATTAAAATTATGGAGTTGCAATGAGGGTAAGGCGCCCATATCATGCACTTTACCACATAGAAATGGAGCTGATTGGATTTCTGCAGTTTCTTCTTCTATTTTGCAAACTCAAAGGCTACAAATACCATCCAGTTCAGGGGTAGAAGATGCTACGGGAAAATGTAAGATGGCTAGCCCATCTTCACAACCATTGGCAGATCTATTTAATGTGCAAGAAAAGGATGAGGCAGATGATGTCATTGGCAAATTCTTCTTTGCAAACGGCATTCTATTCCACGTGTCCCGCTCTCATTATTGTAAGGAATCTGTGGCAAAGATAATGGGCCGGACCTTCATATGTATCACCTAGTGGACGAGATTGAGGACAACAATCTTGGATCAAACTATTCCAAGATTAATATTTTGATGGAGAAGATGAAGAAAACCTAGGTCACAAGTGGTTGCAACATAGTCGCGGATAGGTGGACAGACATTAAGCATCGTCCACTGATCAATATCATGGTTACCTCTACAACAGGTCCTTATTTCCTTAGAGCTACTGATTGTTCAGAGCATAGCAAGGATGTTCATTTTCAGTTTCAGATCCTGAACGATGCTATAGAGGAAATCGGGCCTCAAATTGATGCAGGTAGTACTAGTAACAGATGCAGCCCATGTGTGTAGAGCAACAGAGAAGATGATTGAGGCCGTCTATAGACATATTTGGTGGACTCCTTGTTGGGTGCATGCCATGAGTAATGTAGTCATACAAAACCAGCAGCCCTCTCCTGATGCTCTTAAGTGACAAAAAGATGCAACTCAGTTTGGAGACATTTCATAGCAATAAAAGTGCCCCGGCTCATACTACGCTACCCAGAAATTCAGAACGCAATCCCCTATAATTATTAGCTGCTGTTTACAGCTGAATAGTGGCTGCCTGAACTCCCAAACTCTGACCTCTAAAGGCAGCGATCTGCACAAAAAAACACCCACTGTACTCTGCAAATTGTTTCTGAGATGAAACGCTTGTTTTGTCTTCCAATTCAAACACCATATAAGCACAATGATAACTCTGATTTAAACCACCCTCTAGCACAATTCAACAGTATAGTTTCAATCAATTCAAAGTGCACCAGATTCTGAAGAATTCATCATTCTTCCAGCCTTCAAATGCTGAAACCCTTGGCTCAACACTAAAAAATACTAATTAACCTAACAACAATGATTACAAATGATTCCTAACTTGCTTGCAAGGTCTCAATCAAAGTGAAAGGTCTCTCTAAACCCTACTTGTTTTGATATAATGAAATTGTATCCTAGCAGAAATTTTGGGTACTCATAACTTGGGGACACTACAGGCAGTTTGAGCATGTTCCTACTAGCTTGAAGGAAATTATGATGAATAAATTGCCCCAAAACAATGGTCTAGTCCTGGTTAGATTTTCTTGCCACTTGTCCCTTGGTTACTATTGACACAAAAGCTTGCACCCTAGCCTGAGGGAATACTTCTCAGGCAGCCTCGTGTAACATGGAAACAATCTCGAAAGTGTGGGACTTTGCAACTTGAGATTGAGTCTCCGGATAAGGCTGGTTTCCTTTACTATCAAGATGCACCTAACTGATTCTTGAGAGGAAAAGGGAGAAGGAATGCATGTAAGAAAAGTTACCTAATCTAATCTAGAGAGTGATGCACCAAATAGTATATGGGTCTACTTCTTTTCCAATGAATGCACTAGAACTTAAGAGATTTCTCAAAATATACTATTACCTACACCTTTTCAATCTCAATATCCTAGATAAGCCAAAAGATAACACAATCAGAGAAGGAATACAATGGATTCACTTGATCTAATTAGTCACCAAGTATGAACATGATCATATGGTATTTCAACTGTCAAAATACATTCAGCAAGTGAGGCCACAGGAGTGTACACACACTTGGCTAACAGAGAATGGATACAACTAAGAAGATCTCTATTGAGCATAGGCAAAACTACAGAAGAACTCTGAAAATCAGAAAAGAAAGAGCCCTTAAGAAGACAACAAAACTTTCTTTTGTAGTTCAAGCATAGCTCCCCGTTGCTTCACAATTTCATTCATGCATTTAAAACTGTCAAAGGGCGACCAGATGAAATCTAGATGATGGATCTGATCCAGTACACCTTCAAAGGCATGGAAATCATCAACCCTGACTGGGAGAAACCTTGATCTTGACATAAACGGTGCCATTAATGCAAAAAAATCCCTCGAAATGGATAACCAAGAGGCAGGAAGCATGTCTTTCACATTTTTTAGCATGGCCATAACTCGGGAGTTGTTGGGATCAATCGTGGAGATCAGATCGAACAGGAAAGCCATTACTTCTCCCCTAGTTGGCTCAACAAATCAGCAAGTTTGACCGCTTCATCATATAACCCTTGCCACTTTTTAAAACTTAACCGCGATGTCTCATGGAACCGTGGACTTAACTGCGACTAACCGTCAACAAGCACCACTGCTTACTCCCGGGCCCGCAAGGACACGTGTCCTCAAGGCACTTGCCCACATTGCCTAAAATCCTCGTAGCTTCAAAATGCGGAAAAGTGCCAATCGTCGATCAACAAACGATCGATGATCATGAGAGACCCTAGCTACTACTGCACTTTCCTTCAATGTTTTTGGGCCCATTGAACATTCAACATCCACCTCATTGAACATCTAGACCCTCAATGAATAGAAACCCCGCCTTACACCAACTCATCTAACATTTTGTCCACCTCGCCTGCAACTCACAATCCACGAGGTGGCAAGGCGTTTGCACGCATTCCCTAAAAGATCTACAACTTCATAATGTGAAAAAGCACATGCCATTGATCATCTTTCATCCGACAATGAAACATAATTTGGCCCACCTTACTGACTATGCCAGAACCTAAACCAATCAGAACTCGCTCGTATGCCAACTCAACCTGACAACTTGAATGACACCTTTTTACCTATAGCCCACAATGGAAACAAGTCCCACAAATACACATGGCAAGATGTCGCTTCCCTACATTGTTTAAACATTGAGCAACTCCAGAAAGCGGGGAAGCGCCAATCGTAGATCCATCTAAGATCAGAGGGTCGGGAAAGTACGGGCCCACAGAAATATAAAACACAAAACTTAATTTTGGGACTTCAGATATAATGCGTATAACCAAGGTTAAGAATAAAATATTACTTCACGTTTAAATATTTGAAAATTCAAATATCCAACCGACCGTTGGACATTTTGTCAAATATGAAATATGAATTTTGGTGGGAGGGCAAAATAGCTAATAGTTACTCCAAGAGATGGATCTAGTTCTAGTTGAACATTACTACCTCTTGTGGATTGGCTACTGCAAGAGACAAATCAAGTCCTACTTGGACACTCCTGTCTTTTGTGGGCCAAGTGAACTATGTGTACACTCTTATATATTCATGTGTATGCTTTATGTCTAGATAGATTCATGTATCCACTTTGTGCGTGTTTCGTGTCTACGTACATTCATGTGTCTACTTCATGTTTTCAAGTGTATGCTTTGTGATTGCTATATATTTCTACAATAATCTATGTTACTCGAAAACGCGTTTCCTGCCCTAAGCATTGAGTTTCGGAAACCATCCCCGTTTCGGAAACCGTCCCCGTTTCGGGGACTTGGGGATGGCCGAAAATGTTTTCAAGCCGTCCCTACCCAAGCAAAAAAATCAAAAACCCGTCCTCGAAAATTCGGAAACGGTCAACGCGTTTCCAGATGGTGTTGACCGTCCCCGGGACTCCGTAGTTGTTTCCTATCCATCCTGGGGACTACTTGAAGTTTCCAATTTTAAAATAAAATTCAACTTTAAAAAAAAACATTACTAGTGATATGCAATTTTTTATTGTTTTCCCCTGGGGTGTAATAGAGAAAATATTAGATCACACTCTACCTAGCTGTTGTTCATGATTAGTTAAATATTTAGAAACATAACAGTAATCCGAGTTTAGAAACAAACAATAATCTTAGTATCTGCCCAGAAAATTTCACTATTAAATTGTTAATATACAATACTTTTATTGTTTTCCCAAGGGTACAATAGAGAAAACATTTCACACTCTACTTTACGTAGCTATTATTCATGATTAGCTAAATATTTTATGCTAAAGTTTCATCTTTTGAAGCTGTTATAGTGTAATATCTTCAAATAGGGATGCTAGGAAAAGATAACAAATATTATAAACTAGGGCACAAACATTCTGAATATTTATTTGCATTCAAATACGTCAATTACAGCTCAAATATTATGTCAGAATCAGATCTGAGTTTATCAACTAAAGATAGTTTTTTAGATTATATTCTAAGTTTAGAAACATACAATAATCTTAATATCTGCCCTCGAAATTTCAGTCTTGAAATACAACCTTCCTTACTATTTCTGAGATAAAATAGAGATGGATATGCAGATTTTGATACTCGACTTGCCCAGAAGTCTGCTGTCCAAAAAACATAAATATAGGGTTTACACATATCAAACATGCAAAGTCGTTCTTGAAATGATGGCCAAGTTATAATGGCCCAAAATGAAGGTTTCAAATCCTAGTGCAATTAATTACAAAGGTGCTGAAACACAGCACCAAATTAAGTTGCTCAGGTCAGCTATAAAATCCGCTAGCTAAAAATGTCTTTCAACAATATATATATATATAGCCGTCCCCTGCCGTCCCCTATTTCAGCCCCAAAAAAAACCGTCCCGAAAACCCGTTTCCTCGTCCCCCCATCCCCCGTCCCGAAAACTCGGGGTAACATAGACAATAATACTCTAAATAACTTATGTTTCTCTGCAGGTTACTACCAGAATAATGAGATAAAATATTTCACAAGAATGTGGATAGTTTTGATGTTGATAAAGTTCAATTATTTGTGAATTTGAAACACAATTTTCTGAGTAGAAAAAATATAGACCGAACTCCAATTGCTTGCACTTGTTAATTTCTGTACTTGCAATTTTGATTGATCTGATTTGGAAATATATATTTGTTTGAAACGACATGTCTCTCCATTAACATGTCAATGTGCCATTCCATAATTGGCGTCCTTAAACAAACTAATATTACCCGATAATTATCGATGATATAAAACATGTAATCAGACATATATCTGATGTCTTAATCAATGCAAATCATAAATTATCATGGTCAGTAATTAATGTCTAATATCGATTAAATTGATAATCACTACATAGCAGGAATAATGATCTTCAATATCAATTTAGATGCACATCGATAGTTACAGATTTGTACTTGGAAAATAACAGTAATAATAATCGATTATCATGAATGATAATTTGATCTTTAAATAGTCATATGTATATCAATATACCTCCTGTATATTCATACACATGCATGCACAGAATCATAGATCATTTTATCATTCATGTTTATCTGACTGAAGTGATCATTATCAACACTCCCTCTTTGCTAGGGAAAATAAATTTATCCAAGTATCTAACACAATAGATCCATTTACTGCAAGAAAGAGATATCACCTTAATGTGATATCAAGGATATGGTATACACAATAATATCATGTCACGTGATATTCTCCATAACTAAAGATATCCATAATATGGTATGTGCACTGACATCAAGTCTCATGATGTCTACCATATGGATATTTAATCATGGTATATCCACGGATACAGTGCCACCATGATATTTAATCAATAAGACCAAGTTTACTAAAGGTTAACTAAATAACATCCTCAGTCTTCTCCCTCTCTTTCAAGGTTGCCTCTAATAACATGTCAAGCTCCCTCTGAATTTCAATCTACCTCTTCCTGCAATAACATTCTCAGAGGAAAAGATCAACGCACATATCTCATATAGTAAGTATAGAAATACAAAAAAGAGAGAAAGAATAGTTTTGATAAATGTCTAATTGAAATATACAAGCATCTATTCCATCTTCTATATATATAAGAAAAGTTATATAATAAACTCGTTTAACAAATATAAACAAATTTTGTATTAATAAAACAAGTCACCTTTACATAACATAACTCACTTGTTTGACCTCCTATAATTTCAGGTTTCATTTTGGTGGCCCTTCATGACTTTATATTCTGTACTTTCTCTTATTGTGAGTGACATATTAAATACTTATAAATCCATTTCAAATGTGGTGATTATATGAGTTTTGTCTTCTTTTATTATCACTCCTTTACTTTACCTTTATGGTAGACTAACTTGTACTGATTTGCTCTTATCCTTGTCACCTTCATATTCGACCAACCATAATTTATTGTGTCTCTCATTATTTTCTTATTAATTTATGCATGGGATGGGTCCTCTTTGCTCCTGTGGCACATGAGATGGCTCACCCGGAAATGTATGTTTAAAATTCTTTTGTAATATTCACATATAATGCCTAGTCATCTAATATACTAATCCATATCGTGCTTATTAGGCGGTGATAATGATAGACATAAAATACAAAGTGTCTCCCGTAAATGAACAATGATGAATGCACAATCAGTCATGAACAAAACATACGAACAGTGAGTCTTCTATCAATACAACTTCTGCAATGACAGTTTATAGACAGGGATCCCTCCCTCTTATCCCCTTGTCCACTTGTGATCAAAATACTTTTCACTACCTCCAATCACTTGATGGTATTATATCTCTCTTTTCAATATTGCTGTAGTAAGATCCTCTTACATGTTGACTCCCTTAGTTTCAAGATATCAGTAATACTTTATCTTGTTTCAAAACAACTATAACTGATGTGCAATTTGCTCTCATCCAACTGTTCTCATTATCATGTCTCTTCAAGACCAACTGGTTTGTTATTTAAGCATATATAAATCACCCATTTATCTAATTTGTATCTGTTAGCAACTAATTGCCCTCTTTATTCAATCAGTATCTAATGTTGAGACACATTTTAGAGACGCTGATCGAAGTTCCTTTACCACCATATGAGACCACTTCTGAACAGTTTGAATGATATGTTTCGCTCGTTGATTGTGCTTTACCACATGCTTAGTTGGATATGCATCCGTAAGTGATGAGATGAATGTTTTCTTCTAATACAATGATGTTTCCTATCACACAGTCACGATGACTAGGTCTGCAATACTTTTGGATGCCAACTTCCCTGTCAAGATAGCAGAGCATGTATTTCTTCATTGACCACTGGACGACCTGGACTGCTGACCAGTAAACTCCTTTCATCCTTGTGTTATATAATCGGTTTGTCTATCCAGATTCAGTGGCACCATCAATCACTAGTCTCACTTGCCAGTGAAGTTGACTCAAACTTGATGATGCCCTTCATCACTACATGTATCTTCCTCATCTATGCACTGATTATCTTCGATTTGTTCATTCTGCAACTACGTATACGTGTGGGAGCCTTTGGATTGTAAGGAATTTCAGAAATAATTATACTCGCCGGTTTTTGTCTTATTTTCTCATTAGATTCCTATTCCTTAGCGACGACATTCAGCATCAAAACATCTGGAACCTGGATTCATCACACAGACCACCATACTAGAAATTTGCAAGTAATTATATAAATGGCAGTTCATCATAAATCACGGGAGAATTCTGAGATGGACTACACTTACCCTCATTTTAATTTATACTATTCTGTATATTTCTTCCTAAATACTTGTATATATCACCAGTCCTAGGAAAGAGCACTGCTCTAATACCATGTTGAGTTTCTAGGATCGCTGCAAATGTACTAATAATGTCATTTTATTGATTGTGTTCCAAATGCAAATGAAGGCTTATAAATATGAGAGGAGAAGACATATCTCATGAAGAGACATGTCTCTACTCTCTACAGTTAAACAACACTAGTTAACATATTAATATAATAGGAATATAAATAATCATATATGTAACTCATCTTAAGCATATAAGTAATATTAATATGTTAACCATTTATTATTATATTATTATATAATAATGTATAATGTATATATATATAATATATATTATATTACATATTATATATATATATATATATATATATATATATAGAAGATATTTACCTGAAAGATGATTTACCGTCAATAAGGTATCTCATGTCAAAATCAATCTGACAAAAGCTAAAACCTTAACAGATACTGACTGAAGAATGAAAATTGTAATAATAACATAGTCGGCTTAGAATATAACATGTACTTTGTTGTCAGATAAATATCTGCCTAGAAATGTCTAACAGATTTGAGGTGATCATTGACACATGTGAACCAACAAAGTATTCAATTAAGGCATGATTTATGGGTCTTGCACGAAATCGTGTAAGGTAGACCTGGAGGCATCAGTTGATCTTTTAAAAATTGTGGGTGCCACCCGGATGCCACTCAAGGCATCCAAAGTGACTAGCATCCGGGTGACACCCACAACAATAGTTGGGAAACTCTCACTCGGCACAAAATCAAATTCTCATGCGGAATGCTGATGGTGGGAAGCAAAATAGTAAATAGTTTGTGTCAAGATAGAAGTAAATACATCATTACAATCATATCTTCCTCTTCCCAGCTCTACTATAATTCTCTATTTTATATAATAAATATAGGCTATGTGTCTTTTGTTTTTTTTTTTTTTTTTTTTTTAATTATTTATTTTTAAAGAGTTTTTTTGAAAAACTCCCTGAGTTTTTTGCAAAAACTCGACAATTTTTTTGCTTGCCAAGTTGCAAGTAAATCTGAGAAAAACTCGCCAATCCTAAAAACTCAACGATTACTTCACACTCGCCAATTTTTTGGCAATTATACCAACTATGCCCACAAGGCACCCATCTGCCTCCAAGCTTCTGTGTGCATCCACTTTGGTATCCAATCATTCAAGGCAAGTATCTGTATCTTAGATAAATATTATAAAATATGATGGAAGATATCTCAGCATGACAAATTGAAAAGCTATATTAAAACCAAAGTAACAAGAATCGGAATCGGATCGGAATCGGCAAGGCCGAATCAAATCGTGAATCGGCCATGAATCGGAATCGAATCGGCCATGAATCGGAAAATTTAAAAAACCCTTGAAATTTAGTGAGTAACTTATTTCATAAACCCTTTATCGCTGATTCGATTCACCGATTCACAAAAAATCGTTTGGCTTGAATCGAATCGCCGAATCGCGTGAATCGCATGAATCGCCGTGATTCTTGGAACTATGATTAAAACACATCCGAGTCTGATGTAAAATAATGTCCAGGTGATATAGGAAATCATGGTTTAAATGATTAATGTCAACAATTTTCTTTTGGTGTTGCTTAAGCCAAGTAACATATGTACTGAGAAAAGCAATTAGCTAGGCTAAAATGGGCAATTATCCTCATATTCAAGGCAAGAACGTGCCTAAATGAGCACATATTTTTCAAAATTGTTTTAGTTAATAAATCTCTAGCCCAATTAAGTGTGCATTTTGATGTCTTGCATTGTATCATTACTGATGCATTGTATCAATTGACATTTTTCGTCCATATTTGCATATAGTAAAAGAACCATCTTTTAACAAACCTCATGACACCAATGGTTGACAACAGGTAAAGTTTGAAGGGAACATTTATTCATTTCATTATAAACTTCAAACCATTCCTCGTGTCTAACCATTTTAATGCACAAACGTGGGTTCTTATTATGCAGTTTTAATACTGCAAGACTTAAAGTAACAAAGCATAAATAAGCATAAATTTTGTCTGTTGGAAGCATTTACCAAGGCAACATGTACAAGAGCCTCATCCAAGGGAGCTGAAAAATCTCCAAAGCGATAGATCCCTTTCCTATCTCCAAGAGCTTGCAGTAAACACTAAAAATAAGAATTGGAGTTTGTTATGTATATATGGATACTAAAGTGGAAAGCAAAACCAATTTTTGAGATCTGGCAAAGCAAGAATGAAACGTATCATTCAATTAACAAAGAACTCTTACATTTCCAAAAGCAAGAGCAACATCTTCATTGGTATGATGATCATCAATGTGGATGTCTCCACAAGCCTTTACTTCTAAATCAAAGATTCCATGTGATGCAATTTGCTGCCAAAAAAACATCATTACATTTCAAACTTAGATAGCTATAAGATAATTTACCAATAATCCATCCAATATTGTTCCTTCCTGAAGAAATGCATATTGGTGACGATTATGAAAATGTCAACTATCAGATAACTTGCATCTTCAATTTACTTCAACAAACAATGGATATTATGTGTGCTTGTGTACAGTGAATATAAGGTCTAAAAATATGCAACAAAATTTATTCCTCATAAACAGAGCATATGTTATTTTGGGACATAAAAGCAGCACATTTCACAGTAATCATTTAATTCAGTTGTATAGAATTATCCACACAAACTAGACCAGAATATTGCCTTATTTAAGTTATTTAATGGTGAGTATCAGTATGTTCAACACCTGCAGGCAACCTCACACCCCTACTGTCTTAAAGAGGTCTTAAAGACTAGAATAACTGACCATACATTGTTAGGATCAGTATAGTATATTGAGATTAGTATTTGTAGGAGCCCTTGGCTCCACATTAACAGAAGAAGATAAGGTACTATTGATCCTAAGAAAATTCAACGTTATGTTTGTCCATTCAAATGTTAATACAAATATACAGTGGGAGAATGATCAGCAATGTATCAGCCACTAAGACTTAAATGTTTAATTCCATCTGTTTCACCTCGTATAGTCTATATAATTGAATACAAGAACTGACCCCTTACCTTCACAATTTACAATACATACCACGGTATCATTACTCTGGAAAAACTCATGAGTAATTTGTTGCCCACTACATATACCATGTGATTTCTTAAGTTTTCAAAAAGTGGTTCTGTATTTTTTACTATTGAACTATCTTTTTTGTTAATACGGACCTATTATTTTGTACTTCCCTTTTACACTAAGGGCAGAAACTACACACAATATGCAGACAAAAAAAATATTTTAATGTTTTCTAAGTTGATGCTTTTATAGGCTATATAGTTATACGATAATACATCAATACTATGCAGTGATGTAAAACATTAAAAAAGCTTTAATCTGTTTTAGTTTCCTAAGTTTGGTAAGTTCTTTCCAATTTAAACATGAGAAACCGGAATTCATTTACACATTTTTCAACTCAAGTAAACAAAATGCTACTATAATATAAACACTAAGACCACAAGTGCATAATCCATAATTATATAAAAAAGCCTCAATCTGTAATCTTTGATCATTCCTCCTGAAAATAGGCCAAAAAAAAGTAACCCAAAAACATTGCTGTAATATCCCTTTTGACATTCATAGTGTGAGAGGTCCAACTGTCTAATCCACAGCTGTTTAGTAAGTGGATTCTCAGCATAGAATTATACATCATTAGAACTGTCACTACTGTCTATCAGGAAAATTGATTAATGGAATAAGGTGCTGACTTGATTCCCACCTAACAGTTATCAGTTCAGTTTGAGTTTGCCATCAATTTGAGTATAGATTTTTTAATTATATTGAATTCATTCAATATAGAAAGCATTGCGGAGGGAACAAAAGGCACTAGTCAAAAATTGAAAACAAAAATCACTTTCATTCTCAGGAATGGAACATTGTTTATAGAAGCAGAGGCATTTGGAGATGACAAGCCTTCAAGCATAGCAATCAGACAATCTTAGGCACAGAAACCCTCTACAATCATAATCCTAGACCATCATGGGGACAGAAACCCCCAAAGAGCAGGCCAATGTACTACGTGAATCTGAAACATCAGATGTATCAAACTAATTTGTTGAACCAACCTATGGAAGGTTTGAAAATGAAGTAAGTGAAATCAAATATCAATTTAGGGAACAACGGAAGTGGAAAATGTCAGATTAAATGCGGAAATTTTCAGTGTGATGAGATCTTGGAGGACAGGTGTCAACAGCTCATTGAGTTCTTCTCACAAAGCATGCAGGGTAATATGACTCAAGAACCCAACCACGCCATTGTTAAGTAACATGGATCTTTTCTGCAACTGTAATGATATGGCCATTGTAATCGATGTATTCCAAACGCAGATCCCAATCTCTTATAAATTTAAGAGTAGGAGACATGTCTCATGAAGAGACATGTCTGTATGATTAACCATTATTAGTTAATTTATATTAACAATATAGATCACAATATAACATATGTATTATATATAATATATATGTATAATATTATAAATATATATGATATATAAAATAATATATATATAATATAATATATATTTATAATATTATAATATATGTATATAGTATAATTATAATATTATATATATAAGATATATATATCAACATTGTATCTTATGATTAAATCAATCCGATTGTAGCTATAATCTTAACACTCCCTCTTAACTAGGGAGGATCTGTTATGGAACACAATATGCTCTCAAGCATATGGAGATATATAATATCAATATGATATTCCTGGAATGGCATATTTACGGATATCAACATAAATCTATCAACACACATATATATTAACATATATTACATATGGAATTTTCTTCAATTCACTATGAGGCTAAATTTCTGAACACTCCCTCTTTACCAAAGAGAGAATTAAAGCAATTATAATACAAGATTTAAACACCACCTTAAGTGTGGTCTATGATAGATTTAAGTTATGGTGTTTGGCAATATCTAGCCTGAAGAACTATAACGAATTGATTTTCATGGTGTCCGGCAAAATCCAGCTCGAAGAACCACGATGAGTTGATTATCAAGGTGTCCAGCAAAATCCAGCCCGAAGAACCATGATAAGTTGGTTATTAAGGTGTCCGGTAAAATCCATCCCGAAGAACCATGATAACACTTGCTCCAACACATTTTGATGTTAGGAGATAGATCATCTATTGATAAAGTCGTCACCTTACAATAGTTACCTTCTGGTTGATATGCTCGTTATCATGACTTCCAACACTCTAGGACAACAACTTAATGAAATCTATCATGATAACAGGTCTACCATTTATAAGATCTTCACCTTACAATGGTTACCTTCTATTTATATATGTCAATGAAAGATCGTCACCTTTCATTACATATATGTGAAATAGTAACCACCGTGAACCAAGTTAAAGGGTGGTACAAAGGCTTTCACCTCAATTCTATCTCATAGAGAAGAATACATTACAATAAATTTTACTTAGAACTTCCACTCATTGAGAAGATATCATTTACAAAGGATTGCACCTCAAAATTCTCCCTCTAAACATTGATCTTGGGAAGTCAGGTCCTCTAATTACTTCTTCAGAAACTCTCTTCACCCAAGGATGCCTATCGAACTCACTTTGAATCTGACATCAATCTTTTGATTTTCTAGTGATAAGTCATTACTTTCTCATGATGTATGCAGGGGTAGGCCCATCAAAATCATGCAGTCATATCATACTCTCTCTTAATGTAGAAGAATCTCATAATCTCAATCATCAAAAATGCTTCAAGAGCCTCACTTTATCCATCTTGATCATCAAGGTCTTTGAAGCTACTGTCATTAGATTGAATCTGCAAAATATTTGGTAGCATATGTAAAATACCAACCTTCTTTTCCTCTAAGAATATCCTCAACACAAAGGAAAAGATCAAGGCAAATAACCCTTATAGTATGTATAGAATTACAAATAAGAGAGAGACTACAAAGAGTATATAAATGCAAAAGACAAGAATACTTATCTGTACATGTAGATTCAGAAAATTTCTTCTTAGATTAGTTTAAAATGGAAAAAATCTCCCCTCTAAAGAAGGTTCAAGTCTATTGAAGATCCAAACATTCATTTAGCTTAACAGTAGGAGTGAACATGTCCTTCCATAAACTTGTCCACAATACGCCAATATCTTGATTGAGTATGATTGTGCCTCATGTATGAATTTTTATTGAAGCGTTGGTACCTCATCCAATTTGTGGGTAGATCAATATAGTACTATTGACGTATGTTGGGAACACTTGTGTTATATTCCTCACCTTAGAGTTATGTGGTAGGCAAGGGTAGGCAAGGCAGGTAATTTCATATGCCTTCCACATACTCAAAGTTCTACTTCAAAGTCTTTCCGTCTTATGATTCTAATTTGTTGATCATGAGAGCTAATTAATGATATGATTCATCATTCACGAAGGGTGTGTAACAATTACATGAGTACAAATTATTAAAATTTTAGACTAAATATATCTCCCCATTTGCTGGCCTGGTCTTACAGATTTTGTATGATGATAATTCCCTCTCTCTATTATTTCCCAGCGACATGTTTCTACAATTAGATTTTACTGAGTAGATTATATTTGTCATCGCCATCTTATAGGGACGTTTTGCTATCGAGTCCCAGTCTGTATATGGGTAGGCATTTTAATTCCAAAATTTGGCAGTAACATAATAGTTGATGTGAATACATATCTACGACATCATGCACTTAATATCTTCTCTAGAAATCATCCATATCTCTGCAATTTAACCTTTAGAGATATCCCTCTTAGTTGTTCTTGTCCATTCCTCAGTTGTAGCGATTTACTTTGATACAATCATGCTTTTTCCAAAAGTTAAAATTGGTATTAATGATCTCAACATCTTGATGAATTCTTCATAGCCATCTGCTTAAGTCTTATATATAGTGTTGACTGGATCTTCAGGTCCATGCTTTGCACGTTGATGTCTCTAGTATACTTCTCGTCCCTTTTGTATTTCTTCTAATTGGGAACATGGGTTTGACTGATGAATAAGATGAGTTGCCAATATCTCTTTTTCTTCCCATTTGAATATATTTGCCAGCTTTATTGAATAATTTGCGAATTCAATAGTCATTATCGATGGCTAATTTGTCAAAATTTCTTTCATTATTTGTCTATCAACTCTAGAGGTCACCATTATATTTCATTCCATGATAATCCACATTCCTTCATCGTTACTTGGTTCCATGTATCCTGCCAAATACCAATGGGTCTTTGAATGTATTTGTTTGTCCTTTATCGGCTGTTCATGATTGAGGATAAATATATTTGATTAATGTAAAGAGATAACTACTCTTCAAAGGACTAAATATGGGTAACGAGCAGAATACAAAAGATGACCAACGACGAGTGAAAGATCTTTGTCATATACTATGGTTGGGAATATCAAACCACAAACAAGAAATTTAATTATTTCAGAAATTGCCTTCAATCAAATCATAAAATATACTTTATCATTTGTGAATAAAGTAGTTTGGGGGAGTTCATGAGAACCTAGCAAAGAATGCATTGAATATCTTCACCTTACCATGTTGCAATCCCTGTGTTATTGGGTGGATGCATAAATAACAGGTTTGATACAGTGCAATTGTTGCAAAACTTTGCATACTGAATATGTGTAAACAGGCAGCCTAAATGCTTTATAGTCCCTCAATCCTTTTACTGTCGTTATTGCATGCATTCTGCAGTTACTAATGCTTGTCTATTGCAATTCACAACTATTATTGATGATTATCCATCTTAAATTGTCGCCATATTATATTTGCCGCAATCCATGTGATTGATGGTTTATTATAAAGATTATATAGACACGATATCTTTCAAGCCACGCCTTATATATCTCAGGAATAATTTCATTCAATAGTTGTCAATATTTTCAATTTGTACGGTTAGATCATGCTGAATAATACCTCTGAGCAAATGTTTCTGCATTTTAGTTGCTAGCGTGATCTTTACATACTCTAGTCACCATGGTAATGACAAGTATGGCTTAATCTATTCCTCGGGCATATGAGTTGATTAATGTGGCTTAGAATTGTTGTAGTTGGTCCTTCAATCGCTAAAATCACATTATATGTTGATAATAAACCAATTGAATGATGGGAATTCTCACAGTAATCATGTGCAGTATGAACTGAATTTGTATCTGAATTATAGATTTCGCTCGACTGTAATATATCCTTTTAATAATTTTATACTTGTGAACGACTAAGGAGTATGTTGATTAGATTTCTTTGTTGATGCATATATAGCTATACATCTTTTCTCTTTTCCTCACTATTGATTGCTTCTTCTCAGCCCAAACTTTTTCGATCTTCAATATAATAATAAGTCATATTCCTCTTATATCGTTCTATTTCCTTGCTCACTTTACTTTCTTCTTGATTATGATGAAATTTTTTTACATTTGCAACTAGGCTCTGATACCATGTTAAGTAGCCTGGATCTTTTCTGCAAATGTAATAATATGGCCATTGTAATTGATATGTTCCTGATGCAGATCCCAATCTCTTATCAATATAAGAGTAGGAGACATGTCTCTACGATAAATCATTAATAGTTAATATACATTAACAATATAAATCACAATATAACATACGTATGATATTTAATATATATGTATAATATATAATATATTATATATATTTATAATATTATATATATATGGAGTATAATTATAATATTATATATATATATATATATATATATATATATATATATATATATATGAGATATATATATCAACATTGTATCTTATGATTAAATCAATCCGACACTGACTGTAGCTATAATCTTTAACAGCCACTACGTCTTTGGGTAATGGTGCACAAGGCGACTCTTCATCTTCAGCAGCAAACTAAAACAGCCTAGTAAAATCATTATTTGGTACTAAACTGCAAAGATCAAGCCACGTCACAAGAAGATCGGGATGGTTAAACAAGAGAGACTTGGACACTCTTCATGAATTTATGCACATTTAAGTCCAAATGTAGAACCAAGAATGGAAGTTGTGAGAGGTGTAGTCAAACAGAAACGAAAAAGGAGAATATAGACTCCAAATGAAATCAAACTCTCACCTTCCAATTGAGCTCAATAACACTTCACATGAAAACAAAATGAATGGAATCACGAATGCTAAACTAATACAAATGATCATTGTAGATGGATTGGATGTGTTCAAGCTATTTGGGATGTTTGTTCCCAAATACTGCAGTGTCTGTTTGCTTGACTCCGGACAGTGAAATTGAAGGATAACTTCCAAAATTTCTAAGAGGAATTTGAACAATGAAGATTTTATCTCAGATTACGAGTTGCATCCAAATGTTGGATGTAATGGAACGAGACAACAACCAATTTTCCAATTAGATGGAGGTGACTAAGTCATCAACTCATTTGATGGGTGAGTTGACAATTATTTAATTCATTAGTTAATTTGGGATCTTGAGTGAGCCAAGCAGATCAGCTTTTCAATAGATTTGATTCGTGAAATTATTTAGGTAACTATTTTGATTGGATAGATACCATATAAGGTGTAATTTAGGATTTAAACTAATTTAACTGTGCATAGTTTAGAATCAAATTTAAATATTTAAACATTTGGTGGTAAATGCTTCGTCTTAAATTAGTTAAACAATAAATATGACTTAATGAATTTAATTGTAGCAAGGTGATGGTTAGGGTAAGATTAATTATTTTCATCGATGAATTAAAATATAATCATTAGATAATATTATGAAAACTACTCATATGTGATTCAATGTCTGTAGAAGTAATCCCACCCCAATAATTCTTCTAAACATTTGCAAAGCTAGGAATATCAACATTCCCTCATTTGACGTATCCAATAAAGGATTAGCCCAAGCTTGGATCCAAAAGTCAAACACTAACTTTTCAAGAGACTCTATTTATGAGGAATAAGTGATTACAGTTGTGGTGATATCATGGCCTAATCACTTCAAGCTACAGCTCCTCCATCGCCTACAAGGTGATTTGCAAGAAATTCACTGATAAATTTGAGATGGAAAACCTATATAGCACTGTAGAGATTTAGCACAGTCACACCACCATGGCTCAATGTATGCATATTACATAAAGATTGATTTCTGAATGGTAGGGCATTTGATGTGTCAAAGAGGTGTTGGACTTTCCTCTTTGCCAAAGGGTTGGATGAGATCCTCAAAGGGCTGGTTAAGGCCTTTTCTACAGATTTATTGCAAGCAACCATAGAAAGGGCCTTGATGTTGGAATTTAAAACAATCAAACTCCCTTGTCTCCCTTTTATTCAAAACAATGCACCTAGCAAATCCTTCCGAGAGCCTCCCACTAGTGTTATGAGTGTGAAAGTGTTAGAAAGTAAAGTCCACCAAGATAACTGTGAGGGGGTGGAGGGGGGGTGAATCAATTATCCAATCAAAACAATTTTTACTAACCTTGTTAGATCTAAAACATGTAATCAGCAAGTGCAATAACCATAAGAAAATAACCATACACAATAACACTTGTTTCGTTAACTAAGGAAACCCTTGATCAGAGGGAAAACCTTGGTGCGGATGGTACCCACAAAATGATGTACTAAAAGATGGACTCTATTAGGAGCCAATGAAATACATTCAGTACATATCAGTCCTTGCTAGGAGACTTTGAATCCATGTGAGGAGATTCCAACCTTGTTAGGAGTTGTGGAAGGCAAAAGGACCCTATGCCCAAACAATTTCAGGGGCAAGACCATTAAACTCACTATCCAACTGACCTCTATCTTGTTCCTTTCAAAACAATACCAAAAGATCAATAGTCCACTAGCACTTTCTGTGAAATGCAATTACTTCACTCTTTCATTGTGCCTCCATTACACCAAACACTTCTCAGATCTCAATACCAGATCTGAAAGTTCGCATCACAAAAATGCCTTAGATCGCTTACTCACATGTAATTTACACTTACAATTTGCTTTCTTTCTTTCTTTACATCACATATTACGCTTCTTACATAATCACAAGGAAAACAACTTTCCTTTATACCATGTCCTCAAATTAATTTATTGAGTTGGCCTTGAGGTTTTCTCAATGTACAATTACAATAGGACCACATTAAGATAAAACAATACACATTATATTATATCTTTTCACAATTACATAAAATTGTTGGCTCCTAGTCTTCACAAATCTTCACACGTGCAATCTCAGACTTCACACACTCAACCACATCATCAACATGATGTCTTCTACCTTTGTCTAAACTGCACTTAAACAAATTCTATCCTTGTTAAACGATATGATCCTATTACTAGAAACCACTTCTCGAGAACTCTGTCTGTATACTGTCTTCCAAAAATCTTGAATAACTGTCGCTAGTCTTCGATTTTCTATATGCGCTCTTGACCACGGCATTAGAACACTTTTTAGAACATATCCTCAACTGCGCTTGATCTCATCTTCAATCCTCGAACCACACAATCTCAAGCACTATCTGTTTCTCTGTCAGTCTTCAGTATGTTGACATCAATAACAAATATTGCCATGAATGCAACATATGATCATACACTAGCAATCTCCCAAATGCTCCAGCAATGCTAGGATACTCCACCATCATCAACATTCATGCTAACAAAAAGCACCATAGGAAAAGCAAAGGACTCTGCACAAACTTTTTCTATAGAGATTAGGGGTTGCAGCCTTTCAATCTATAGGCCATCATGAGACAACTTTAGGAGTCAACAGTTATGTGACATGGCTTATAGTGAGATGTAGAGGAAGCAATTATACTTTCGTTGTAAGAAGCCTTTGCACCCAATAAACTGGTATTTAAGGAGGCAGGTCTAATTAAGTGAGATGTACTCTACTGACAAGGGAGAACCTTCCATGCATGGAGGAGAGTATGGTATACTGATAGGTTTTTGCAATATACCCTCTTATAATGAAATCTACCATCAATTTATAATTAACATCTTTGACTAGCACAAATATATCCCTAAAATTGACCTAAATATACTTGAATAATAAATACATCACTTATTATGAAAATTCATAATTAATATTACCAATTAATTGGTATTAATATAATATTGATTTTAATTTTTTAACCAAAATAATTACTAATATTAATCTAATATCAATTTATAGTGACTAATCATTAGTATTAAGCTATACCATTAGTATTCAAATATAATATTGATTCATATAAATCTAAAGCAATAACTAAATACTATTGAAATACTAATCACTACAGTTTAATAAACTATACCATAGTCTATTTAATAAGGGTGCGACCCTTCTTCAAGTTGCACTGAATGAATCACAACATATTTGATGAGTATACTCAACGTAGGAAGAGTCATGGGCGATAAGGATAAAACAAACACATATAAGGTGAATCATACTTAGAACAAGGAACTGAACTTCTCATTGGTCGGGTCAATGGGTTACAACCAATTAAACAATCACGATGGCAAGTGTGGACCCGACATTATCACACGAGAGATATAAGGATCAAATGGAATATATAACAAAGAAACCCGCGCCCCCCACCAATCAAATCAAGATAAGCAATGTACCAAAAAACAATCTATCATAGTCATCAATACGAGGGTGACGTGATTTGAGCGTCGGGTTGAAAGGAGAGTAAGAACATGGACCTCACACTATCAAGTAAAAAGGTAGGATAGGTATTATTATTATTACAAATTGTTTTGTGTATATAAGGTATAGTGTGGCACTTTGATAAATATTAAATATGTAATATGATATTTTATCATTATAGACAATAATAAGGTATTATTATACATATGTAAGAATAATATATGCATTATTGTTACATATAATGGAATTAGTAATATAAATATAATATTTACAATTGTGATAAGAAGTTGATTTCTTGTGAAAAGAAGGGTTGATCTTAAATTCTCTTGTGTTAGTCCATAGGAATGATGCCATGGAGATTAAGGGAATCTCTACCATGAGGTATATGAGGCGTTACGGTCTCCATCTGACCACCATGACCAAGATTAATAGATAATATCCATATGCTAGAATAGTATGATGATGTAAACATATGCATATGTGATTGGCCTTGATAGAGGATGTCCCGTCCAAGAAGAACCTTAATGGGAGCCCTTCATGAGAAGACGGCAGAATAGCTAAGGGTTAGGAAACCCAATCTAGAGACGTCATTAAGGTTGAGGTTAAATTAGAGGGTAGAATATTGTAGTAAGATTTTTTATTGTTATGATTCTAACAATCGTTTTGCAGGTATTACTTGTCTCAAGATAACCCTAATAGTGGGGACATTACAGTTTTCAATCACCATAGAAAGTTCTCTGACATTTAAGATCGCCCAGTTTTGTGTTGCTTAAAGGGAAGCAAATTCAAGGTGAGAGGAATAATGATATCCCATTTTTGACATTCATGATGCAAAGGGTCCATAGTAGTCAATGAGTGGATTATCAAAATAGGACTACCAAATAGTTAGAACTGTGCCTGTTAGTAAAAAATGATAAATGGAATAAGGCAGCTGACTTGATCTCACACCTAGTGGTAATCAGTTCAATTTGAATTTTTCAAAGATTTTGGGCTGGATATGTCACTTATATTTCCTATGATTGAGAGATGAAGGTATCAGAAGCATCATTGGGGGGCAGGCGTGGGGCACGGTCAGCGGCAGAGGGTTAAGCAGAAAGCAATTCTCAAAAATTGAAAACAAAACTCAATTTTGTTCTCATGAATGTGAAGCTGCTTACAATATCTGCAGTGTTTAGAGCCGGCAACCCTTCAGGCATGAGTCAGATCACCTTAGGATGGACACCTTGAAGAAGCAAATATCATACCATCATGGGGATGGAAACCCTCAAGGACTAGACCACGATTTTCACTGTGAAACATCCAAGGTGTTCAGATTTGCAAATGTATCAAACTAGTATGTTAAGATTATGCTGTAATAGACTGACAGACTTCAAGTTGTGTGTGTTTTGAAAAAAAAGACTTACAGTATGGATTCAAAACAAGTACGATTTCAGTCTTAATGTAATCCAAACTTACATCTAGCATATGATCCAGAAAAGGTATGCCAGTATTGCAATCAGAAATTCCCGAACCATCCAAGTTAATTTTCACTTGAACATCTGTTTCTTTTGTAACTCGTACAACCTCCCCACGGCGATCTGCTGCAAAAGAAAATTCATTAATAGCCTAGAAGATATCATATGATATAATTAACTACTTTGTGATATATTCAAACATTAAATATGAAACAAAACCTCTTAATCAAAAGCTGCAAATTACCATTCCATATCTATAGTCTTGTGCCAAGTAAAAGAAAAAAGACTTCAACCATATGATGCTTTGCATATATTTTATCTAAAACATTATGCAGTATAATGGTTCTTTTTCCTATAGTACTATATCCCCTTCTTTCAAAGAGTAGACTCTCTAAAGCCTAAATCAGCCTTTTTTGAATTCAAGAAAAGAGAAATTCTAAAAGGCACATTTGCATGGCCATGTATGTGCACACATGTACAAAGAGAAGATATACAGCACACACAAATATTCTAGACGCATCAAAAACTATGTCTTAAGAAATATCGTCCAATATAAAAAGATTGTATTTTGTCAACCTTATCAAACAAAAACTTCATTTATCCACATATGATGTTCTGAATTTGAAGTGATTACCTTCTATGCATGATACTGGATGAGCATCAATTCAAACACTCAGAGTCCAGGAATGCATGGGTCACAGGCCACTGTATTAGCATGTTGAAATCCTTCAATGTGTGCCAAATCAAAAGATAAAGACAGAATGGTGTATTGACGCATATAGAAGATTGCAAGTGTGCCTCAACAAAGGGGATAAAACATTTCAAGGAATTCCCAGCAGTGTATTTGCATGTCAAAATGTTCGTGGGCACAAATATAAAGGGTAATTATCAATCATTTGTCACGTGTATTGATGTGTATCAGCACACACCAATACTAAACAAGTCTCTGAAAAATGGACAAATGTGACCAACTTGATGAAGGGGATACATTGACATGAGGAACAAGAAGCTATAGAAAACACTTGCATTGTGAAAGATGATGCATAGGCAGTGATATGTGCATGGAGGAGATTGTAGTCATGCATTGTAGGAAAGAAAAATTAAAAGCTGTCATAACAAGTGTATGGGCAATACATGCTTTAAACCAATGGCACATGCCTATACAAGGGAATTATTAAGTAAAGATTTCTTGTCTAGTATAAAGTCATGTCAAAAAGAAAAAGCGGGCATATTAAATATGGAATTTGCCAAAAAAGATTCTAGCTCAATGTAGCAGCGTACATCTAAGGATGCATCACTACAAAGCAAGGATTTCTTTTTTTTTTAACAATTCTATGTACTGGTACACAAGTTCAAAGAAATGCAGTTAAAGGGAAAGTGGTGAACCTAAGACAAGAGTGTGCAAGGGATTTCAAAAAGTGCGCAAGAACAGGGAAGGAGATGCATTTCGAAAGGAGACAATAAAGTGTTTGATAGTGCTTGTCAGAATTTTTAAGCATGCCAATAAGGTTTTAAAATAGGTTCACTGATCAACGTAATAGTGTGCAACTCATGAAAGGATGCTAATATCAATGATCAAAATGATGTGTATGATGATTCAGAGGCTCACTTCAACAAGAAATTACTAACGTTCATCTGTCTTATGATACACTTAAGTATAGCCATGTGCCAACACAAGATCAATATTTTTTTAAGTGCAATTGAATACATTTTATTCACCCTCAAACTATTGGAGAGTTCCTTAGGAAGAATATGCATCAACGCATGAAAGTTTAAATTATTTTTCTATGGGTGTGTGATAGTCAACAGACACGTGGCTATCCAAAGTATCTAAGAAAGTAGAGGGGTGTACCACAAAGACACATTGCACATTCACCTTGGAAAAACATTTCAAAAACTTTTAGACTTGTGGTGCATGCCTATCCCACGATGCATGCTGCTTGTTTATTTTGTTTTTTATTTAAAAAATAGATCCCATGTATAAGCACACACCTAATCTTCTAAATAACAATTGAAAAAAATTGAAAGTTATACTAACCGATTCGGCCTAGGCACCATTTCAGTGATGTCTCTTTTAAAAATAGCCTTTAGATAGCTATAAAAGTGACATGCTAATTCAAAATTGGAGCTCAATACAAAAAACAAAAAAAGAAACCTATTGATAGAAAAAAGGAAAAAAGCAATGGTGGATTATTTTTCCAAGACGTAATATTGCTTTCTTTCCCCAACAATAAAGTGGAAATTTATTCAACTATAGGAGTAACAGCAGAGTCTAAAAATGGAAACAACATTTTAAGAGAGGATTTTTGCAGAATTCCAGGTTCAATTTCAGAAAATTGTTTTTCCAGGCCTCTAACAGCATAAACAGTGCTTGTGAGTGAACATTATTGTAGAGAAATTAATGATTTGTGGCCTTGTTCAGGTGGGTTTCATTTGAATTTCAATACAAGCATTAGAATTTGTTTTTGCTTGTGTGAAGCACAGAGATCAAAGCTACCAATTGGCATGTGTTATGTAGTCTCATATCTAAAACATCGAGCTCGCCTTCTCCATACCTCCATATGAGAAGTCACTTGATGCAGGTCTTGAGGAGTGCTAAAACACTTGGGCCACAAACTCAAACACTTGGTGGGATGTCAAAAGTAAGTAGCCAAGCATTGGTAAAAGAAAAGAAAATAGTTTTCCAAAAAAATTTGGACAAGGCAAATTTAGATATGAGTTTGCAATCATGATTACTCTTCTCAACCAAGTACTATGTCACAAGGAAACTCACAATTTCATGATGTGGATGTTCTACCTCATAAGTACCATATGTAATGGTAGCAGGTACATTGATTGGGCTGCTGTTTTTAGTGATTGTTTGTATGAAATTGACAGAATTTGGAAAAACCTCACAAGTTTTGATTGACATCGTACCCTAGTTATTTGATGGCGGTTCACAAGGGCACATTCAAAGGATCAAACCTCATTGAATCACACCAACACACTCACATATGCAAGAACTTCACATAGTCGGAGTACTCTAAATCTCTCAAGAATAATAGGAGAGCGAATGATGCTCTTATCTTTGGTCGCCCCACTACCCCTAAGCGGCCTCTAATTCTTGATTCTTCTATTTGTAAATGTTTTTGCTTTCCCCAAGCACCATTTGGTGTTCCTACTGTTGGGCAGCCTTTCTTATTGTATTTTGACAGTCACTTTGACCCTCTTTGTGGTCTCTTGTTGGACATTAATAAATTTATCTTATCTTTATCTATTCATAATATTATAATATCTTTTTAGAATATTATCATTTAATTATTTTATATTATTATCATTTTATTAGTTTATAATATTTTAATATGATGTTATAGTTATTATTTATAATCTTAATATTTATTTTATTGTTGTATCTTTTATTATATCATTTTACCTAATATGATTTCTTATTATTATTTGTTTTATATTTTGTCTCTTAATTGTCTTCCTCTGATTTGACTTTTTTTAGTCTTTCTCATTTTGGGGTTTTTACACTTTCTTTTGGTTTCTATTTTGTTGAACTTTGTGTCCCCACTTTCTCCTCCATTCCCCTCTTCATTAATCTATCTAAGTCTACAATCTAACCTTCTCTCTTACAACTCTTACATCCTGATGAAGGATTACAAAGTGCAATCCAAAATGTTAATGGTAAAAAGCTGCACACAGTTGAATCCAGAAGCAAAAGTGAATGATTGATTATGGACTATAGAAATCTGATCTCTTTAAAGAACTTGATGCTTCGTCCACAATCTCTTGAGTCATACTGAAAAAGTTGTTCAAGACCGAGTTTAAATTGCTACAAGAATGACATCGTTGCCAAAATTTACAACAACAAACAAAGGAAATGTGACGATTTACAATCTTACAATCATAGGGTCAAGGAATTGTAAAATTTTCTGCAAATTTCTTATCTCTGATTCAGACTTTTGGTTCAGTCTTTAAATGCTGAGAATGATCTTCAGTGTTCTGAATATTTGTTGAAGTCTACACTTATCTTTATGCAGATCCAATAATGAATAATATGTCTTTGACTGAGAGGGGATATCTCTGACACAAATTATAGGATATAAATGCTTAGAGGAGCAGACTATATTGTAACTATGTGTCCTCAATCTGCATTTGATAACCTCCCTATACATCCTTCCTGAAGGGCATGTCCCTGAAAGGGTCATAACCCTTCCTAAACTTGCACTAATTAAACTCCTTCTAAATCGGCGATTAGGGAAGACATAACTAATAACACCTAACCAACCAATTGTTAGTTTAGTTAAGCGTTATACTTGTTTCTTCGTGAGAAATCGCCGGCCCCTAGAGTTATATTTAATGCTAGTTTAGAGATATATCATAATGAGAAGAGAAAGTACGGTCTATACTATCAGACCTGTAGGTGATCAGGTTAATATTCTTAACACTCCCTCTTAACTTGATAACCCTACAGAGAGATATTATATCTAGCAACATCAATACAAATGAATAAGCAAGAATTAATACTCTATATCCATCTGATTCTTCTTAGTCTGTGGTATCATAGAACACATGATACAAAGTCATATTACTAAACCTGTGATATGACAAATCACTACTACTAGTGATATTATACAGGATAAATCTGAAGAGTAACTTCTTCATTTATCCAAGTTGTGATTTCATAGAAAATGATGTTTTTATATCACAACAAGATCCTGAGTTTTAAAATTTACTAGAATACAGGATAAACCTGGAGAATAGTAAGACTCTTCCTTTACCCAATCTGTGACTTATGAACATAACAATGTCAACATCACAAAAACTCATCTAGATCTTATAGTAAAATCTATTGTTTAGTACATTATCTAAGAGATCGTCATCTCTCATAATGCCTATTATACAAGTGTTCATTAGTTTAGAGATCGTCACCTCTTTAAACAATGAATACACATGGTAGAGCCCATAACAGTCAATAGCCTGACAAAATAAAAATTATTTTATTAATAATCAAAAGAGTACAAATGGATTACAACTCAACCATACCAAGTCTCCTTCTGAAATGTTCTATCTGTACTCTAGATAGAGGTTTGCTGAGTATGTTGTTTGATCTGTAGTGCAAATGTATTCCAATTTTACAGAATTTTTGTCTACCATATCTCTTACATAATGGTAAGGAATTTCAATATGCTTGGATCTGTCATGAAAAACAGGATTCACTGAGAGCTTGACGGAACTTTGATTATCACAATGAATAATCGTGGGATTCATAGCTTGCCCAAATAATCCCACAGGTAACTTCCTTAGCTAGACTGCTTCTCGAGAGGCCATAGCTACTGCAATGTATTCGGCTTCTGTGGAACTCTATGCTACCGAAGACTGCTTTCTATGTATCCAAGATATCATAACTGATCCTAAACTCAAACAGCATCCTGAAATACTTTTCCTGTCTTTAACACTTCCACCCCAATCTAAATCAGTGAATCCATGTAAGTCTAAAGCAACTTTCTCATATTTGAGTCCATAATTAAGAGTGCCTTGTATCTCATAATGTGTTTAACTGCAACTAGGTGAATTTCCTTTGGTTCACACATAAACTGAGTTAAGGCATTAACTGCATAGCAAATATCCGGTCTTGTATTTACTAAGTACATAGGGGACCCAACATCTGTTTGTAGAGAGTAGAATCTATGGTAGGTGATTCTGCTGTTGCTTCCTTAAGTTTATGTAGATTAGTCTCCATTGGAGAAGACATAGGTTTACAATTCCACATTCTAAATCTCTTCAAAATGTCTGATGTATACTTTCCTTGATTAAGTATGATACTGTCAGAATCCTATCGTACTTCCAGTCCTAGAAAGTAACGAAGAAGTCCCAAATCTTTCATTTTGAATTCTCTAGTTAGATCCTTCTTGCACTGATCTATGAGATGATCATCACCTGCACTAGTAAGTCATCGACATACAATATCAAAATTACCATATCATTTTTATCTCTTTTATAAAATAAATTTGGATTAGCTTCATTCTTGGAGAACCCTAAACTAGTGAGATACTTATCAATTCTTTCATGCCAGGCTCTAGGAACCTATTTAAGCCCATAGAGAGCTTTCTTAAGCCTACAAACAAAAGTGTTAAAATCATGAGTTTCAAATCCTTCAGGTTCCTCCAGATATACTTCTTCTGAAATCTTTCCATTTAGGAATGTTGTTTTCACATCCATTTGATGTACCTTCCATCCCTTTGATGTGGCAATTGCTAAGATTGTTCTTACAGAGGTATGTTTGGCGACAGGAGCAAAGGTTTCTTCATAATCAATCCCTTCTTTCTAAGAAAATCCTCGGGCTACAAATCTAGCTTTATACTTCTCAATACTACCATCAGCAGCATGCTTTATTTTAAATATCCACTTT
This sequence comes from Cupressus sempervirens, assembly GCA_028749045.1. Taxonomy (NCBI): domain Eukaryota; kingdom Viridiplantae; phylum Streptophyta; class Pinopsida; order Cupressales; family Cupressaceae; genus Cupressus; species Cupressus sempervirens. Next base: position 887,771,386 of record CM053785.1, on the reverse strand, counting down.
GGAAGAAACAACAGATTTTACTTTAGATCTTGGAACAATTTCCCAAACATCATTTTTCATGATAGATTGGTATTCTTCTGTCATAGCTTCTTCCCAAGTTGTATGTTTAATAGCATCAAAGGGATTGGTTGGCTCTGTTTTGGATAAGTCACTCATGTTCGCTATATAACCAGAGAATCTTTTGGGTCTTTTGCTCTCTCTGACTGTTCCGGAAGGTGCAGCAAAGTCTTGAGCTGCTTCAACTATTTTAATGGCCCAAAGTGGTCTTTTCTTTGAATTTTCTTCAAGGTTCATATTTTGAATTTCATCTTCGATTTCTTCTAAGTTCTTCCTTTGGGACTCAGATTCACTATTTCTCTCAGAACTAGATAATGTAAAAGGTTCATCAGAACTTATGACTGTTTTGAATGCAAGATCTTCTTCAAAGATTACATCTTTGCTAAGTTCAATATTTTTTTGTCCAAGTATGAAAATCCTATATGCCTTAGATGTTTCACTATACCCTACAAAAATACCTTTCCTCCCAGAGGGTTCTGACCTGGTTCTTTTTTCTTTTGGAACATGGATATATATAGGACACCCAAAAATTCTACGGTGACTTATATTGGGTTTTACTTTAGTAAATACTTCTTCAGGAGTTTTATCTTTAAGATAGGAGTGAGGCTTATGTTTTGAATATATATAGCAGTACAAGAGGCTTCTACCCAAAGATAATATTCTAGATTTTGGTCAAAATTCATAGCTCTAGCAGCTTCTATAATAGTCCTATTCTTTCTTTCTGCTAGTCCTATAAGGTACAGTATACTCCCTCTTAATCCCTGACTCTTTACAAAACCTTTTAAACAAATCTGAGGTATATTCTCCTTCGTTATCAGTTCTAAGAATTTTAATTTTATGCCCTGAAAAGTTTTCAGTTAATGTTTTGAATTCTTTAAACCTTTGTAGGATTTCTTCTAATTTCGTTCCCTTTAAAAAATAAATCCATGTTTTCCAAGAGAGGTCATCTATGAACAAGATATAATCCCAGAATCCTCCAAGAGAAGGAACAGACATGGGTCCACATAAATCTAAATGAATTAATTCTAGTACATTATTTGTTTTCCTAGTACTATCATGAAAGGGACTTCTGGTGTTCTTACCCAGAGCACACCCTTTGCAAATACTAGAGTGTTCTTTATTTAATTTGGGTAATCCAGTAACCATCTTTTCCATAGTTGATAAAGTTTTGAAATTTAGATGCCCTAATCTTCTATGCCATATTTCATTTGTATCTGCAACTTCGTAGACTAGGGCTTGAATGGATCGACTACATTTTGTATTCAATTCATAAAAATATCCTTTTCTTTGACCAATTAACTTTGCTTTCTTGATGGAGTTCTTAGCCCAAGTTAATACTTTGTCATCCACGAATGCAACATTGTGTCCATCATCTTCAAGTGTTGTAACTAAAATTAGGTTTCTTTTCATTCCTGGTACATAGAGTACACCTTTAAGAAGAAGAGTATTTCCTAATTTTAGTTTCAAAGTACAAATTCCAATTCCTTCAACAGAGTGTGCAGAGTTATCACCAATGGTAACTTCACCGTTAACCTTCTCTACTAAAGAATCTAGAGTTTCTTTGTATCTCGTTATATGTCTAGAGGATCCACTATCAATTACCCATGCTTTATTTGAAATTTCATCTGAAAGAAAGGAATACAAAACACGGTTCTCAAGATCATAAGTGTCTTCTTCTCTCATAACATTTGTACAATTTACTTGTTGTTTGGAATTTTCAGGAAAATTAGATTTATAGTGTCCAAATTTTTCACATTTGAAACACTTTATTTTAGATAGATCTTTCTTGGGTTTTCCATTCTTTTGATTTCCCTTTTTCTTTTTGAAATGCTTCTTCTTGCCCTTGCGAGTTTGTATTAAGAATGTGAAGTTCTTCATCTTTTGCTTTTGGTTTTACTCCTTTCTTTAGTTTTCTGGATTCCTCTTGAAGATAATCATTCTTGAGTCTGCTAAAGTCCGAAAGATTATCTCTAGCACTTGTTCCTTGTGCAAATGTTTCCTATGAATCTGGCAATCCATCTATAGCCATAAGTGTTAATTATGTGTCACTAATGGTAGTTCCTATGCTTGATAGTTCATCTCTAATGCCGGCAACTCTTAGGTAGTAAGAATTTATCGATTCTCCTTTCTTTATTTGAATGTGATTTAGTTGCCTTTTTAGTGCAAGAACCCTCGTTGCATTGTTTACTTCATATGAATTTCGTAATGCATTCATCATATCAAAGGCAGTTTGATGTTTTGTAAGCATAGGTAAGACATCATTTTTTACTCCATCCAGGATGATTTGAATAGCTTTTCTATTTCCTCTGCTCCAGATTGATTTGTGAGGTTCAACTGGAGGTTGTTTGGATGCTCCATCAACAAATTGTTTTACATCGTTTTCTTCAAGAATCATCATGATTCTGAATTTCCAGGCCTCAAAATGTTCCTTCCCATCAAACCTATCCTCGGGTCTAATTGTGTATGCCATAGAAGATATGAGATTGTTGCTTGATGTATACAAAGTCTGATTACTGAAATTTTTGCAGAGCCTAGGTTTAATAACCAAGCTCTGATACATTGTAAAGTTTTCTGCAAATTTCTTATTTCTGATTCAAACATTTGGTTCAGTCTTTAAATGCTGAGAATGATCTTCAATGTTCTGAATATTTGTTGAAGTTTACACTTATCTTGATGCAGATCCAATAATGAATAATATGTCTTTGACTGAGAGGGGATATCTCTGATACGAATTACAGGATATAAATGCTTAGAGGAGCAGACTATATTGTAACTGTGTGTCCTCAATCTGCATTTGATAACCTCCCTATACATCCTTCCTGAAGGTCATGTCCCTGAAAGGGTCATAACCCTTCCTAAACTTGCACTAATTAAACTCCTTCTAAATTGGTGATTAGGGAAGACATAACTAATAATGCCTAACCAACCAATTGTTAGTTTAGTTAAGCATTATACTTGTTTCTTCATGAGAAGTCGCCGACCCCTAGAGTTATATTTAATGCTAGTTTAGAGATATATCATAATGAGAAAAGAAAGTACAGTCTGTACTATCAGACCTGTAGGTGATCAGGTTAATATTCTTAACAGGAATTGCTTGTATGTCAATGCTTATGCTTAAGTGATGGACATCGAGATCGAAGATAAAACATCCTCCCAAGGAAAAAGGAAAACAAACGATGATGAGATAACCAAAGTAAGCAGCCATGACGAATCAATAATAGTCCAAGCCTTACAATGGGGTATGACAAGAATAATGAAAGAATTGAAGGTAAAGAAAGGAACCAATAAAGAAACTAAACTATGGTGTACACTGTACTAAGTGCAAAATTGTTGTACGAAGTTCATGAAAGGCATTTTGTAACATCCCCTCTAGGAATGAAATCTAAGACTAAATCATAAATCGATTAAAAGATATATAGGTAATAACTAGTTTATCAGTTAAATATTAAACACATGTGACAACCTGTGTGAAAAATCTAGAGATGTTGCAACAATATGCCCATATAGATAATTGAATAATAATAAAAATTTCTCTTGGACAAATTAAACTTGCCAAATTGACATCAATTAATTAGTTAAATATAACAGATATTAATATTAAATACATTACTCTTTCATACCGATAAAAGAGTCATAAAAGAATTAATAAAAACACATAAATCACATATTACTTTATCATATTAAATATAATCCTGAACATTAGTTTCTAAGCAAACTAAATAAACCTGTGTTACTTATGAAACTGATCGGTCACCTCAAGGGATACAACTAGCTAAGGTACTATAAGTACCATGTCAACATCATGAATAGGGAAAAAAAAGGGACGCGCAAAAAAAAACACTATAAATTTACCACAAATAACCTGCAATGTATAAGGGAGGATCAAGCAATAGTAGTAAAATAATGATTCAATGGACAAGTCACATTAGCATGGGAATGTGTTACAAGATGGTACGAGGAAGATAGATTGTTGTGGGAACCAATCAGCACATGGATCAAGTAGGGAAGGGGGATAGATACTTTTAAGGGAGAATTATTAGGAAGAGATCATAATATTTGCATGAGGAACTTATAAAAGTCACGACCATAAGAGAATGAATGAATACAAGAGATATTAGGGGAAGAAGGGATATAAGACAATGACCCTTCAAGAGGGAAGAGGTTAATAGTGATATATTCATCAGGAATGCATTTCATGGAGTATAATAAATTCATAGAAAATTTGTTATATTATATTTGCTTATTTCTTCATATTTGATTATACGATCATTAACAAAGATGGCCCCCAACGTTGGGAAAGAAATGCTTATGAATGAAACGTGATGAGTTATTTAATTAGATAATTGTCCAAGGCTACATTCCACAAATACCAAGCAAGAGATAGGTAACGACAGTAAGTTATGGATTATGTTTGGTTTTTTTATATTTATGAATTATGATTATGGATAAGTTATACATATGTATACATGTATATGTTACTATGGAATTCTAGATGAATGACACACATGGACTTAGAAGTTTAAGATCAAGAGAGTACCTTACGAGGGATTTTTAAGGCCAGAATATTCCATTGAAGGTAACATATGCATATGTGATAAGGGCCCTGGATTGAGGATATCTCTTCCAAGAAGGACCTTAGAGGGAGAGCACTCCATAGAAGACGGAGAAGTAACTAAGGATGGTACTAGAATTGATGATATGTCATTTAGGACCTAGAGATCCTCAGGAGGGTTATTCATCCTGATGTGGAGACATCTTTAAGATTGGGTTAGGAAGGAGGGTAGAATAGTAAAATCTGATTTATTATTATATAAATTCTAACGTTGGTTTTGTAGGTATTACTTGTCCCAAACTAACCCTAATAGTGGGGACATTACATATTATTCCAAGAGATATGTTTTACACGATTTCTCATCATTCAACAAAGGAGTGTTTGCATAATTCAAATAATGAGAATACACAAGCACTCTCACTAGGTAAATTCCACTTTGTCAAAGCCACATAGTACATCACCTAGCAATTATGGAAATCAATGAAGGTGAATTTAAATACATTACAACTTCCAAGGATGTCCATCATATTGTGCCAACAATGCAGCAAATGGGGACACCTTGCAAGATACCAATAGAATAAGAAACAGAACATTCAATTATTGTGCAAATGGTGTCAACTAAGAAATCATGAAGACATTAACTCTTTGAATCAAAAAGGTGTGGATATGCTCATTATGGAGGATCCGAATGAGGAAGTCTTAGCTATCACCAAGTTACATACAAAGAGGGTAGTGTACCCAAATCCCCACACAGCAAAGAAGAGAATCCAAAAAGCCAAACCGACGTGGCACAAGCAATGGCGGATGTGAAAACCTCCAAAAAAGCTATTAGTACCCCACTTTAGTCAAAGTCTAAAAATAATATAACACAATTAAAAATAGCAATCACCAATATAGTCAATGACAACACAATCAATTAGAACCAATATAGGCCATAAGAGAAGCCAAAATGAAACCACCACCTAAATTTAACCAGGCCATCTATCCCATGGTGATGGTGAGCAACAAAAGGAAGTAAGTCATCAAGATGGAAATAATGAGGAAAAAGCTAACAAACACCATCACCAACAAAGACTCAAGAATACATGTCCTACCAAAAAATACTTGAAAATGCCTCAAAAGGCCAACACTTTGGTCGCCAACCTTCCACTTAAAAGTTGCCAACCAGCACGACATTAAACCGTTCAAAACATTGTTGGCACAAAAAAAAACAATCAGGACACAACAATTCATTTTGGACATTATTTTCATTCCATTGCAGAAGGTGTGCAATGCACTACTTGGGAGAGGATTGATTATTGCCAAGGCAGATAACAACTGGAAGCAGAATACGCTCTCAAACAAGAGTAAAGGGAGGAAGAATGTCAATAATGTAAGAAACCAAGTAGCAAGTGAGGAACTCACATCATCTGAATTGGAGTCAAAAGACAGAGATTAAAGCATGGAGAAAGGAAGACACACATAGAACCAAATGATGGAGGGAAGTTGGAAGACTATTCTGAAGATGAAACAAGACCCCTAAAAAGCCACAACTCTCTATTAAGAGTACTAAATGAAAGCGTGTGAAGTTATGGACAATACATTTAATATTATTAAGATGGAAAATGGAAAAACAAGCAAAGTTAAACTCTTTCATATACAATTAAAAAGGCAACATATAAAGTTGGGCAGTAAGAAAAAAATTTAGAAGGAAGTATTAAACTGGTATGGCACTGAATAATGGTATAACACTCAATACTTACTACACAGTGTCCAAGGAGTTATATCATATGGCATCCAAGTCTGCATTTCATACAGCAAAATTTTGCAAAACCCATCCAACAATCTTGGTACAACACTTTAAGAGTTTGGCAACTACATTTTGAGTTGTGACATTTCCAAACCCTCACTGTACAACAAGTCCCTTTTCCTCCTATATGAAGTGTTGTCGTACAACACCTAGTTGCTACTTCTGTATGAATGTTCTTTATCACACACATTACTTAAACTCCATCATATTGCATTTCAGCTTCCTCATACGAATTTTACACTTCATCATAAGCTCCACACACAAGTAAAGTTTATATCATACAACATCTTCCTTGCAAGCTCACAATACAGTGGCTCCCTAAAATATTCCCTTGCATCATATGACAACTCCCGAAAAGATTCCTTCAAATTGTATGAGCACTGTAGGGATCCAGAAAAGATCCTCCAAACCGTATGAGTACATCTTCCTAGTTCATAGTTTGGAATCATATAGTTACCTAGTTTGTGACATTCCATATGACATCTTCATGAGCAATATGTAAATTGTTTGATTTGCATGGTATGGCTTCTCATTTATTCTAAATGGAAACAGAAGGTGGTCAGATTGCTACAACAATCTTATGCAAGCTCTATATGGCAACTTCTAGTATAGTCATCCATTTTGAAGTGGAAAGTAGGACTTGATCAGAAATTTGACCCCATATATTGGTCAAACACTATGAAAGCTATATTTTCTGGCTTTATCAGAAATGATTCTGGCATCTTAAAAAACCATGACAATGATTGCTCCATGGAATTTTGTGTGGTTCTAGAAGTCTTCATTTGGGCTTGGCCCTTCGACCCCATAGGGGCATCACCATCAGACCTCTATTTGATTTTTCAAGTTCACTACAGCTTTGAGTTTGCACAGTACAAGTCATTGTCTACACTTGATGTTTACTTGTCATCTAGAAGACAATCTTTTTCTTTTAGGGGATGTATTGTATTCAAAGTACCGTACCTTGTTTTATGTTCAATAACAACAAATTAATTGTTTGTATTAAACTATTTGTCACTCTTAGGTAGTTATAAGCATCAATTGGTTGACGGTTGTGTTCCTTTGGCAAACGGTTTTGTTCCTTTGGCAAGCATTGGGTCCTCTCAATATATTGTGCATCGTCAGGGAAGAGGGGATAGTGTAGTCTTGTGAACTGTAATCCTTGGTTGACCATCTCTATAAATCCCCTTGTGATGATTTCATGAGCGAATAAACACATTTTACTCCTCTATCATGTATGAACTGTCATCTAATTATTACTTCATATATGTAATTTATTAGATATAGCAGTAAATAACAATTCTTCAGCTTCATGTAGTCTTATTTGTTCCTTAATTAACTAAAAACTTACTTTAAATGATAACCATGACAGATCTTAGGTCTGTGTCTGAGTTCGACAATCTAATATTCAACCATGACAGATCTTAGATGTGTCCGAGTTTCACTATCTAATAGTTATTATGAAATATCATACAAGGTCCTTTGGTTAATTTCTGGCAAGAGGCATGCAAGGGGATGGCCTTTATAAGTTGCTTGTTGATCTAATCAAACATGGAGCCCTGATGCATGACAGTAACTGATCATGCAAGTTTTGGCACAAGCGATTTCATGACCTGAAATATGGAGCATTGCCTCTCTTTATATGCAAGGTTTAGGGATTGTCGAACTCAACCTAGAGAAGGGAGGAGAATGCAAGGGATTCACAATTGGTAAGGATGTCAAGACTACTTTCAGTAGTAGTGAGAAAAATTAAAAAGGGATTCTTGATCTAAATTTATTTAGATGTTTGTGGTTATGTTAGCACCATCATTGGTTGTTAACAATTTTTGTATTTCACTTATTGATGATTACACTAAGAACACCTATATGTATGTCAAGAAGACCAAAGATGGGGTTTTTGGCAAGTTCCAAGAAATCAGACCTCCTAAGAAAAGTCACATAAGAAGATTAAGGTTTTAAGGTATGAGAATGGAGGCGGGTATACCTCCAAGGACTTTGATGCCTTTTGCAAGGATGCAGAGATCAAGAGGTAGCTGATTGTGCCATGTAAACCTCAAAATATAGGGATGCAAAGAGGAACAATATATCCATTATAGAGACAAAAAAAGTAATAGTCGATAAATGAGATTTAAAAATATTTCTTGGTACAAAAACCTGTAGTTGTGTTTACATTTCCGAACAAGTGCCCTCATAGTGCCAAAAGACATACTCTGAAGGAAGTATTTACGAGAGAGAAACTTAATATTTCTCATTTTCAAGTGAGTCCTCTCTACATTCAAGTGCTAGAGAAGACCACAACAAAACTTAAAACCTCCAACATTAAGGGTGTGTTTGTGGAGCATAGTGAGTCGTCTAAAGTTTACGAGGTCTATGTTTTATGAAAACAGATAGTCGTGCATCAAGACATGAAATCTGATAAGGATGCTAACTCCTTTAAGTCTCAAATGCCTCATGCTGAAGTCGAGGAGGGTGAATGGATTGTTGTTCCAAGTCCTGATTAGCAAAGTACAGCAGTACCAAATGTGGTTCATTTAGGTTCCAATGCAGATGCAAACACCTCTTTGCCTTGTAGGACAACTAGGAAGTTTTTATGGCTTACTCAAACATTGCAGGAGGCACAAGAACAAGGAGCAGTGAATATTTATTTTCCGGTGAATCAGCCCCCTTAACTTTTTGAGTTATGTTGTATTCATGTCTTCCATTGTCGATGCAAATTCTTCCAATGTTGAGAAAGAAAACTCAGAATACGTGTGGGATGAGACCATGGTAAAGGAGCATCATTCCGTTACGCATAACAGTGTTTGACAAATTGTGCCTAGACAAAAAGGGAAGTATATGATTGATTCCAAGTGGTTGTAGATTTTGATGCATGTAGCAAACCAAAACATTGAGAGAACAAGACCAAATTCAATGCACAAGGGTTCTTCAAGAGAAAAGTAGTTGACTACAACAAGGCCCTTTCTCCAAATGCATATATATTTCTATTATATAGTTATGTCTCTTGCATCTTATTTCAATTGACCATTATACCAAATGGATGTAAATACAACTTTTTTGAATGGCATAATAAAGGAATAAGTACATATCAATCAGCATAGGCCCTTTGAGGTGAATGAGCAAGAGACTTACACATGCAAGCTGAAGAAGGCCCTATAAGAGCTGAAGCAAGCACCGCATGCTTGGTAATCGTGGATTGAAAAATACTTGTTGAACTTAAGATTGATCAGAATTGTTTTAGATGCTTACCTTTACTACCTATTCGATAAATCTTATCTAGTATTTTTGGTTCCGTATATCTAAAACTTATAGCTAGAAATAAGAAGAAGCCCATGGCATGGCATAATATGGAGTTGGCATCTGAGTTTGATATGGACATTTCTTACTATTGTATGGATCTTGAGATGTGGCAAGGTATAAGTAAGATCTTCAAATGGAGATATTAAAACAAAAATAAAAAAATTGATGATGGATTGTAAGCCCTTGCCTACTGTGAGGCCTCACCCTGACCCGTCATAGCATAGCTATTTTACTTGCATTTTGATACTCGGGATTTGGATATTTTGACATATATTTGAGACTTAGATGGACAATGGCTTATATTATCTATTGATTTTGGTATTTATAGTAGTGATTTCCATCTATGATATGTATTAATCACCAAATTTTGTATGGGATGATCTAACAAATACAGATGCAACTTTACACATGTTAGGATAGAAAATGGATTATGATGCGATTCAAAGTGTTAATTCGATCATGTTGATTTAAGATTAAATGTGATATGCAGATTTGGATACTTTAGATGTTTCGAATGCTTTATTTGAAATGATTAAGAAAGGAAATTTAATTGAATTATATTAATGTGGATTACGCAACATTGGAATTTGTATGCATTTATGATATATATTTTATATGACTTCTCTTTGGACTACCGATGCTCGAGTTTAGTGTGCAAGAAGTGGAACCATGGAAATTTATCGGGAAAAAAGGTCCAAACTCATATGAAACACAGTTTAGCCAAGGCGAATCTTTGGAAGATTCAAAAGCCTTGTTGTGATGTATTTTATTTTGTAAATGTAAGCTTGCATGTATGTGACAAATTTAATCCCAAGAATGCATTAGGGACATGTCATGATGATGTGTAATGTGCTTTAATGTGTCACTTGACACTTGTAGTTGTGGTGTGTTAATGACATGTCAACTAGTGTTTTGGTCACGATAGCATTTAACCTTTAAACCTATTTACCTTTCTAAAGATTAAGTAAACACACTTGATAAGGGATAGCATGAGTCACCATCAAAGGGAAATTCAAATTCAGACTTGACAGGGATTTAAAGGGTCATTATGTGGTCTCAAAGTGTCCTTTTTGTGAAAATAAGCCACCCATATGTTAGTATAACATGTTAGGGGCCTAAATTTGACCATGTGAATGCTTAGCTAGCCTAGGGGGGCCCTTAACCAATGCATTCTTCCACCAATTCGAAAACTGAGTTGTCCCATGAGTTTTTCCCCATGTTTCCCACAAAGTCAAAAATAGCAAACTTGGGAGGGACAACGTTGTAAGAGATAGTGGCTTGATGTTTTTTGCCAAAAATTGACTGTGGGAGAGCCTTTTTAGAGAGACTTGGACAAACTAGTGGAGTGTTCACCCACTCTCTAAGTTTAGAGACAATTAGGGTTTGGGAGAGGAGGCTAAGGAGAAGGGAGCTCTTCATCAACTATCATTTGCCTTTAGCTTGGACCAAGGTTGGTACCCATGCCATGATCTTCTTTTGCACTTGCATAATGGTGTTGAAATCTTGTTATTGTTGTTAGCGAAATCATGTTTTGTGTTGTGTTGTGCAAATTGTGTTGCAATTACTTTCTTTGGATTTCTTCTTTGTTCTTGTTTTTGAATGTTGATTGTTAATGGGTGTGAAGGCTTCACTCACCCTTGGAAGGGAAGAGAAGTCTTGGGTGAAAGGGTTAGTTGGGCTCAACAATGTAGTTGAGAGCCTCCTCTCTTGGAGAGAAGGGGGGAATTTCATGGAGTATGGGCTCCATTGAAGCCACTGTCTTGATATTATGATCTGGGGGTGATAAGTGGAAATTGTGAAGAGAAGCATGCATGGTGCAAGCCTTGTAGAGGCATGGTGAAATTTAATGTATGTAACTTGTATTGACATGGAAATCTCCTCTTTGAAGAGCCCACCTTCACCCACTATTTTTACGATTCCAATGGTGAATCATTGTGCAAGCCATGGGAGGGATTATGATGTGTTGTGTTGTGATGTTGCATGCATTAGAAGTTAATTGAGTGTGTCCCGTTTGGATCTTGTTTCCCTTGCTCGATGGGTGGCCTCTTTGGAGGCCTAGGATGGGAGGCGAGCCTCCATGGTTCTTGGTTTTGTGTTGTGGTTGCAGGTTTGTGAGAATGGACCCTATGAAGAAGATAGGGTATCCATATTGCATTGTTGAAGAAGAAAAATATATGTTGCCATATAATGTATATGGAAGGATGAAATCCTCCTCCATGTCTTGAGCATTGTATTTGCAAAGTGAAAATCTCCATGGTTGTATTGTGTGAAGTATTTGAAAGGAGGAATCTCCCTCCATGTCATTGAACATTGTGTTTGTAAGGACAAAGTCTTCTTTTGTTATTTTGTGTATTGTACTTTCATGAAAGAAAGAAAGTAATTCACATGAAGAACGGTTTCATGAAAGAAAGAAAGTAATTTGGATATTCCCTTTAGTATTTGTATTGTTAAATTTATTATTACACATCTAGTTGCATTGAAAAGGAGGGAACAACTTGTCATAGCAGGCACATATTAAATGTAAAGAGGTCCTCTTCAAAGGATAGTTATTGTGTTTTCAATATAGAATTGCACTCATTTGGATTCAGGAATCAATATCAGAAAATGTATTTCAAAGGATGGTTCATATTAAGGAGCTTCAAATGCATTAGTCCAATAAGAAGCATAATTTTCAAGCCTCTTAGAGATAGATAATGATAATTTAGTAATCTCATATTAGATCTTGTTCAAATTAGAATATTCATACTCAATATATTGTTATATGTAGTTTGGCTTAAACCATTACCTATGCATTGTATTGAAATGTAAGATAATTGTCAAAATAGGACTCATGGTAACCTATATATATAGACATAGTGGAATCAAACCAAGTAGCATTATGATATAAATTCACATTGAAAACACAAGCCTGTAGGTGCATAAATCACTCTCTGGAATTTGTATGGGAAGTGGGAAAATAACCCACTCCCCAAATACAAGTCAATAAAATATTCAAGAGAATCTTCCTTGGAATCTTAGGAATGGAGAACAATATAGTAAAAGTGTTGATAATAGACTAAAGCAAATAATAACTTATGAATCAAAGTAGGAGACTATCCCAAAATGGACCCTTGACTAGACTTGGTAAATGAGCCACATCAAAGTGAAAATAAAATTAATAAAACAACAAGATAAGACCCACCCATAATACTACCTTACAGTAGTAGGAAAGAAATTAATCCTATAAAAAAAAAATTTAAGAACATACTTCCATAAAACAAGCAATATACTATTGCATGTTCAAAGGAGGGGGTGGTCCCTTTTGGGTCGGCGACTACTCCACTCAATCACCCTATACTAAGCGCTAAGCCCAAGAAATCGCTCAACCCTGTCACACCCTGCACCACGTACACCCTCCCCATATCCATACTGTCGCCCAAGGCCTCCATCATGTCACCACCCCTACCTTTCACGTGAGCGCTAAGAGGAAAGGATGTGCGAAGCGTGCATAGGGATTTGAGGCATTAGGTTAGTGGGGAGATCAGTTAGGGGTTTGGGAAGTTAGGGTAGTTAGGAACTTTAGTTGCTAGTTAGTAATTAGGTTTGGGATTTTAGTAAATAGCCAAGTCGAGAGGGGGGCGAAGGAAAATATGGTTAGAGGTTGTTAGTGGTGATGAGTGTGTAATGAAGTTAGGGTAAGTATAAATTTGTTAGTAGTTAAGTTAATATTACATATTAGTAAGTAAAGGTCACTAGTTGTATGTAAGCTTAATTAGTTTCAGTATTAGTGTTATTAAATTTAAATATTCATTGATGATAAAGGGTTAGTATATTAATATATATTGAAGTAGTTTTGGGGAAAATAAATAATTAATAATTGATTCAATAATCTAGTTAGTAGTATATTAATATGGTTACAGTTTAATTAAAGGATAAAATGTAAGAGTTTGTTAAAACATGTATACCTATATAAAAATAAAATAAAATGGAATAGAATTGGCATGATAATGAAATGAATTAAGGTTACTTTATAAATGCTAAGAAAAATATATTGAAGATGATTTGTAATCAGAATATTTAGAACAAATATGCATACCTACACATTCTCGATTAATAAGTTCTTGCAACTATAATGATACAGAATTGATGCTTCACATTTATATACACAAAATCTAATTACAAGGTTAGGATGTGGAATCAAAATGATAACATCATTTAGTTCTTATGTTATAGCTTAAATTTTTTTTTTTAAATGTAAGAAATCTTATTGGTCTCCCTTGAATTATTGAAAACTAGAGTTCTAGAATGAAACAAATCCTCCTACAATGTCAACAACTAGAATTATATATCCAATCGACCACATCTCAAAATACTACCATTCTACTTGATACCTAAGACCTGGTCGTAATGATAATGCTTCTTAAATGTTGTTAAACTTTACCTTCATCTTAATGATTAAGTATGTATTACCCTAATGTACTTAGCTGGACCTCCAGTAAACATGAGTTAATATATTTCAAACACCTTGAAGTTCAATAGAGTATTCGTAACAAACATAGGTCTATATGTGTTTTTCTATAGTTCACCTTTCAAAAAAAAAATTTGTTGATTATGTTTTTGCCTTCTAAAATTTGGGCATGACACCTACTATCATACTTTCAAATGTAAAGTTGATCTTGGATTCATATTCAAATTTGGTTAATCCTATGTTTATAGGCAGTTAATATGGTCTCATGTTTTTGGTTAACACCTGACTTATTAACATTTACTTTGCTATGAATACACTAAGATAATTTAAGGATGAGCCAAGATAAATTCATTGAAATAATCAAAAAATGTGCTTCGCTACTTGAAAGGAACACTTCATTATGCGCGAAGGTTTGTTGGAGACAAAGAATTCATGTTGTATGGCTTTTGGAATCAAACTACACAGGTGTTTTCGCTTGAAATCAAGTATGATATGCTAGTTCACTAAGAAGCAAGCAAAAATGGTGCCTTTGATGTCATGGTTTTCTTTTGATTACTAGCTTACAATTGTAACATGATACAGTTATTTGATACGATCACATGGAGCATGTTAGCTCTTTGGACGGGATGCTTTAGATCATGTTGTCATGTTTATGTTCCCGATTCCGTGGTTGGAGCTCTGACATTGATCTTGGTTTAGTTTCTTGGTATTTAATACTTTGATAATTTGATTGATACTTCATGATAGTGCTATGTTGCACTGGAGTTTGGCATGGAGTGATTGATTACAGGTTCTTGTGGATACTTGGAGACTTAGGTGAGGCTAGAGTTCTCTTGATATAAGAAACATGTAGTTGAAATGTATACTCTTGATGAGATTTCAGCAGAAAGTCAGAGGAGCCTACACCTTGGTTGGACATGAAATAAAGACCTATGAAGAGATTGTTCTTAGATAAGTCACGATGACTTGCATATCTTGGAGGAGCATTCTCATTCCCGGCTCTTGGTTTCAAGCGCTTTATGTTTTCTTTCATATTCATGGATCTTAGGTTGTAGTTAGATCATTTGGGAGGATTCATTATGAGAGATGGATAGTATTATTATCTCCTTGAGGTGTAAGGTGTATTTTCATTTTTAATGATAGTAGAAGATGGTAGTGGGCTGATTTCCTGAAATGGGAAATGGAGTTGTTTGATCTTCTTTGAGAGGCTTTCATCCATGTAGATTCATGATATCATGTTATGTTTGATCTCTTGAGGTCGACTGGTTTTGGATGTTGTGATAGCTTTTCTCTTGGGGTTGTGAAGGAGATCATACTTTAAACAGCGGACATTTAGAAGTGTTTGTGGACAGACTACATTCTTATGATTTGTGGGTTCTCTCTTTGGTCTTGGTTATCTTCTTAGATGTTTGGGTTCACATAACATTGTTTTTTGAAATCTGTTGGAGCTATGGTGGACACTCTTTTGTGGCCATAAATTATCACTTATACTTCATTGTTTTTTGGTGATGACATGGTGGTTCCTTTTGTTACAAGATTCAAGAATTGGCGAATTAACAGATTTTCGGATGATTGATTGATTAACAAAGGAACAAATGTGTTCCTTATAAAGAATTACAAGGACGTTGTTTCTTTTAGAAACAACGTAGACTAAAGACGAAAATAGAAACAAAATTGAAGACAGGATAGCAAACATTCCTATCTGAACTGAAGACAAAAGAGACAGGGTAGGAAACATTCCTATCTAGACTGAAAGACGAACTACAGACAAGTAGTTGACCGTTATAGAAAGTATAAGATATTATCTTAATACCTTTATCTCTTTTCTTTGTTGGATGTAGAGAACAAGGGAGAGTTGTGGAGACTATATGAGACAGATGTTTCTTGCAGCAAGTTTGCTACATGATTTTGCATATCTTTGTGGATGGTCCTTGATACTACATGGTTACATTTTCTTTGTGTTGTTATCGGTACACTGGTTGAGTGGAAGAATGTTGGTGTCGTTTTATGAGTGAGCAACTAAGGTGAATGCTCCCTCTTTGCCTGTCTATGTGTGTGTGTGTGTGAGTGTGTGTGTGCATCGAGAATGAAGAGTGAAGGAAGCTTGTTCTCCAACACGGTTCCTCGGGGGATAGTAAACTATAAGAAGCATCAACATGAAGGATCTATGGAGGTGGTTGCCCGTGGAGTATTCGCCTCAATGGCCAAGGGGCCAAGATGGACTCGCCGCCAAGCACATCCGTCCCAGAAGAGACTCAGTATGCCTTTGAGCTTTCAAATTCAACATTAACATTGCAGTGGGAGTTCTTGTATGTGTTTGGTCTTCATCAAATGGTTTGCACATGGAGCTTGAGGTTGCAGCCAATGGGTTGGTTGTGTTGTTGGCATAAGTTTGTTGATGTTGGATACCTTTGTGGTATGGGTGATTGGATGGGTTAGCATTTGTTGTGGATGTTATTTTTGATCTCTTGTGTTTATTGGTTAGATTGGAGCAATCAGTTTGGTTGTTGTTATGGTTGATGTTTTATCTTGATTTCTGGAGAATTACTTCGTAATTGTGTTGGGCTAAGAAGTTGATGTTTTTGAAGCTTCTGTATAGCTCATGAGTGCAGTGGACTGGTGGCAGTACTTTGTAGCCTTTGTTATCAATGGGATCTTATGCTTGTGTTGTTTGGACAAGTGTCTAGTTGGAGCACGAGGGCATGTGCTAAGATTTATGCCGTTTCATGGATGGTTGTGATGATATAGTTTCATCAATTTGAATCCTATAAGATCTTCATCAAGTGGGAGAGTATTGGGATAAAATGACTCAACCTTGGGATGCTTTATTGGGTTTTTATTTATGCATTTATGGAAGATGCTAGATGAGACCAAACCTTCTACAAGGATAGATTGGAGCAAAAAATAGAAAGTCTATATTTTGAATTTTGCTCTTGGCTTTGTTTTTTATGCAAGAGTTGTGCACAAAGGAAGTTTCTAAATAAGTTGTAAATACATTGAATGTAGATGCTTTAGAAACCGTCTTTCCTTTTGCATGAAAACTCTATAAATACAATGAGTTGTTAAAGAGATGTAAGTGACAGATGAGAAGTTCTTTACATGACGTTGTTGGATTTTCTCTAGGATAGAGCAAGATGTAAATCTCCATGTGAAGGTTAACAATGTATTGTAACTTGTTGCTGAATAATTCATTAGCTTGGTGTTTTAGGGGGTGGGGTTTTTTTACCTGGAAAGGCTTTCCCCACATATATTTGTGTTTTCTATCATGTCTCATTCTTCCAATTTCATCATTATAGCATATTAAATCTGTATGTTGTAATGCTGTTGAAATTTGTTAGATTTGTAAATTGTAAACACTTTCCTTTAAGATTTTAATTGTGGGAAATCAACTATGTTTGTTTCCACTCTTATGGCATAGTAAAATATACTTGTGTATTTGCTTATTAGAAGCTATTCAAGAAATCATTGAATACAGGATGTGCATACTAATCCCAGATGCCTTTCTGGGATGCTCTCATTTCCCTTCACAGTGGTGTGAAAACCCCATAATAGTTACAAAGGAAAAAATCGATGCATATAAAGTCTCTTTTATAAAATTTCTATCTGGTGCAATGAATTCCCTTTCAGATTTAATAGAAGATAGATGTAGTCTTGAGAATCCAGATCTGTGACCATTTTCTGTTCATAATTTCGGTGGAATGAGTTTGTCAATTAGCATAACAGATTTGCTGTTTTGGTCGGGAATTTTTTGTTTTAAGCTCTCAACATTTATGAGAATTCACTATGGTCTAAAAACTAACAACTTTCTCATGAGCAGTACCAAAATGCAACACATCGATTGTCTGTCCACTTGTTTGCGTGCCCACTTGTCCTCGCCCTCTAGAAAACTGACTTAAATTAGTTATGGGAAAACCACCCCGAGTTTTCCTACATATTTGATCCAGATCACGGCCGGTAAAGATCTGAGCCATGGAGTAGCAGTTAGACGATAGAAGTAATCGTTTGTACAGACCCGGTTATTTCCATATACAAACAATGCCCTAGAACCCAGCTCCATATGATCAAGCATACAAACTATGGCCTTGAACAATTCGTATAATAAGATAAATCCCATATTCAAATAATATGACCGGATATCCTCCAAAATCGTAGTTCGAGTTGCCAAATAATATCATACTCCTAATATCATACTTTTATGCTATGATGCCCAATACAAATGAGACAAAAAACATACACCAAAATCCTGGAAAAACATAAGGCTTACCCAAGGATAGCGAGCCGAATGCTTGAGTGGACTGCACCATGGCAATTCAGCCAATATCTTGTCAGTGGATAAACTCGTCAATAAATTAAGGAGGTCCTTATGGCAAGCACAACGTCGGCAATAAAATACGTCAAATCCAAAGTACGAGACAAAATAATGCCCTTGAGCCGAAAAATCAAATTATGAAACACTGGACACAAGCCATACCATTATAAAGGGATCATAAACCGTGCAAAGAGAATGTGTTTAATCCAAATATTTCCCACAGAACATTGTGCAGATAATAAATTAATATTTCCCACAGAAAATTTGCAGATAATAAATCAACTCTTTAGTGTAGTTCTTTAATTTGATGGACTCAGTCGACACAAAAAACCATGAAGTCCAGTGCTTCTTACCTTTTATATCTGTTACATTGGGCGTTCCATTTTTGTTGTTACTGTCAACAGCGTGCAAAGTCAGTGAATGTTGCAATTTTCTAGTCGATGGCAAATTGAGATTGGTACGAGATGAATAAAGGGGACAAAAGTCGCCCACAATGGTACTGCCCTCACCGTCCTCCTTGGATACGCTTGTTTTGGAGAAGACATGTTTCCTTGATCTAGTGTTGCTGCAGCCAACGTTCGGCCATGACCGCTGTGATGTTCTGATGCCCAACTGTTTTATGGCACTTGAACCGAAAACTCCATTGACCGCTTTGCTGAATTCAGAAGAAATTGGGGTGGGTGGTTTTCCAGGTGGGACATTCAGCAACGCCATTGTTCATGCACTACTTCTAGCTGTTTCGTCACAATCCCTACTTTTAGAGTAGTGAATGGAAATGTTTTATGGTTAAATAAAATGTTCGCATGTGGAATCGCATATTTGTGTTCAAATGCCAAAAAGAGAGAGAAAAATAAAATCATGATTTGTGTATGAAGAAAGTGCCGGGCGGAGGCTGCTCGTGCTTCAATGCTTCGTACGATGGATCACTGTAGCAATCAAACATTAATGTGTAAAAGGTAAAATCTACATTAGAATTCTGCATTAGATATATTAGGGTGCCGTCTTATGAAGGCTGTAGGATGCATTTGATTAATTGGAATCGTCTTCTAAATAATAAAATTTTTAGTTTTTTAAGTGTAAATTTCAGTATGTGGAAAACGCAGGTAGGCTTTTCTTCTATCACTTGTCAATTGTATACCAATTTCTATTTTTTTATCAATAATTTTTTTAAACATTTTTTATCAATTTCTATGTTTTTTATTAATAATGTTTTCGAACATCTTTATTTATTTAGTAAGTAAATGAAATATGTTAAATAAAAATAATTCATAAGACCACCTACTTTCATAAAGAATGGAGTTTTTTTTAGGAAGCCCCCCTCCATAAGATCGCACCTTTAGGTAGGGGTTTTATGGGAGGGGCTTGGGCTCTATTTTTGTGGAGGGGTAGCTCCATAGTAGTTTTTTTGGAAGGGGCTAAAGGTTTTAATTAAAATCTTCTCTTACAGAATAGGGGCTCCAATTTTTTAGCCCTCTCAATTTGGGAAGGCGAAATGGGGTGGAAGTGGATTTAGCCCCACCAGTTTAGGGAGTTTTTTGTCACATGTCAACAAGTTATTAATTATTTTAAAAATTAATTATGATAGTAATAAAATGATAATAACATAAATTTAAATTCTTCAAATGATATTCATGGGACCACTAACTTCCTTAAAAATTAGGAGCTAAACTTTTTAAGCTCAAACAAATTTAGAAAATTCATGGGTTATGATATTGCTATTGGGATTTAAATGTGTTGTTTTTGAGTCAAACTCATTGACCCATGTTTAATGAGTAGTGATTCATACACAAATCTATCTCTCATGAGAATAAATGGAACACTCATTAGATCTAGGTGATGCTCATAGAGGTGAAGCATCAGGACTCCCTGGGAGGTCACCCTATTGGAAGCATGAATGTTGATGATACTCCTATGGGGGAGTACTGTAGAAACATGATTAGATCATTATCATGATGATATGTTACATTCATAATTGTGTTTATCATTGATGTCAAGATAGTCATTTTCTATGGTATTTGATAGAAGAATAGTGAAAAGATCAAGTTGGTACGAACAGATCGTTGAGTACTTTTACCAAGCGAGGTTAAAGGGAGATACTACCAAGTGTCTAGTATATACAATTAACCTTGGAAACATAAGATATTAAGTCTGGAAGAAGTTATGCAAGTTTCAATGAAGATTGTTCTTAGATAGAGTTTACAGAGGCATGTTCTAGTAAACTTGTTATATCTCTTAGCAGAGTTGTTATTGTGAGAATTTGAAGTTAAAGATGTGAAGAAGACATTCTCGAGATGGCATAGCTAAGCTCACTTATCATAATGTTACATGTACGAAAAGTTATTCAAGTTACAAGGTGAAAGATTAATGTTATCGCTAAGTGTAATGTGTTCTTAATGAGGCCTTATAATAATTATTTGAGGGGTAATAACCGACTTAGGGAATTGTTGTATGGATTTTGTATATAGGAAGGACATTTTCTTTTATCATGTATGGATACAAGTGAATGATTGTAAGTAGCACAAAGAGCAAAATGTGATTTAAATAAGCAGAGCAGAGCGAAGAGAAAGAAAACTTTGTTGCTGAGGTTTTATTGTGTGATCCAAAGTTTGATACTTGGATCCAAGGTTCTTGGCCTAGTCTACAAGCTCTGACAGTGATTGGTCTGGTTGACAGGACAAAGGAAGGAAGTTAAAGAATAGTAGAGACAATTATTCTACAAGGAATAGTTAAGAGATCAGTTAGACAATGAGTTCAGTGGTCTTGCCCCATAAGTTTTTTGGACAGTGTGTCCTTTTGTCTTCTACAACTAGTAATAGGATTGGAATCTTCTAACAAGGATTCAAAGTCTCCTAATAGGGACTCATATATACTAAATGTTGTAATTGACTCCTAAAAGGGTTCATCCTCTCTTTATATTAGTACATCATCCTGTGGGCATCATTCCCACCGGGGTTTTCCCTCTGATCAAGGGTTTCCCTAGTTAACATATATGGTGTAATTGTGTATGTGCATCTTGTTATGGTTGTTGTTTACTTTGGTTGAATGGTTAAGATTATTTAAGATGGATAAATGTTTTAATTATTAGATAATTGATTCACACCCCCCTCCCCCCTCCCTCCCCCTGTTATCTCGATGGACTATTGTTTCTAACACGCCTATCCCAATACTATTCCAGCTTGAGTGCACTTAACTACGAAGTTTCCTCCATGGTTAAACCCACTCTACTTGCAACCCCATTTGCAAAACCTTCACCAAGTGTTGTGACCATTCATTAGAAAGCCCCTTAAGCTCATCAAGTGATAAGTAGGAGATATTTCCATAGCAAGTCAAATTATGATATTGTTATCAGGATTTAACTTTGTAGTTTTTTATTCAAACTCATTAACCCATGTTTCATGAGTAGTGATTCATACATGAATCCATCTGTCATGAGAATAAATGGAAAACTTAGCACTCATTGGATCAAAGTGATGCTTACAGAGGTGAAGCATCGAGACTTCCCAAGAGGTTACCCATCCTAGTACTACTTAAGCTCGAGTGCACTTAACTACGAAGTTTCCTCCATGGTTAAACCCACTTTGCTTGCAACCTCATTTGCAAAACCTTCACCAAGTGTTGCACCTTATGAACCATTCATTAGAAATCCCCTTAAGCTCATCAAGTGATAATTAGGAGATATTTCCACAGCAAGTCAAATTATGATATTGCTATCAAGATTTAACTGTGTAGATTTTGAGTCAAACTCATTGGCCCATGCTTCATGAGTAGTGATTCATACACGAATCCATCTCTCATGAGAATTAATGGAAACATTTAGCACTCATTGGATATAGATGTTTCTCATAGAGGTGAACCACAAGACTTCTTGGGAGGTCACCCATCCCAGTACTACTCTAGCTCAAGTGCACTTAACTACAGAGTTTCCTCCCTAGTTAAACCTACTTTGCTTGCAACCCCATTGCAAAACCTTCACCAAGTGTTGTGCCTCATGAACCATTCATTAGAAATCCTCTTAAGCTCATCAATTGATAAGTAGGAAATATTTCCATAGAAAGTCAAATTATGATATTGTGATTAGGATTTAACTATGTAGTTTTTGAGTCAACTCATTGACCCATGTTTTGTGAGCAGTGATTCATACATGAATCCATCTCTTGTGAGAATAAATTAAACACTTAGCACTCATTAGATTTAGGTAATGTTGATAGAGGTGAAGCATCGGGACTTCCCGAGAGGTCACCCATCCCAATAATTCTCCAGCTTGAGCGCACTTAACTATTAAGTTTCCTCCATGGTTAAACCCACTCTACTTGTAACCCCATTTACAAAACCTTCACCAAGTGTTGCGCCTTATGAACCATGGATGAAGCTTTGTAGTTAAGCTCACTCAAGCTAGAGTAGTACTAGGATGGGTGACCTCTTGGGAAGTCTTGGTGCTTCACCTCTATGAGCATCACCTAGATCACTCGAGCTGGAACAATACCGGGATGGGTGACCTCCAGGGAAGTCTCGATGTTTCACCTCTGTGAGAATCACCTACATCCAATGAGTGCTAAGTGTTCCATTTATACTCATGAGAGATGGATTTGTGTATGAATCACTACTCATGAAACATGGGTCAATGAGTTTGACTCGAAAGCTACATAGTTAAATCCTAGTAGCAATATCATAATTTGACTTGTTGTGGAAATATCTCCTACTTATCAAAATTCATGGGACCGTTCACCTTTGAATATTCTTAAAAAATCTTAGCAATCACCCGCTCTATTTTTAAGAAGCCCCCTCCATGGGTCATTGAGATTTTATAGAAATAGTTAATGGTGAGTTTTTTCTCAATAATTTGAACTTCTAAATTTAAAGATGTTGGTGGTATTATATATTTGAGAGTGAAAAAAGTGTAAGATAAATTTATTGTTTATTTTTTGTACAAAAAAAAGAGCAATTATTGACATGTGGAAAAAAAATCTATGTTGGTGGGGCTATTTTCAGCTCCACTCTATTTCTATCCACTTAGGGCTAAAAAATTTAGAGCTCATATTTTATTGAAAAATATTCCAAATAAAATGATAGCCCCTCCCCTAGCCCAAAAATTTATCATGGAGCCTTCCCCCTTCACAAAAATAGAGCCGAAGCTCCCTCTATGGGACCTCTGCCTTAGTCAAAGGACATGTGATAGGGAGATAAAGTCTACTAGACTAATTATATTAGGTCTTATCTGTAAATGATAAATTTATGCAATCTTTTTGTTCCAACATTTTATTTGATTCGTCAATAATTATTAATGACTATGAAATACTAAATTTTATTTAACAAAAATATTATAGCTGATCACCAATATTTATTTCCAATAATCAATAAATATGATATTTTAAATTTTGCATTCATTGGGGTAAGGAGAAAAATAAATTTTCCCTAAGAAAAATAATTTTATAAATAAAATTCTAGAACATCTAGAACTTCTTTATCGGAGTTGACTCTAGTAAGCTCTAACCCACTTACACATCATGACAAGATACTGTTGAGATAATGTGTGTTGCACACATTGCATAATATTGTTATATTATTTTATTTTATTTTATTATGTAATGTTGCACCTAGATGGGTGTACAACATGTAAAGATTCCCATGGGATATACTTGATGAGTTGTATTGTAACATTGTGATAATATTTCATGTAATTATTTAATATTGGAAAAAAGAATTAAATTTCTAATATTAAATGTGGGGTCAAGGGGTTAGGTAGCACATGGTTTATGTAATACCACTTGGTGGTTTTGTGAGGCTTGCTACTATATAAGTAGCCACAAGGGTAGTTGTTGGTGTAAGAAGAATAAGGCAAAAAAGGAAAGAGTCAAGTGGGACAAGGCTTAACAAATTAGCCAAGGGAGCATTTGTGAAGGTTGGAAGCATGGCATGGGATGTGTGGATTCATGCTTATTCACATGGATTGCTTGGTTGTGGCTATGGCTTTAAAGACTTCCATGGTTATATTGCAATGGTTTTCTTTGTTGAATAATACATGGTGATGGATGCTTTTGGAAGCTAGGTTTTTCCCCCCGATGAGGGTTTCTTAGGATATATCTTGTGCAACAATTTTTGTGGTTATGTTGTCTATTCTCTTGCATGTGGATTTTAATTACATATTTGTTTCAGATCTATTATGGGTTATGTGGAAAATGTTATATTCTTTATTCCAAATTTTCTTACAAGTGGTATTAGAGCCTAGTTTTATTATTGTAATTGTAGATTGAATCCATGGGAATGCATGAGAGGATAAAAGAAAGGGCAAGATATGTGAATTTTGTAAGTTGTTTATTACAGATCTAAGGGTTTTGGGTTTGCTGTTATGATAAGATATTGGTAGATTTTGGGCATGTGAAATTGTTGGACAAAAGAGTTTTTTGGATGTTTCATTTAAACGAGGGTTGAGGGTTTTAGGGGGTAGCTTGCAAAAATGACCTCTTGGAAAAAAACAAACCTCGCCATTAGATCTAGGTTGGTGTTTCCATAAGTTTTGATATATAATATGCCTTGATTTGGCCATATTCAGAGGAAATGAAAGAATTTTTTTGTTTCAGTCGTGATGGCCGTCAAATTTAATTTCCTCAAAATTTTCATCACAAAAAAAATTGCAATAAAAATGGTAAAAAGACTGTCTTAGTAAAATGGTCATAACTTTCTCTTAGGATATCATATTTCAAACTTCTTATAAGCATTGGAAAGGTAATTTAGAGCACTAAAACTTAATGTAGGTTTAATTTTGTGAATTTTACATTTTTTCAAGTTTTAAGAGCCCAAAAAATCAGATGCTATTTATTTTGAGCACAAATTAGGGCATAACTTGGGCATATGGAGTCAAATTTTAGACTTCGAGTAGTCAACAGAAATCTCTTGAAGAGCTCTAAACATTGTTCATATTTGGTTAGGTTTGACATAGTTTATTTGGTGTTATATTAATTTGAATAGTTTATGGTATATATTGACTATGGTAGCATTGTGAGTTTATGACATTGTATGTTTGGAGATTTAAGATTTGATGTCATTATATACTCAATTCATATTTCAAATTGGTCTCAAGATGATATGGTTATAAGTGTTTGTTTGGATGTGTATGATGACTTATTGGGTCTATAAGTTGTGGTAGTGTTGTAAGTGGTCTATACTTACAGGTTGCATTTATAGTTTGGTTATGAATTGTCTTCCATTAATCTTTCATTATTGATGCATATTCAAATTGGTGGCTTGGATTTGAGTTGTCTATGCCCTAAATCACATGATTTGTAGATTTTTCTTCATGTAGAAGGGATGAGATATTGTTACCAGGTACAATCATGGTAGATGATTGTGGTTGACTATTTTATGCTAACAGGTTCAACACATTGAGTGTTAGATGCTCAGTTCATGGATGTGATCATAGTGTCATGGATTTTGGAATGACATGATTGGATATAGAGGTACATCCTTGATGATCATTGATTTGGATTCATGATTTGGTTATGGTGGTATATCTTCTTGGTTGAGGATCATGGTTATTTGGTTTCTTTAAGGAGCTCATGATGTGCACTTTGAGTTCTTTGATGGTTTGATGCCTTGGTCGATTCTCATGGTTAAAGGATGATTTTTCATCATGATGTC
The DNA here is from genome assembly GCA_028749045.1 of Cupressus sempervirens. NCBI lineage: Eukaryota > Viridiplantae > Streptophyta > Pinopsida > Cupressales > Cupressaceae > Cupressus > Cupressus sempervirens. The sequence continues at coordinate 887,745,303 of CM053785.1, read as the reverse complement.
ATGGATATCTTGGATACACAATTTAGTGGGAGCTTGTGGTAGTGATGGTGTGACAGTGTAGGATTAGTTCCTGGTTCGGTTTGTATCTTCTTGGTTTGGAGATCTTGGTTTCACTTGGTATTGACACTTTGGTTGTGTGTATAGACCTAGAGGATCTTCATGTAGGAGATGGGTTTTATGATGCCATGGGTGACTTGATACCATAGTTGAGTGGGAATTATCGGCATTAATATATTTATTGAGTGTTTGCAGATGTTGGAGGTTTGTCTTCGATCTTGTTGCTACAGAAGCATCTTTAACATTTGCATGGTGCACTTGTTATCTTCATGGTGTGTGAAGATGGTTGGATCTTGAGCAATCATGGAGTTCTTGGTTATATTCATGGTGCGTGGAGATGGTTCTTCATGGTATGTGCAAATGGGCTTTCTTCATGGTATGTGGAGATGGTTGCATCTTAAGGACTAATGGGGTTCCTGGTAAAGGCATGGTTTATGCTTTCATTTGACATGTTATCCTTGGTGTGAGGATGGTTTCATTATTATGTCATGGTATACTCTTGATACATGTTTAAATTTTTAACATATTATAGTATGTTCATATGGAGCATGTTATCTCTTTGGTTGAGATGGTTTAGATCATGTTGTCATGTTTATGCTCCTAAGGCCATGGTTGGAACTTTGACATTGATCTTGTTTTAGTTTCTTGGTATTGAGTACATTGATCATAAGTTGGATACTTCATGATATTGCTATGTTGCATTTGGATGTGGCACGAATTGATTGGTTACAAGTGCTCATGGATACTTAGAGACAGCGGTGATGTTAATTTCTCTTGGATTAGAGAAGTATTTGTTGGGACAATTGATGGTTTCAGTAGGAGAGTCTAAGAGGCATTCACTTGATATGGACTTAAGAGGAGATTTTTCTTAGATGAGTCTTGGTTGGAGACCTGGATATCTTGATGAGCATTCTCATTCTCCACTCTTGGTCTACTCAGCAGTTTTGTCCATTGTTTCTCTTAGGTGCATTATGTTTATGCTTGTCTTTCATGGATATGGATCTTGAGCTATGGTACATGAGTGAGTTCTGGAGGGTTTATTTAAGAGATGGCTTAACATTGGTTATCTCCATTTGCATATGTTGTTATGTTAGTTGAGTTTGAGAGATGGTTTTATATTGGGCATATTCCTTGGATTAGGAATGGTTTTATGAGTTTTATCTTCTTGTGAGAAGCTTACATCCATGATTAGTTATATGGTTTGGGTGTTGTTGAGGCTTCTTGGTTGGGATTTAATGGAGGAGATCATACTCCCATAGTTTACATCTAGAGATGTATGTAGAAGGACATGATACAGGTTATGATTTGCATAGTTTCTCATTGGTCTTGGTCATCTTCCTGGATGTTTGGTTTTGCTTACATTAGATTTGAAATTGGTTAGAGATTATGATCACTAGTTTGTGCTCATGTATGTCATGTGAGAGATGACATGGTTATTCTTTTATCTCTTTCCTTTGTTGGTTGTGGAGAGCTTGGGAGACTATTAGAGACTTGTTATGAGAGTTGTTCTTGCAGGTTATTAGTTTATGTATTGTTGATGTCCTTGAGACCACATGGATTCACTTCTTTGAGATGTTGTGAGTGGACTGGTTATAGATTTGACATTATCTTTTGTAGTGCGATCTTCTTGGTATATATGTGACAGGTATTTCTCTTGAGGTTTGTGATTGCAGGTTACAGATTGGATATATTGATGATGTGAGATTCACTTGGTATACCTTTAGAGGTATGGATAGTTGGATGGGTTTTGGCACTTGTTATGGGTGCTATTTTAGCTATGGATATTTTGACAACTACAGATACATGTGATTACCTTTGGATCAGGTTTTTGTTCTTGTCATTTCAGTTAATACGAGATTTTATGATCTTCTAATGTGACAAGTTGGGTGGCTTTCTCTTTGGATGACCTATGTATGTTCAGTGGTAGTGGCATAATAGGAGGTGAGATCATTCATGTTTAAGACGTTGGATAATTTGATTTTGTTGTGAGTACCAGGATGGAGCACATGGTGTACTTTGATCCATGATGGTGGATGTATTGGGAGGGATTGTTCTCTTGTTCATTTATGCGTCTATAGATTGACCCTATACAATGTATACAACAAGTGGGAGATTATTGAGATAACAGGTGTTGCCCACATTGCATAATATTGTTATATTGTATTATTTTATTTTATTATGTAATGTTGCACCTAAATGGACATGCAACATGTAAAGATTCCCATGGGATATACTTGATGAGTTGTATTGTAATATTGTGATAATATTTCATCCAAGCATTTCAATTGATACAGGATTTTATGATCTTTTAATGTGACAAGTTGGGTGGATTTCTCTTTGGATGGCTTCTATGTATGTTCAAAAGCAGTGGCATAATAGGAGGTGAGATCATTCATGTTTGAGATGTTGGATACTTTGATTTTGTTGTAGGTACCAAGATGGAGCACATGGTGTACTTTGATCCATGATGGTGGATGTGTTGGGAGGGATTGTTCGCTTGTTCATTTATGTGGCTACAGATTGACCCTATGCAATGCATACAACAAGTGGGAGATTGTTGAGATAACAAATGTTGCACACATTACATAATATTTTTATATTGTATTATTTTATTTTATTATGTAATGTTGCACCTAGATGGATGTGCAACATGTAAAGATTCCCATGGGATATACTTGATAAGTTGTATTGTAACATTGTAATAATATTTCATCCAAGCATTTCAATTGATACAGGATTTTATGAACTTCTAATGTGACAAGTTGGGTGGCTTTCTCTTTGGATGGCTTCTATGTATGTTCAGTGGTAGTGGCATAATAGGAGGTGAGATTATTCATGTTTGAGATGTTGGATACTTTGATTTTGTTGTGGGTACAAGGATGGAGCATATGGTATACTTTGATCCATGATGGTGGATGTGCTGGGAGGGATTGTTCTCTTGTTCATTTATGTGGGTACAGATTGACCCTATGCAATGTATACAACAAGTGGGAGATTATTGAGATAATGGGTGTTGCACACATTGCATAATATTGTTATATTGTATTATTTTATTTTATTATGTAATGTTGCACCTAGATGGATGTGCATGTAAAGATTCCCATGGGATATACTTCATGAGTTGTATTGTAACATTGTGATAATATTGTTGGAATAAATCAACAAAGGGAGAGTCGTAGTTTGAGTTCTAATAGGAGTCTATTAAGAACTAGTGATTTGTTCACAGTTCTGGTTTGTTGTTAACAATTATAGTTTGTTGTCAATAAGGCTTAGTTTGTTGTCAATTAGTCACAACTAGATGTAGAGTTTGTTTCTGGTTTTATAGGAGAGTAGTTGGTTGTAGTTTGTGTATAAATATGTATTGCTTATGTTGTTTTCAATAGACAGAAGAAGTGAGCTCTTCATTTACTTTGTTTTATGCTTTGTATTCTTGTTGTTCTATTTTCTATTTTGGCATCAAAGCTAAGGAATGTTGTAATTCCCTGCTATGTTGTCTCCTGCTTAGTACAACCTTTGTTGATAGTGTTGTAGAAGAAGTTCATGAAGCAAAAGGTCTAATCCAACCTTTTAGAAGTGAAGCAACTGTAAAGATGCCATGTTTGAGTTGATTTGCTTAAATTTGCAACTGGTATATGTTTAGCAATCTGATTTGAGTTCAAGAATTGGTAAATTTTCATTATTTGTTGTTCTTTGGTTACTTCAAAAATGACAAGTCTATCTAATTCTTATCTAACTGAGTCAAATAAGTTAGATGATTCCAATTATGTCAATTGGAAGTTTAAGATGCATACTCTAATGGAGGGATATAATGTGTGGAGCATTGTAAATGGTACTAAGGCTAAGCCTACTACACCTCCAAATGATGTTCAAGATCGAGAGAAAAGAGAAATCAAAGCCAAGATTCTTTTACGAATGTCTATAAAAGACTCTATCATCCCTCATATAAAGGATAGCACTACTTCTACTAGTACTTGGGATGCCTTAAAAGGTTTCTACGAGATTAAAAATTCAAATAGGATTTGTTTTTAAAGAGTAAGTTACTTTCAATTAACATGGAAGCAAATGAAAATGTTAGTGTCATTTATCCATAATCAAGGATTTAATGGATAAATTAGCCGACATTGGTGAATTAGTTTCAAGTAGTGATTTAGTTACTGTTACTTTGAATGGAATGGTGCATGATTATCAAGTATTTATTATTGGTTTGGGTGCAAGAGAAAACACTCCTTTTTAGAATTTGGCAAGTATCCTTCTACAACAAGAAGAAAGGAAGAAACACGTGGACAACAGATTTTAGAGTATAGATTCAACTTTGATGGAAAAAGACAAGAATCCATTCAAAGGAAAACAATGGTCAAAGAATAATGAAGGTAAAAAATCTCACAATGAAGGGTATAGCAATGAAAAGAGGTATCATGAAGGGGTATCATCAAATCCAAATATGAAGAAAAATGGTAATTGTAATTACTGTGGAAATTTTGGACATTATGCTTATGAATGTAGAAAAAAGAAGTATAATGATTCCAAAAATAACAAATATGAAGGTAATTTTGTGAATGGTGATTTGGATATAATAAGTGACAACCTTTATGATTTCAAATTGTTTGTTTCTTATTTTGCTCTTTCGGCTCAATCAAGTGATTGTAATGAATGGTCTATAGATCCAGGAGCATCAATTCACATGTCATGCAATAAAAAATGGTTTAAAATTTTTCAAGAGAAGGATGATGGTAGAAAGATCTATTTAGGAGATAATAGGTCACATGATGTAAAAGGATGCGGTAATATAAGTGTACAATTACCTAATGGCCATCTAAAGCAACTTTTTAATGTTATGTATGTCCCAGGAATTAAAAAGAATTTGATTTCAATTTCAGCTATTAATGACCAAGGTCTAAAAGTTGAGTTCTTGAAGGGAGGTTGCCAAGTTAAAGATATGAAAAATCAAAATAATGTGATTGCTAAAGGGATCTAAATAGGAGGTTTGTATAAACTTAATATCAATATGGAAAATCATCATGCAATGACTTCTATAAGTGTGTCTATTGAAGAGCTATGGCATAAAAGGTATGGTCATCTAAATTTAAAAGATTTGATTTCTCTGCAAAGAAGAGAGATGATGCAAGGTCTTCCAACATTTAAAGATGAAAAAATTAGTTGTGATGGATGCACATTAGGAAAACAACATAGAAATGAATTTCCACTAAGAACCAATGTAAAGGAAAGAACTATTCTTGAACTAGTGCATTTAGATGTGTGTGGTCCTATGCAAACTCAATCACTTGGGGGAGCATCTTACTTTCTTATATATGTTGATGATTTCACTAGATACACTTGGGTGTATTTCTTAAGGAATAAGAGTGAATTTTTTGAATATTTCAAAGAATTCAAAACCATGGTAGAAAAACAAACAGCTCACAGTGTTAAGATTCTTAGATCAAATCAAAGGGGGGAATATATGTCAGAAATTTTTGTTAAATATTGTAAAGATAATGACATTCTTAAGCAATATGCAGTTGCCCATAGTCCTGAACAAAATGGTGTAGCTAAAAGGAAAAATAGAATAATTGTTGAATGTGCTAGGAGTGTGCCAAAAAAAAAGAATATCCCTAATAATGCGTGGGCTGAAGCAGTTAATACAGCAATGTATTTGCTAAATAGAAGACCTACCAAGTATCTTGTAAACAAAACTCCTTATGAAGCTTTTCTTGGAATTAAGCCAATTGTTAGTCATTTGATTTTTTTTGGAAGTAAAGCATATTGTCATATTCCAAAAGGGAATAGAAGGAAACTTGATGCAAAGTCATTCAAATGTATATTTGTTGGTTATTGTATTGATCTCAAGGCCTGCAGGATGTACAATCCTACTACTCATAAGGTATTTTCTAGTAGAGATTTTATATTTCATGAATTTGCAAATAATGTTCAAGATGAAGAAAAGGTGGACAAAATTGTTTCATTAAAGCTACTTGAAGCAGACAATGAAAGTTCAGATATTGTAGATTAGCAAACGCATGATCAAAGTGGGCATGAGATAAGTCAAGTTGAGGCCACTCCATCCAATAATGAAGCACTAAGAAGATCTATAAGGCAAATCAAGGTAGAAAATGGGTATAATGACTATGGCTTAATGACTCAAATAATGAGTGTAGATGAACCTCAAAATATTGAAGAAGCTAAGAATCACAAAGAATGGATGAATGCAATGCATGAAGAATATGTTTCAATTCTGAATAATGAAACTTGGGAACTAACTAAACTACCAACAAATAAATTCCTATTGGTTGTAAATGGTTTTTCAAAACAAAGTTTAATGCTGATGGCACTATTGACAGTTTCAAAGCTAGATTAGTTGCAAAAGGGTACTCACAAAAGGAAGGAATTGATTATGAAGATACTTTTGCACCAGTAGCTAAAATGAATACTATTAGACTAATGATTTCACTTGCTACTAAATTTGATTGGGTTCTTCATCAAATGGATGCTAAATCAACATTTTTAAATGGTGATTTAAGAGAGGAAATATATCTTGTTCAACTTGAAGGTTTTGTAAAACAAGGAAAAGAGCATTTGGTATGCAAGTTAAAAAAGGCATTATATGATCTCAAAAAAGCACCAAAGTCATGGTATAATAAAATTGATAAATTCTTCTTTCAACAAGGGTATATGAAGAGTAAAAATGATCCAAATTTGTACATAAAGAATGATGAACATGGGAATGTTGTTTTGATTGCTTTGTATGTGGACGACTTAATCATAACAGGAAGTTCTATAGAGTTGATTGATGCAATCAAGGTAGCTCTATCATAGACATTTGAAATGAAGGATCTTGGAGAAATGCATTATTGCTTAGGAATTGAGGTGTGGAATCAAAATGGTAAGACTTTGATTGCTCAAAGTAAGTATGCAAAGAAGTTAATCCAAAAGTTTAATATGCAAGATTGTAAAACAATGTGTACTCCATTGGAACAAAATTTCAAGTTCTCTTGTGGTAGTTGTTGTGGTCTCACAACACATGCCCCATTCCTCACTAGGAATGGGGACCCCCTACTTTTTTTTGAGCTCCCAATCTCATAGTTCAGGATCCGAGAAAATGTTACAGTCAAAGTAAAAAACATACAAAAAAATTGAAAAATTTGAAAAACCCAAAAAATTGAAAAAATTAAAAAACACAAAAAGTCAAAAGTAAAAAAAAAAAAAAAAATTGGCCTCGCGCAAGTATGCGTGCGCATGGGCGAGGTGCGCAATGCGCTCCATGGCACACCTGCAGTTGCGTACCCCAACCGGCGAGTGGGCTATAAAGCCCCCCATCTTCCTTCACGCTTTATTCTTTGGAAGCATTATTTGCAGGCATGTTTTAAAAAAAGGTGAGCATTAAGCCCACACAATGTGCGGAGCACCCCTCGCCCGCCTCACTCTCAGCCCACACCGCACCGTGCACAAGCTTTGCGCAATGTCGGGTGCGTGCTTTGCGTTGCGTGAGGCTCTTTTCACTTGTGCCCCACTTGATGACATTTTGCAACCTTACTGTGTTTTGGTGCCTTTGTGCTAGCCTCTATTTTCGTTTGATGTGCACTGAGCGTCGGGCCACGTGTGCTTCGCGCCATGCCACGTGCATTGCCTGTCGCACCGCATGCTTTGCCTCAACACATTTTTTTTAATAAACCCCAAAATTAAAAAAAATTAAAAAATATATAAAATTTTAAAAAAAAAAATTTTTAAAAAAAAAGTAAAAAAAAAAATTAAAAATAAAAAATAAAAAGAAAATAATAAAAAATAATAAATGAGTAAAAATGCTCAAATTGGGCATTTCATTTTTGTTTATTTTAATTCAAAGCTTTTAATGTTTTCCTTCCCGATTAGTTTTTATCATTGAGTAGATATACGCTTTTTCTCATAACATGTAGGTGATCAAATGGCATCCACATCTAGATTAGCACCCAAACCCGTAATTTTCAAATTCCAAGGCATTCCCTCAAAATCAAGATTTCATGATGACCACGTGAAAATCTAGGATATTGACTTAGGGCACACAAATCTAGGAGAATTCCTTAGAATCTATAACAAACCAACCGAGAGATCTACACTAGTGTCATTGTTGATCCATTCTGAGTTGGTGAATGCAGCTTCACATCTTATGTCAGTACAATCAGTTGAACTAATCATGGCCCTAGCACAACGTTTTGTTCCGAAAGAAAGGGTTGTCAAGAGCATTACAAGAGAGGTTGTGTTGGACCTACGAACCCACAATATTGAAAGGGTCTTCCATCTCCTAAGAGTGGACCAGTTCATAAGACTCTCATATGAAGCAGCTGAGAGATGGTATAAGGACCAACAGCAAGAGGCAATTGACATCATACAATCTTCTTACCTCATTGAGAAGCCTCCTAGGGTAAGGATAACAGGAAAAGTAGACATGAATCGAGGATATATGAAAGAAGACGTTGGATATTCCATCATCCTTTTGAGCAAAGTAATGGGTCTACCCACAGTGGGCCACCTCATCACCTTCATGGTCAATTTCATTGAGACCATCAGAGTGGCAAAGATACCCTTGGACTAGGCCACCATGCTAAGTGAAAACTTGTATGAGCAATTGAGGATGGTGAAGGACAAGAAGTTTTACATGACTTCTTACATGGTATACGTGATTGCAACAAGAGCAACAAACTACCTTGGTATGTACAGGAGAGGCAGTATGCAGGATCCTAATGCTTGGCTTTACATAGTCTACCCTCAGCTGGTAAAGAAGAAGCTCTTAGCATAGAGAAAAGAGTATAGAATCGTGAATGATGCACTCATCTTTGCGATCATTTGATTCATTGAGGGAGATTACGGGAAGAGGTTATCCGATGAAGCCAAAGCATAGATTACAGTTCTCGAAGCCTACTTCATCCAGTTCAAAATGTTCATGTATTTGTAGGTAGCCGGTGCCTCTATCAATCCCAAGAAGCTCCCAAGATATCCAAGTGACAAACTGGTGCTATTGGAGATTGCTTGACAAATTGAGTTAGCCTATGAGAAGATAAAGAGACAACGGAGGCCTTGCTAGGCATGGCCATTGGTCATTGGACCATATCAGGTGAAGCAGAAGCAAGATATTCCCTCCTTTGAGTGAGAGTGGGAGAATTATCCCCTTGAAGAATACAACTCTCCCTGGCCCTATTTTGACAATGTTGGGAGAGTGGAAATTTTGGCAAGAAAAGACTTCCATCATGAGGATGCTATTGAAGATCACTAGATGAACGCAACAGATGACTATGATGTCTGCATAAAGGATTATTGTAGGATGATTTTGTATCTGACAGAGAAGACTCCCCAGTTGAATATCCTGGAGGAGATAAGGCAACAAGATTCTAAGGAGTTACTGGATCCCCTGTTCAACTCAGACAAAATAGGAGAAAGACCCATTATGAACGCTGAGGTTGATAGGGAAGAGGAAAATGATATTAATTATCAGGCAAGGCATGTTGTCAGAATGACAAAGGAGTGGATCAAGAAACCTTTTCCACTTGATCCAATACTTGATATAGTGATCTTCCATGCACATGCTCGCCTAGAAAGAGGTAGAGGAAAGAAAGTAACAATTCTCAACTTTGCAGCCCAGTCTCCTATTAGGCCAGAGACAATGTACCAACTTGATCACTCAATTGGATATTATCACCCACCTGAGAGGAAGGGAAAGAACAAAAGGAAGAGGACCTCCCCTTAGAGAATTCAAGCGGAGCAGGCTAAAGAATAGGCACCTCCCTAGTAAAAGGAAGAAAGTCCGCAAGGGTTTGAAGATACTAGAGCTACTCAAGTCCAAGATGAACCTCAATTGCCTCCCATTGTACCTATCCAACTAGAAGAGGGAGAGTTTCCACAGGCCTCCATTCCCCCTATGCAAGAAGAGCTAGCTTCTCCTTCTACCTCCAAGAAACAAAAGAAGAGGATTAAGATCCAGATGAAAAAGAGGCAAAGGATTAACAAAATATTGGTGCCTTCCCCATCTATTCATGAAAGCATTCCAAAGGGAGATGAAGAAGAGGAAGAAGAAGAATCAGAAGAGGAAGAGGAACAAGTGCCCCTACAATGAAGAACTCGACTATCAAGAGCCACAAAATTACAACAAAGAAAGAGTGCCACGAGTATCTCAACGTCCACCCAAGCAGAACCCTTATAACTCTCTTCCTAAGAGGATGAAGTACAATAGTGGGTGGATGAGCAAAGTGAAGAGGGCGGTGACATTTTTTCAATGTCAAATTTTGATTTTATGCCCATGGGTACAAAGTTGATTAGGGACACTCCTATAGGTGAACCTCAACAGGAAGACTAGACGCAGATGCTGCTTGATACACAAGGTCCTAATCTTACTCCCCCATCTCCACCATGAATTACAGTGGTAGATAAGGGCTCAATGACTCCTCCACCTTAGAGTTTAAGAGAAGAATAGGTTTAGAAGGAGCCATCATCAGAGGAGCAACTAGAACAAATGGCAACTAATGAAGTGTCAAAGGAAGGACAAATGGTGGAATATTCTAAACCACCTTCCCAAGATACAGAGGTGCAAGCTATAGGATCTATAGAGACTAAAGCTACAGAAGGGGAGCCCTCCCAACAAGAGACAACTCCAAGAAAAAGCGACAAGGGGAAGGAGGTAGTCGAACATACCCCTTCGTCATCAAGAGCTAGGTCCTCAGGAGGACGCATCCCTAGATGGATCCAAAAGGAAATAATGAGGAGTACTAAGCCTCAATTTCGTGCTTCAGAAGAAGACATTTGTGACATTGTAGAGATTTTGAATAAACCTGAGTCTCCATCACATGAGGCAACGCCATTGGCATTTTTCACCAGTACACAAAGCCAGGAATTGTTTACACAAGTAGCTATCCCTCTAGAAGACAGAGATGCAGAAGGCCTTGGTCTCAAGGATTATGAATTGAAGGATATTGTGTTGGGGAGGCCTACATGAGATTCAACCTGATTGATGATGACCATGGGAGTCAAAGAGGTCCTCAAGAACATGGAGTAAGATGAGGCTGAACTCCAAACACTTTGAAGGTAGGTCAAGATCCTAAAAGGATATCTAGCAGAAGTTGATGGTCCTCTTGGTCCTGAACATCTTGAGCAGACTCTGAATACCATACTTAGAGAAGGGGGAGGTGTACAATTAGACCCATTTTTGAAGGCTTGTCAGGAGTGGTGAGAAAGCCTTGAAGATAAAGGTGTTACGATAATCATAGAGAATTTGAAGTTACTGCATGCTATGCAGGAGAATGTGAATAAGATCATAGCAATTTTGAAGTAGGACTTCGGTATCATGGATGAGGTATGGGCCTGGAGTAAGGATTTGCAAACTCTACAAGCCATAAAGGGGCAAAGGTACTGAGTTTTGATTGATGTATATATCAGAGAAGAGATAGATATGATCAATGACTAGATAGAGAAGATAGCATATATTAATAAGGTAATGGGAACATTACACGAGGAGATTCATCAGCTCAAGGACCAAGCCCGAGAGCAAATTTTGGAAGCAGAGAAACTGTATAGTGATGCATGCTTGGACTTTTTTGAGGATGAAGAATGAGAGAAGCTATTGCTAGTTGAGGTAGTAGTAGAGAATTTTAAGAAGACCTTAGAGGAGGCATCAAGTGATGAAGATATCTGACAAGCCTTCAGGAGAAAAGAAGCCCTGTTAGAATTGGATACCAAACTCGGGGATTTTGCAAATACCTGAATTGAGGTAGACAATTACTGACAGAAGGTCAAGGATAAATATGAGGCTTTAGATCTTCTTAATGTAGCTAAAATTACCAAGATGATAGAGAAATTCAAGGGCAAACATCCAAACATAGCTTTGGGATAAAGAAGAACGAAACCCAGATACCATAATTTCAATTTTGACACTCAGTAAAATTTTGAGATTTTGACCCTATCGAGGTCCACAGCTCCACAATTCAGAGGTGTGCCGACAGTTAACTACTTGTTCCAAAAATAGCACTTTCCATGCATTAGGAACACATTCTAACGGTAGTTTAACTTCAACACATGCCTAGTGAAGGACTAGCTTCCAATTTTGGCACCTCTAGACACTCCCACTTCAACTGAAGGCTTCCTCCCATTTCTTCTCTCATAATTTCTCTTTTTTTGACATGTAAAGGGCTCATGCATCCAATTAATGAATACAATATGGATAGAGTCCCTCTAAGCACCAGATTAATTGTTAGTTTGTTTTATTGTTTAAAGGCATATTATTGCATGAAGAATATCTCTCACTCTCAACACAAATTGAGGAGACAATTTCTTATAAATATCCCATTGTAATATGTAACAAAGGCCGCCATTATTATGCAATAAAATTATGTTTTTGGTGCTTGCATTTGGAGTGTAGTGATTCTTGCCTAATTGTGTCATTGTTTTGTGAATTATATTCATGAGATTGTAATTGGGCCAAAGATTTATTGCGTTGTTTCTGGTTGTGTGATCTATTAATTCTGGTGTTTGCTACAATTTTACAAATTCCACTGATGTATCTAGCTTGAGAAGAGATCATCAAATTGTGTTTGCATAACTTTTCGTGTCGCATGAGCACACTTTTCGTGGCCTTGCGATTTGATGAAAGGTGAAATATCATATGATTGTTAAAGTTTCTCACCGACGATTGCATCAGTGGATTCTAAGAAGTGATGGTCCTATTTTCATTGGTTTCCTACCAATTTCTTCGAAATTTTAACTCGCAACGTGTTATTTTTTGTAGCTTATGTCCATTAGGTTTTCAATTTCATTTTATTTTCTTTCATTTCTATTATTTTCTTTGCTAACCCCTTGTTAGAATAACAACTCATTTTAATTGCATTATTAGATTGCATTCATTCAAAAATAAAAAAATACAAAAACATAGTTCTTTTGTGTGTTATTTTGAGACAACGAATAGATTTTACTTCATTTTGAGATCATAATAGAACTAGCAAGGCCTCCTCGTGAACAATCACATTTATCTTCAACTGAGTGAATTTTGGTACGTCGCAAGACAAATATGGAACCTTGGAGTTGATCCAAAAGATTAGCTTTTCAAGAGAGGAATTTTGTGAAGGATTCCTACTGTTGGCCTTGTGTAGAATGACCACCCAATAGTAGTGACACTTCAGAAGTCAATGGGATATTGTATAGGCAAATGGTGGGAAGTCTCAACTACTTAACAATTATAAGACCTGATATTTCATATTCTATCAACATACTTAGCCAATTCATGGCTAATCCTCTCGAGGTTCATTAGAATGCAGCAAAAAGAGTTCTTTGATACCTACAAGGCACCATATCTTTTGGCATTGAATATACTTACCATTTGAATGTTGAGTTGATAGGTTACTTTGATTTTGATTGTGCAGGAGATCTAGATGATCGTAAATCAATAACTAGTCATGCATTCAACATAGGATCAGGTGTTGTTTCTTGGACTAGCAAGAAGCAACCAACTATTTCTCTTTCATCTACTGAAGCTGAGTACAAAGCATTTTGTAGTGCTACCTGTGAAACAATTTAGCTAAAGATAATTCTTAAAGATATGGGACAAAAGCAAGATGGACCTACTCCAATCAAATGTGACAATCGAAGTACAATCAAGATAGCCAATAATCTAGTTTATCACGCAAGATCAAAGCACATTGAAACTCAACATCATTTTGTAAGAGAGAAAGGTCACTCTCAAGAAATAGAGCTGTAATACTGCAACACAAATGACAATATAGAAGATGTATTCACTAAGTCAATGGGAAAAATAAAGTTTGTAAAATGTTGAGATATGTTAGGAGTGCATCCTAATTCCGTTGTTGATTAAGGGGGAGTGTTGGAATAAATCAACAAAGGGAGAGTCGTAGTTTGAGTTCTAATAGGAGTCTATAAAGAATTGGTGATTTGTTTATAGTTTTGGTTGTTGTCAACAATTCTAGTTTGCTATCAATAAGGCTTAGTTTGCTATCAATTAGTCACAACCAGATATAGAGTTTGTTTCCAGTTTTATAGGAGAGTAGTTGGTTGTAGTTTGTGTATTAATATGTATTGCTTATGTTATTTTCAATAGACAAAAGAAGTGAATTCTTCATTTGCTCTGTTTTATGCTTTGTATTCTTGTTGTTCTATTTTCTATTTAATATTTCATGTAATTATTTAATATTGGGGAAAAGAATTAAATTTCCAATAGTAAATGTGGGGTCAAGGGGTTATGTAGCACATGGTTTATGTAATACCACTTGGTGGTTTTGTGTGACTTGTTACAATATAAGCAGCCACAAGGGTAGTTGTTGGCATGAGAAAAATAAGGCAAACATGGAAAGAGTCGAGTAGGACAAGGTTTGACAAGTTAGCCAAGGAAGCATTTGTGAAGGTTGGAAGCATGGCACCAAATGTGTGGATTCATGTTTGTTAACATGGATTGCTTGGTTGTGGCTATGACTTTGAAGGCTTCCATGGTTGTATTGCAATGATGTTTTTTGTTGAATAATACATGGTGATGGATGCTTTGGAGGCTGGGTTTTTCTCTTAATGAGGGTTTCCTAGGGTATATATTGTATCACAATTTTTGTGGATATGTTGTCTATTCTCTTGCATATGGATTTCAATTACATATTTATTTCAAATCTATTCTGGGTTATGTGGAAACTATTATATTCTTTGTTCCAAGTTTCCTTATAGAGACAACACTTCTTCTTGTGCAAGTCAGTAGTGTAATGTTTGAACTCTCTATGAAGTAATTTTTAACACTTCTCAATTACATATTGTTGCTCAATTATTTTGTCATCCCTCTCCTTGCCCTAGAATATAAGTTAAGAGTCAATGTCTAGATTACAACTAGGGAAGCCTTTCTTCTCATCTACCCCTCCAAGCTAACCTATACAAGAAATCATGAAAGCTTTGCATAGTCAAATGGCTAGGTGATTTAGGGTTTTGGTTTGGTGAAGTTCTAAGCATTCCTTGATAAGAATAAGGCTTGAAATTATCATAAATCAATCACTTCATGTTTAGAAATGTTCTAAGGAGGAAAACCTATCATATTTTGCATCTTAATGGAAGATCTCATAGAGTCATCAAGCTCAAAATGCGGAAAACTAGTTCACTCAACAACTAAAACCCTCAAATGTATCAAGATATAAAAATGGGCAATCGTGTATCATTGATCGATGATATTAACGATCACCATGTGATCCTATCAGCTATGTAAAAATTTGAAAGGTCAATCGAAGAAGGAAAACACTTGGTTGGTTATTGAAAAGTCACAATCTACTAAACATGTGAGCCTAGGGCTGAGGAAAGATTGGACCCATCATATGAAAGTAGATATCTCTAGGTTACACACTGTGGCAAGGATGGAAAATCATAGAAAACCAAAGGTTGACACGTACCCTAGGGACCCACAACTTCTCTACAAAGTAAGGCAAAGATCACAAGTGTTGCTGATCTCATGATCACAAGTTGAAAGCTCAAAGGCATTAAGTTAGGGTTTTGATCGTAGTCATCAATTCTCCAAAATTGACGATGGTCAGAGACCCAATCAGCTTGTAGAGTTCACAATAATAAGAAAGTACCACATATCCGAAGGGTCGACAGACTTCAAAAAATAGATTAAAGAGTGACATTATCCAATGGCTCCCAGATCATTATGAAGATGAATTGTATGTCAAATAAAGGCTATGGGTGAATAGAGTCTGTTGATCTCGTAGAAGTCATAAAAGCTAGGGCCGCATTGTACATCATCGGATCCTATTAGAAAGGATAAGATCCATGATGGGGAATGAATCTTAATGAAGGCAAAGAAAACTCAAATTCTCACTCAATATGAGCCATGCAACGAAGTAAACCTCATCAGGAAATCTGAATAAATAATTGTGTACCACTTTTCTTCCATGCAGTGCCAAGTTGGAGGTGGACCTAGAATGTTATAAAGCAAATAAAGGGCTTAAAGCAAAAATAGATCTTGCAATTCTCATACACTCACACAAATATATGCATGATATTTAATGACCACGGGATCATGGGGATTGTGGATTTTATTATAAAGGATGCAGCTCTGCCTATTGCTGAGGTTCTAGTCAAAGCTCTCCTTGTTGCTAAGTTTTTTTCCCACCAAGGCTCTAATCATCATTGAGGCTTTGTCTAATAAGATTTTTTTCTATCAAGATTATGTCTACCGAGTCTCTATCCATCACCAAGGTTCTATCTATCAAGGATCTTCCTATTGCTGAGGCTTTGTCTATGATTGAAGTTCTTTCCATTGAGGCTCTTTCACTCATCGAGGTTTTGTCCATTTTTTTGTTTGTGATTGTGGTTGTGATCATGGCCAAGTTCATAATAGTGTCAACATATGTGCCTATAGTTGTACTTGAAGAGATTATTAAACATGATTACTTGAAGGATTTCAATAATTGACATCATTGAGATCCTAGTAAAGGGAATGACAATATTTATATCAAACTAACACAATGAAACATGGATGACTATGTGTTATAGTGGAGGTTTAATGTTAGCTCACATATTTTTCTTGCACATTTAATTTGGGATCATGGAGCTAATGATTCTGATCAGATAGAAAATTGCTCAAGAATAAGTAATCTTAGGGAAACAAGGATTTGTGATGTTCCAAAATTTTATTGTAATAATCTAATTTAGTTTAATTAATTAGTCAAAAAAATTATATAAAAAAATGATATTTAATAAATTAATAAATATGGGCCCTGAATTAATAAAACAAACAAACATTTGTATTTGGGCTTCCGATTGATTTATGTGTTTGTTGTTGTGTTGAAACTTGTTGTGCACCTTCAAAATTTTGCTTTGATGAGTAGGATGTTCATGGATTTTATTTTGTATTGAAAATCCTAGTTGGAGTTCTTGTCTATCATTTTAGACGAGAAAGATCCTCCTTATTTCATGAATGCAATTCTGGTTGTTTAGAACCACCCTAGTCTATTGATTGTTTCATTTGGAGATTAATTTATATTTCTCTGGGTTACATTTAAGTACTTTCATTATCTATAAATATATTTGAGTCATTGGCTTTTGCAATAACCATTTGTTGTTTTGTCTCTCATCTAAAGTGCTATTATCAATTACTTTGGCATATTTGGAATTCTCTTTGGTATCCATGTGATTTGGCATTCTATTTGTCTATGCCTATGAATCCATATTTTTATGTTATAATTCCTAGCATGTGTCCCTCAAACTAAACCCTATGTTGCACACCATTTTGTATTTCTACTTACATTTCACATAGAAACTCCCCTCTAATCCTCACTATACACCCATGGTTCACTGAAGTTCATACATCCATCCACAATAAATAGTATACTTGCTAGTTCTCCTTCACTGTATGAGGGGAATCAATATCTCATCACCATATGAGCATCTCCAATGTCATATGTCCTATAGCATACTTCACCCTCATTCTACACTAATACATTAGACATTAAAGTTTGATGAAAGGTTTCAAAAAAAATCTTTTTTATCCCTATTTTTGGGTAGGAAGCATGAAATTATCACATTTTAGAAAATTTCCCCTGACGATCATTAGAACTCTGATTAACTAGGCTATTGTTGACAATATTGCCAATGTTTGTTGGAGAAAATATTTCCCACCAAATGTTCATGATTTTTATATAACTATCGTGGGGTACAATATTATTTTCCCTCATACTTTGATTGGAATAATTGAACCAAAGAACATAAAAAATTATTTATGAAGATCTTTTTCCAAATTATTCCATATCAAACTTTTTACTCCTGCCAAAGAGCTACAAGAATTATCAATCTATCACCCGGGTTGCAAGATTGTATTTTTTTCAAGTAGTATGTAAAATTTAATTCTTTAGTTTATACATTTCTTTCCATTGACCCTCCCTCTTCTTCTTAATCTATTTAAAACACACACACACACACACACACACACACACACACACACACATCACATATTTTTAGAAACATCACATAGAAGGGGGAATTGAAAAGAGAATTGTAAATCATTATTTTACCCAAATAAATGTAAAGATTGAAACTTTTTTTTACATTTTTTTGAAAAAGTTACCAAAACGAGGGGGTTTTACCATTTTTGGTTACCAAAATGAAAGGATGTACTATTCCTATTCCCTTTTAAATCTTATCTTCAAAGGATAGTTGAAAATGAAACATAAATTTTCTATGTCATGTTCTCATTTTGTCAATATCTATGTTATGTTCTCATGTTGACATATATATATTTTATGTTCTTATTTTTTCATAAACTTTTTTATTATATTAAATTGGTTTCTCAACATGACAGAGTGATTATTATATCAATAGGATGTTAGCATTACAAGCATACTATGCTAACACTAGGAGAGCTATAGTCATAGTCATTTACAAATAACAATACATGATCAAAATTTGAATTTTTTAAAAAATGTTTATCACATCTTTAATCCCGTCCATCTTCATTATGGGTTCCATTTTTAGTGTCAATGTTCTACCAATTATTACACGATCCCATCTATCAATGTTGATCCATCTTTCAATATGGCCATTCTCTGATATAGGATTCTCTCTCCTATTATCTTCAAATTAGGTGGTATAAGTTACCTACTAGACCAACATTTGGTATCAGAGCTCAAACCTTAGTAGTAAAAAGCCTATAAGTTTGAGAGAAGATCAATTGGCAACCACTAGACTTTAGAGATAGCTTGAGGATGCTCTAGAAACTCTTGATAAATTGAAAGAAAAGCTTAGAGAGTCATTGGCCAAAAGGAAAAATCTCATGAGAAAACTGGGTGATAGCTAAGAGCTAAAATAAAATTCAAAGAAACACAATGGTTCTCACAAATCAAAAGAAGGAAAAACATACCTCATGAAAGATAACCAAAAAGATCAAGATGATGAGGAAGGAATGAGAGTTAGTAGTAGTAGGGATAAGTGAAGCTTAGGATGAGAGAGGAAGTTCCATTCTAGCAAGAGATCAAGCCACCGAAGAACTAAGAATAGCTCGAAAAGCAAAATTGAAATTTGAAAAAACATCACACAGGAGGGGGAAATTGCACTCCCTTGAAAACAAAATTGTAAATCCTCCCTATTAGTAAAAAGCCTATCAGTTTGAGTGAAGATCAACTGGAAACCACTAGACTTCAGAGATAGCTTGAGGATGCTCCAGACACTCTCGATAAATTGAAAGAAAATCTTAATGAGTCATTGGCCAAAGGGAAAAATATCATGAGGAAATTGGGTGATAGCTAAGAGCTAAAATAAAATCTAGAGAAACACAATGGTTCTCATGAATCAAAAGAATAAAAATCATACCTCATAGAAGATAACCAAAAGGATCAAGATGATGAGGAAGGAATGAGAGTTATTAATAGTAGGGATGAGTGAAGCTCAGGATGAGAGAGGAAGTTCCATTCTGGAAAGAGATCAAGCCACCGAAAAACAAAGAATAACCCGAGAAGAAAAATAAAATTTTGAAGAATTGCTTAGAGAAAAGGAATAATAAATGGATATAATGGATGAAGAACATTGTTATATAAAACGAGAAAACAATGTTTTGCATCAACACTATCATGACGAAATGGAATACTTAGAAGTTACAACAACAAAATGTAAGCAACTAGAAGAGAAAGTACTTCACTTAGATGATGAAATAAAGACACAAAATAATAAAATGAAAGAGCGATGAATTCTAAAAAAGCACCAAGAAGCTAGATGAGAAACTAAATGCTCAAAGAAAGATTGAGAGCTCAACCAGTCTAGGATTCTAAGGAATCAACAAAAGAGGAGAGTCTTTGAGAAATAAGACTTGGAACTAAAAAGGAACAAGAAGTCATCTAAAGGAGGAAATGAATTGACCTACTCATTACTAAAGTAGTACATATGTCAACTATTTGTTGGTACAGACAAGAAACATCCAGTACATATCATGCTTACAAAAGCCATTGCAACATCTATCACTGATATGGACATATAATGTTATCCATATTGATTAAGCTACCTCTGTTCATTAGA
Source organism: Cupressus sempervirens (assembly GCA_028749045.1). NCBI lineage: Eukaryota > Viridiplantae > Streptophyta > Pinopsida > Cupressales > Cupressaceae > Cupressus > Cupressus sempervirens. Next base: position 887,725,251 of record CM053785.1, on the reverse strand, counting down.
GAAACATGATATGTGGTTCACATTTGATAGTCTTTTAGTAATATATACTTGTCAATGTCTTTTTTAAAGATTATCATGGCTCCATCTTTAAGAAATGACTATAACTTGTCTTTAGAAATCCCAATAATAAATTTGACCTGTGAATAAATGCAAAAAAGTTTGAGTTTAAAGCTAAACTTAGTAAGGTCAATTGACTTTTTCTTCTAGAAAACCTCCCCATTTCTCTACTTTCAAATGATCCACATAATTTAGAGGTTATCAAGAAGCAAAAATTTTTCAATTTAGAATCGAATTCACAAACAAAGCCAATAATTATTTCATGCCAAGAAAGGCTAGCTTTACTGCTCCAAATAATTGGGTGCCCAATATTTCTAGCTTATATGCAGTTAAAGAAATGGTTGTCAATTGTTTTTGACAATTACATTAGAAACAAATAATAGGATGAAGACCATAGGAGGAGATAATAGATCCAATATAAATCTTTTTAAGGAGAAGAATCCATCTAAATTAAACTATCTAAGATTCAAAAGGAGAATGCAAAAATAATTCAAAGATAAAGTTCCATCTAGAGTTTGTTCAATTAAATCCCCAAGCATGATTGATTCTATTATTAATATAATCATTATATTTAAGCATATTGTATATTATTTTAAAAGAGCAAATAGTTAGTCCATTACCATTTTCCTATCTAGCTTGATCAAGCCACCTTTGGGATTCAAAGTTTTACCTAGAAAGAAGGCCTCCGCTACTTTAGAAATGAGGGTGTAAGTCTTCTTCTATGAATAAGGAAACTAGAACTTAGTTCTTCGCATGACCCTAGTCATTTGTCAACCACCACATTGTGAATAGTAGATATGCCCATATTCTACCACTTATTGGCTAAGAAACATTGTGTTAAAGAAAGTGGATTATTATTTAGATTTACAACTCACCAAATCAACCTATCTAACACAAAATAAGAAGGTTTTTTTTCCAAAATCAAATCTTGTGCAAATCAGTGGCCTTACTTGATAACATGCCTTCCAAATTGTAGAAAAAATATTGGAACCAAAGAATTTGATTTCAAAATCTCCAAAAACCATATCTAGTAGTAGAATATTCTACCATTATTTGCCTTTTTTATCAGATGATATGTTAATTTTGTTCCTTATCAAAATATTCCAAGGCTCATTACCATTTAAGGATTTGATAATTGACTTGAAGGCAAGGGAAAATCCTTGTATTCTCAAATCTTTGAGACCCATATCTCTAATATGGTTTTTTGAGAAACATCATTCCCATTTAACAAAATGCCTCTTTCTATTGCCCATACCATCAGAACAAATAAATTCTTTCATAATCTTCTCCAAGTTGTTGGTTTGGTAATTGGATAAAATCTAAGCAGAGTCATACTAGACAACATAAGAAGAAACAATTTTTTGTATTATTTGTGCTCTACCAACAATGGACAATATATGAATTTTCCACTTGAGGTGTTTTCGTTTAACCTTTTTATTTTTTCATAACTTGTAATATTTGGCAAAGTAAATTTGAATGAGTGATTTCCTTTTAATTAGTTTAGCCTTTGGGTCAATGCAAATATATATTGTCTTAAAAAATACCAATAAAAAATGAATAGGAACTTTCACATCAAGAACTGACAAGAAGGGCATAAGTTTCTTTGCATGTTTTGCAAAATGAAGGTATTAGATAGAATGTATTTTTTTTTCATTACTAAATTTGGCAAAAATCATGCAGTTAGATATTATTAGTGAAGATAAAAATAAAGAGACAATTGCTAGACTGTGGTCTGCATTGAAAAGAAGAGGTAACTGGAAATGTTATTGTCCTTGCAAAAATTAAAAGGGCTTAAATATTAGAAGACTTTTAGTCACAACAATTGAGAGACATTGTAGGAAAAATGGTTGCATTAAATGGGGGAAATATTATCACCCATTGGTAAGTTGTTTCCTAAATGTATTTATATTGATTTCATATTTAGTAATTATGTTTATATCATGATCATGGTTTAGTTTAATCAAATGGGGCACCCTAGGGCATATGATATGCACTATCGTGGTCTGCAAAATGTGGTTCTTCATGAAGTGGAGGGATGTTGAGGTGTGAATATTGAAGATGAAGCTAATGATTCTATGGAAGAAGATGATCACACACTAGAAAACACATATGAAGATGATTAAACAAATAACTGATCCATGAAACATTTAGTACTAATAGAGTTGATCATGATGTTGATGCTAACTTTGACGTTGTTCACAATTTACCTATACTTGAGAAGGAATACAAGCCCCTTTATGAAGGCTCCAATCTTATGTATTGTTGTTGCTAAACTTGAAGGCTATGAATGATTTATCCAACTTAGAAATCTCACACATGTTGAGGTATATCATATACATATACATATACATATTGTTCATATCTCTAAATATTATTGTCTATTAGTGTCAAACAGTTAGCCATTTACTAGGCAGAGTCAAATGGTCATCACTGCAACCGAGCCACTCTTATAGGTTGAGTCATGTACACAAGTGTGTGTGTACCAAGATCTACAGGAGTTGTGTAAGTGTGTGGTCATTGAGTATTTTCTATACAAGTTGAGCTCAACAGCTACTGAGTAGTTTCAAAGCATACAAGTGTCAAGTTACATAATATGCACTGAGCATAATACAAACCGAGCATCAACAAGGTTGAGTATTAGAAAATAGTAAGTACCAAGAAATGTAGAGTATACATGAATGTTAGAAATGATAAATATTTTGAGGTAAATAATTTTCAAGCTAACATGGAAGGAACATGATGCAGGAGCATCTTGCATAGGAAAATTATTGGAAAAAAAAAAAAAATTTGATAAAAAAATTTGAAAAAAAAAAAAACAAATTGTGGAGGAGAGAGAAAGTGACGAAAATTAGAGGAGAAATAATTTTTAAAAAAAAAGGAGAAAAGAAAGGAAAAAGAGGATTTTTATTTTCGAGGTGCATAGGTGGCATAATAGAAAAAAATAAAAAATAAATGGTTGTCATTCCATTTATCGAGGTGAGTGGGTAGAATTCTAGAAAGTTATGAATATTGTAGAAAGTTTTGGAAGTTGTAGAAGGTTGTGGAGGAATTCTAGAAGGTTGTGGATAAGTCATGCATGGGGTGGTAAGTGCCTATTTAAGCAAGGCATATGAGCATTTCTAAATCAAGCTCAAGGGGAAGCTTGAGGAGTAGAAGCTCGAGAAGAAGGTGAAAGCTCAAGGAGTAGCTTGAGAAGTAGAAGCTTGAAAAGTAGAAGCTTTGGAAGGAAAAGCTTGAATGTGTGAAAGCTGGAAGGTGTGAAAGGGAAGGAGGAAGTGAAGAGTGATTTTTCCTGAGTCTGTGGACAGAGCGCCGAATGTGAGGCAGTTTACAGTAGGATTGTGGTGGAATTGTGAGTGTGTAGACAGAGTGCCGAATGTGAGGCAGTTTACACTTGGATCTTGGATTAAGTTGGAGAAGAGCTAGTGACTGCAGTTTAGAAACAAGAAGTTTGTTTGGTGGTTTGCGAGCACAAGTTGAGATCTCAGAAGTTTCTACCAGAGTGTGGATCTGGACTAGCTTGGGCTTGGATTGGATCTTGAGAGATCTTGGAGAAATGTTGTTGTAATTGCTATTGGATTTTCAAGTTTAATAAAATTGTTTGGGAAGCATTTTGTCATCTCTTGTCTTCATATTGTGGCATTTCTTGGTTGTGATTTGGTAAGGGTTGTGTGGCCCTTCATCAGTGGTATCAGAGCGTACCTTCATCAAGTGGTATTAGAGCGTACTGTCATTAGAACATTTAATATTTGTAGAGGTTGTTACAAAGAGTTTTACACATTAATGACATGGATCACAGATCCCTATGTTTTGTGATCAATGATTCAAATGAAGAGGCTAATTATGGAAGCATCTAGAAAACTCTTTACACAACTCTTTAAATAGAAAATATCTTAACCTAGATTAGATGGGATAAGAGGAGAAGAGAGTGTATGCGAAAAAGGAAAATTATGCTAATGGTGAAGTGAAAGAGTGAAATCAGATTAGAAGTAAGTGGAAGTGTTCTATTATTTCTTAACAGAGAAAGTGACCTATTTAGATTAGTGAAGGGGAAAACAAGTATTATCAGATTAGAAGAGAGGATCAGTTAGCAAGGAGAGGACTCAAAATCATCTTACAGAAGATATTGAGAGTTAGGTATTAAATAAATTCTAACAAACTTGAATTAGGGTAAATCTCTTAATAGAGTGGTCTTAACAAATCTTTGTAAATCTCCTAACTTAGTCCTTACTTTATTGTAAATATTAAATCTCTAACAAGGTTAGACCTAGCAATCTCATATGCTTTTAATAGGGAAGACCCCTCATAGGGTAGATCATGTATTATGATCGAACATTGTAACCCTAACAGATTAAGTTTATTATTACAGTAGTGAAGATATGTGGGTGTCATCCCCACACAAGTTTTACCTTCACCTTGGAAGGTTTTTGGGTAAAAAAAATTGTGTTATGAATTTATTTTCATGCATGTGATAGATAAGATTTACATGTTAAATCAAGTTTATTATTACAAGTTTTACATGCACAAGATAACTGGTGAATGTGTGAATGAATTATTTAAAAGTAAAAGTGCTTAGGGTTTTGATTCCCACCCCCCCACCTTTTAGTATCTTGTTATCCTATTGATACTTCCATCAATCAATAATATATGTGTGTATGTATATATATATGTGTGTGTATATGTTTATATACACATATATATACATATAGACACACACACATATACACACGCACATATATATCTACACACACACACACACATATACATATATATACACACATATATATACATATATATACATACATATATATCTTGTTATCCTATTTATACTTTCATCAATCAATAATATATGTGTGTGTGTATGTATATATATGTATATATTTACACACACACACACACACACACACACATTTATATATATATATGTATGTATATGTATATATACATATACATACATAGACATATGCCATCTTTTTTCATCTAATTTAATTATTATTTCATCAATAGTAAATGAAAGGGTGAAATATGTAGCATTAATATTCTTTATATTAACAAATTATTTTATTCTTTCTAGATTGATAGGTCAATCTTTTTTACCACCATCGAATATTCTACCTCATTCATAGCCATGAATTAACTACCATTAAGAAAGATATTGGAATAGAGTATCAAGCAATATATGCATGTCTCAATGATCATATTATATACCTTGAACAACATGAATTCACAATAGAATTCTTAGAGTGTCATATTAGTATATATGAAATAGATAAAACTGTAACCAAAGAAGTTTTGGGTGTAAATAAGTACTTACTATTTACACTTTACTTAAGTTTACTTAGGTTAATGCATATTTTATTATTTATTTATTATTCACCTAGGAGTATGCGTACTCTTGTGAGTTGTCATGTTGACAACACAAGAGTTAACACTCTAATTATGCACATGATGTCTACCACATATGAGTAAGCACTTTATTTGAGCACATGGTATCTATAACATCTATACACATGAGACACCTCATCATTCTTATCCTCTCATTGTGGAGGATATGTTCTTGATTGTCATGCTTATCTCCTAGTACATTCTAGACACATTCTAGATGCATCTTAGAGGCCTTTATATACAAGCTCTCCTAGTGTGTATGTACATGCTATATGCTCGAGATAATATATTCTCATATTGATCATACTCTCTTGGTCTACTATTGTGCTTGTGCTTGAGTTCCTACAACACTCATGTTCTTCATGACCCAATTTCTTGCAATAGGCACAATTTTTCGGGTGGAATTTTTCCTCTTAAGGGGTTTTCTCCTTCTCCTAATTCTCTTTTTTATATACTTGATGTATGTAGTAATGGTGGGGTCTTGTTTACTCCATCCATCCATACATCTTTTCATCTCTCTTTTTGGGGGAGGGTTTTTCCCGTGAGGTTTTCCCTCTTTCTCCACTTTATGAGAGATTGCATTTTCATTATGTAAATGGGTACCTAACATGGCCTAGTAGCTGAGACCCATCATGCATTTCATCCTACATTTTGTGAACTTAAGTGCATTTCCCTAAGTTTCACTTAAGGGGGGGTGTTGGTGTAAATAAGTATTTACTATTTACACTTTACTTAAGTTTACTTAGGTTAATGCATATTTTATTATTTATTTATTAGTCACCTAGGAGTATGCTTACTCTTGTGAGTTGTCATGTTGACAACACAAGAGTTAGCACTCTAATTATGCACATGGTGTCTACCACATAGGAATAAGCATTTTATTTGAGCACATGGTATCTACAACATCTATACACGTGAGACACCTCATCATGCTTATCCTCTCATTGTGGAGGATATGTACTTAGTTGTCATGCTTATCTCCTAGTACATTCTAGACACATTCTAGATGCATCTTAGAGGCCTTTATATACAGGCTCTCCTAGTGTGTATGTACATGTTATATACTTGAGATAATATATTCTCATATTGATCATACTCTCTTGGTCTACTGTTGTGCTTGTGCTTGAGTTCTTTGATCTTGGGTGAATTTTTCCCTAAGGCAAATTCTTATAGAAGTGTCTCACAAGGTTCTTCATTATATTCTCATTATTCTACATTTGCAATGTTTATTCAGGTAAACAATTTTAAGACAATTTATGGATTACCATGTGTATAATATAAGTGGAGATGACATTATTTGAATGTCCATAGATGGTTTTTCAGTTAGGGACAATTTCAATTCCATGCAATGCTTATATAAACAATTCATTATGCCCTAGGTCTATCACATTTTTGTGGTATGTTATAAAGTATGGGTGCATGCTATAACAATTTAGGATTTTATAAAGCATATATCATGTTTATTTTTTATTAATCTATTATATATGTCTATATAACTAGAAAAAATACACATATTTAATCCAATTATACATGATCTTGCATGTCTTCAAACAAAGGGAAGATTCACATGTCCATTTTGCGGTCCAAAGATGAAATCTCATCATTCAAAAAGTTCACAAAATCAGGTGTTTGATGAGTATAAGTACTTCCTTAACATAGATCATAAGTGTCGTACTATTGAATAATATATTTTCAATGGGAAAGAAGATATCACATCAAAACCACGAAGAATGACACCTCGCCTATGGAAGTTGGCATATAATAGAGTTAATAGTCAAGGTAATATGCTCATTCAATCAAATTATTTATCTATTATATATGACATGTTTGGGCATCCATATGACATTGAGGAATTTATATCTACATAATGTGCTTTTCTTACTCATCCTGTAATTCACAATGATTGACATCGTTAATATTTTTCACTTATATGCTTCATGAAGGGCGTCAAGGCATTAATGTCCAACTTCCAAAGGGAATGAAAAGTTATTACAGATAATTTTGCAGCTTTCCCTATGACAAGAAGCTAAAAATTGTTGATTTATTTGATGATATGCATATTAGGAAGAATGCAGCGAAGATGTTATGGAAAATTTTGGATGGAAGGAAAATTTGCTAAAATTTGTAGTAACATTCGGGAATCTAATCAAAGTTTGAAAATTTGCATTTAATTAAATAGTATTGATGTAGACTGGATCAATATAAGAAACCTTCCTTATTAATAGAGGAACAAAGAAATTTTATAAATGAATTCATATGAAAAAATTGATTTCCCACAAGATTTGTTGTGAACATAAACAATGCCATAACAAAGAAAGATGAATTTGGGCCAGACATGAAAATGCATGACAACATACCTTCATTAAGGTAATTCATTTACCATATCTTCATATACTACATGTATATTTAACTGCATTATGTTTATTGTATTTAGAAAAATAATGAAACTAACATTTTATAAATGTAATTGCAGTATGTTCTACCTCTATCTATCCCAGACCAATTTGACAACAATGTCAAGCAAGTTATATATGATCTTGGAAAATACATGAGGTAACTAGCCGTTATTGTAAATATATTATATATTATTTTATTAAATCATGTTATTATATTTGGTTTAATTATGTTATTTATTAAATCTCGTTAATATATTTGTATCTCCAATCACTTGTAGATGGTTGTCATCTTAGAAATAAATTCATAAAGAATATCTAAATTATTGGAAAAGAAAAATTCCTCATCTACTATGTCAAATGAAAAAGTGTCTACCTACAATATTTTTGATGCACAAGAACACTACCTCATACACCAAGTTGAGGAGATTTAATTGTGTAGACCTTTGCATACAAGATCAATGTGGATGGTTGAGAGAGCCTTGGAAATTTGAGGGCTTTAGTTTAACAAAGAGCACATCCTAAGGGCTTTATGGTGGAGAGATATGTAATTTTAGTACAGTTACTTTTACTAGAAACTTACTATTTTTAGTAAGTGGGTCATACAAACTTAGAACGTTCTATTTTTATAGGTGGAGGTTCATCTTAGTCATATCAACCTGCTAGTGGAGTTGCATCGTCATACCATAAATATTGTAAATGTTATTGAGGTTTTTGGGTATGAAAACTTTGAGCTCAAATTTGATGGTCTTAGAGGCTTCAAAATGTGGATGAAACTGGGCTGACTGGTGCTTGCACATATAAGATGTTGTAGTTTAGGAGCTAACAATATTGAAAAGTACTTATAGTTGAAAATAAGAGCTCGTATGCAAAAGTTATGGCCTTTAGAAGTTGGGGTACCTAAAAATATAATTATGGTCAACCCTATATAATAATTTAGGAAATAATATATAATTGGGGTTTGGTCAGCCTTAAGGGTTAGGGTTAATATCTAGAACCATCCTGGGAGGTGAAAATTGCTTATATAAGGAAGACCCATTGTGATGTCTAGGTAGTTTGAGGTCGTAGTTTGTGCCTCCATGTTGAAGAATGTTGTAAAGAAAATTTCCATGGATTTTCATATTATATTTCTAAAAATATGTAATTCTACATTTGTGGAGATAATAAGAAGCTCATTTTTTGTTATTGAAAAAATTCTATTGTTCTCTATTTTTGTGTGTACTTTTTGTATTAAGAGGAGAACCCTTCATCAAGTGGTATCAGAGCAGGAGTTCCTAAGTGTGTAGATGGATTGTCAACCATAAGACATTTTCACTAGGATGATGGTTTGAGATGAGCATGTAAACAAATTGCCCATTGTGAGGTAGTTTGCACTAGGGTTTCAAAGAAAGTGCCTTTGCGAAGGGAATGTGGTAGAAGTCTTGCAGGTGTTATACTTGAGGTTTTTTGAGCCCTCTATAGATAACTACATATTGTAAGAATAAGTGCATAGAGGGATGAACCTTATCATAAGAGATGAAAGTGACAATGAAAGCAAAGAAAAAGGAAATGTTGATCAAGAAGGAGGAGATGAAGTTATGAACCAAGGAGAGGAAAGACTTTTTAGGGCCATTTCCATGGTTGGAAAAAGACCTAAGTTTGAGGTTCCCACATTTTTGGGAAATCTTAATCTAGATGAATTGATTGAATGGATCAATGAATTAGAAGAATAGTTTTGAGTATGAAGATATTAAGGATCCTATTTGTTGGAAACTATAATTGGAATAATTTTTATGTTGTCATTGATGTCAAACCTTACTGTTAAGACATTTTTTAATAGTGTAGAGTGCCATATCAGTTGATTGATGAAGATGATTTGAAAAGAGAGATAACTAGATGAACTAGTGAAGTTGATGAGAAAGAGGAGTAAGTATGATGGAATTACAACGAGCACTTGATCAGTTAGACTTTCATAAGAAAATGTGTTGTTTAATCCTTATATTAAGTATAGAAGCCAGTTGAGTTTAAGTATGGAAGAGATGTTTGGTGAGAGACAAGAAGTTGAGTAAAACACTAAGCTTGATCAAGTACCAATTTTACTAGGTCAATAAAGGAAATGCAATAGAAGATTAAGGAACTTAAGTAATAGTCGAGTAGAATAGTATTAGCCATGTGACAGTTATGGTTGAGCAAGATAAAGGTAATATGGAGTAGTGATCAAGCATAGTAAAGATCGAGCGAGCCAATGTAAGGTGATCATTTGACATAATAATAGAAACCAAGAAATCTAGTGATGACTGAGTATAAGAAAAAAATGATGACCAAGTGTTGGGAAAATAATAGTTTGTGAAAGAATCAAGATTTGAGGCCAACATAGTTGAAATTTTGAGTTGGTCAAAATGAGTGAAAGATAAGGATTGATGAGCTAACATATTTAATGCAAGAACTAAGTTTGTTAAACAATATATGGTGAGGATTTAAAGATAATCTTTTAGAAGTGTCAAGAAAGAAGAGGAAGGACAAAATGGTGATCAAATTTGATGAATCTAATCAAACCCTAAGATCTATGATGATGTTTAAGAAATAAAATATAAAAGATACCTATTTAAGGAGGTACAAGGGATACTTTTAGGTTGGTTGATTGATTGGTTTGTTGTTGATTGACGAATTTGTGAAGGACAAGTGAAGAACATAGCAGCAGAGGAAATGTGAGACGATTGGTGAAATGTGATCAATTGAAAGGTTTCCAAGTAGATCAGAGATGAATAATATGATGAAGTCCAATCAATGAATCGACATGAGCTGAATGGAGATCTAAATTTGCAAAGTGAGTTGTGTTTTATGGATCAGATCTACTGTTACTTCTAACAATTGTTGCAGTCAAAATCCTTTAATCAAGATTGACCTAACAATCATTTGTGAATCCCTGAATCAAGATAAAATTCTAATGGAATGATACAAAGCTAGTTGATTAAATCCTTTAACAAGGTCTCACCTAATAGTATGTTTTGTAATCTTTAACAGGGTTGGTTCTTAACTGAGCTCACTTTAGAAGAGTGAAAAATTGGTAGCATGGTACTAGTGGTTTTTCCCAAATTTGGTTTCCACATTACATCCTGGTATCATATACATGTGTGAATGTTATGTCGTGATGCATTTTATTTATTGATATTTATTTTTTATATGTCAACACATATACTAAACAAAGAGTAAAGAAATGAACACAATGTTAAGTTGATGATGAGATGCTATATAGAATGTGTGGTTTAATGAGATTATTTTAAGTTGTTCAAAGTTAGTACAAGTTGAACTAGTACATCTAAACTTGAGGATAATTGATTCACCCCCTCTTGGTCATTTTAATCATTCTAACAATTGGTATCAAATTATAGGTTCTTGTAAGGAAAGTTTAAATGGACTCAAGTCAAAGATCAAGATGTACAAGAGAGAGGTGCCTAAGTTTAACAAAGAGAACTTCTTAGCATGGAAACATATGATGAAATTGTATCTATCTGTAGTTGGAGATTCTACAACATACTACTTGGAAAATATAAATATTGTAAGTACCTAGACCCATATCTATTGAGAAAATTAATGAGAAGAAAGAGAATAATCAGATGATGAAAGATATAACATCTTCACTGAGATATGTTTAATTTGATGATGTCAAGGAATGTACTATTGCAAAGAAAATGTGGGATAAGTTGGCACGAATTCATGAAGGAGACAAAAATGTGTTGAGAGATAAAGTTGAAAGCTTGAGAAGCAAGTGTTACATAGTGAAATATGTAAGGAAAGGAAAATTTGATTCAAAAAGTGATAAATGTATATTTCTAGGATATTTCACTAACAGAGAGGCATATAAGTGTTTGAATTCTAGCACTAACAAAAATTTGGAAAGCGCAAATGTTAGAGTTGACGATTTTACAAAAAGGAATGAAGAAGAATGCAAGAAAGAACTTGAAGATTACAAAAAATATTTCTACATCTATGAAGGAGAACTTAGTATCTTACTTAAAACAGAGAAAGAGTTTGTCAAGAATCAATAGTCAAGAAATGATGAGATTCAACAAAAAATCTCTACCTAGCATCAACACGGTACTAAGCATCAAGCTAAAGGAGTTGAGTCACAAAATGAAGAAGCCGAATGTTAGAATGAGGAGGCCAAAAACTAGGTAGACAATGCCAAGTTGTAGCCTAAGATACTTGAAAAAGACGAAGAAGATGAACTAAGTGAACTACCAAAAGAAGAGAAGACATGAACTTATCTTAAAAAAATATGTAAGGAGGAATCATACACCAAAAAAATTCATTTGAGACAAATATTTAGGAGTCACGAAAATAAGTAAGTTGAAGAATGACACATGTTTATTTTGTGATTTTGAACCTAAGTCAGTTAGAGATTCTTTGGAGAATGAATATTGTATTAAGGAAATCAATGAGGAAATTTATCAAATGGAGAAGAACAAGACATGGACATTAGTACCATGGCCAAATGATAAGAATGTGATTGGAACCAAGTGGGTTTTCAAAAGCAAACAAAATGAGAAAGGTGAAGTCGCGAAGAACAAAGCAATACTAGTTTGTAAGGGATATGCACAAGAGGAAGGAGTTGGTTATGGAGAGATGTTTTTACTAGTTACAAGGTTGGAAGGAGTGAGAACTTTTCTTGCATATGATGCTTACAAAGGATTCAAAGCATACCAAGTGGATGTCAAACCTGTATTTTAGAATGGAATCTTGGAGGAAGAAGTCCACGTTGAACAACCTAAAGGATTTGTTGATCCTAAAAAGAGGAATATGGTATGTAAGTTACACAAATAATTATATGGTTTGAAGCAAGTTCCTAGATCATGGTATGAAAAGTAACAAACTTATTTTGTGAAAATTGGTTTTACAAGAACTAATGACAATAAAAATTTGTACTTGAAAAGTGAATATGAGAATAAGATATTGCTAGCTGAATTTTTTTGTTGATGATATCATATTTGGAGAACATGATATGCTGTGCAAATCATTTGCTAATGAAATGAAGAAATAATTTGAGATGTCAATGTTTGGTGAGATGAAGTTCTTTGTTGGTTTACAAGTTTATCAGATGAAGAAAGGAATTTACAATACACAATCAAAATATATTAAGGAGATATTGAAGACCTTTGGAATGGAAGATTCTAGACCAGTTTGAAAACCTGTGGTGACTAAACATAAATATGTTTTTGCTAAAGTGAATCAAACATTATATAGGTCAATGATAAGAAAATTACAATATGTTGTACATAGTAGACCTAATATTGCATTAGTTGTTGGTATTGTTGCTAGATTTTCTACTAACCCTAGAGAAAATCATATGATTGATATGAAAAGGATCTTGAGATATCTAAAAGGAACAAAGACTATGATTTATGGTATAAAAAGAGTGATAAGTTTGAATTGAAATTATGCACAAATGTTGATTGGGATGCAACATTGATGATAGAAAGAGTACAAGTGGAAACACTTTCTTTTTATGCATGAGATTGATTTCATGGACAAGCAAGAAGAAAAATTATATTTATCAGTCTACAATAGAGGCTGAATATGTTGATGCAACACTAAATTGTTCAAATATTGTATGGAATTGAAAGGAATGAAGGAAGAGATACTGAACCTATAGTGATATATTGTGATAACACAAGTGCTGTAAACATATCTAAGAATCTTGTGGTGCATACAAAGAGAAAACACATTGCTATCAAGTATTATTACTTGAGAGAGCTAGTTCAAGTCAAAGAAGTGAGACAAGAATATGAGAAGACAAAGGAGAAGATAACTGACATATTCCTGAAGGCATTACCTAAGGATGCATATGTGTATCTAAGAGGTAAGCTAGGGGTCATTACCTATCTAAAGAAAATTGAATAGAGGGCAATATTGCATCAAATGTTATGATCAAAATATCTTAGAAATTGATGCAAGAGGTCACACTTTAGGAATTGCCTAAAGTTGTGAATAAAAATGAACATAATTATGAGCAGATGAAGTTGCAAGTTGTCATGAAGAAAGATGACAGAGTAAGTTATATTGCAATATTAGTTAGAATAGTGACATGAAGATGACATGTATGCTAAAACAAAGAGGGAAGGTGGATGATGTTTTTGGCATTGTTGTCCAAGAGGGAGAATATGTATAGTTACCATTCCATATCATAATGAGGGAGAATATGTATGTAGTTACCATTCAATATTAAAAGGGAGAAATGTTATGAAAATGTTATAAAGTGATTGTTGTAAAAAAATGGAGACATATGAAGTTGGAGATGTATGTGATAGAGGGAGTTATTACACTTAATATTACAATTGGTATCATAGAGGGAGAAGTGTATAAGAAGCAAGTGGAAGCATATTGGAGATGGCATTGGATGAGAATCAGAATAAAACTAAGGATATTAATGAAGATCTATTAAAGGAGTGGGATGATAGTCACAAATCAAGTGATGTATTTTACATTTGCATGGTAACTTAAGGTGTTTCCATCAATACCAAAGAGGGAGATTGTTGGAAACTACAATTGGAATAATTGTTATGTTTCCATTGACATCAAACCTTACTAGTAAGACATTTGCTAACACTTTAGAGTGCCATATTAGTTGATTCATGAAGAGGATTTAAAAAGAGAGATAACTAAATGAACTAGTGAAGTTGATGATAAAAGAGGATTAAGTATGATAGAATTACAATGGGAACTTGATCAGTTAGACTTTGATAAGATAACGTGTTGTTTAATCCTTATATGAAGTATCTAAGTCGGTTGAGTTGAAGTATGGAAGATATGTTTGATGAGATAAAAGAACTTGGGTAAAAACTAAGCCTGACAGAGTACTAGTTTTACTAGGTCAATGAAGGAGATGCAAAAGAAGACTAAGGAACTTAAGTGATAGCCGAACAAAACAATATTAGCCGAGTGACAATTATGGCCAAGCAAGAGAAAGGTAATATGGAGTAGTGACTGAGCATAGTGAAGACCTAGCAAGCTAGTGTAATCCAAGTGTTGGAAATAATAGTAGAGGTCGAGAGATCTAGTGATGGCCAAGTAGAAGAACATAGTGATGATTGAGTGTCAGCAAAATAACAATTTGTGAAAGAATCAAGATTTGAGGCTGATATAGTTAAAATTTTGAGTTCATAGAAATGTGAAAAAGATAAGGATCGATGATCTAGTGTATTTAATGCAACAATTAAGTTTTTTAAGTGATCTATGGTGAGAAATTAAAGAAAAGTTTCTAGAAGTGTCAAGAAATAAGAGGAAGGATAGTGACTAGATTCGATGAATCTAATCAAACCCTAAGATCTGTGGTGATGTTTAAGCAAAAAAAGATCAAAACTACCTATTTAAGGAGCTACAAGGGATGTTTTAAAGTTGGTTGATTAGTTTGTTTGTTTTTGATTGGAAATTTTATGAAGGAAAAGTGAAGATCAAAGTAGTAGAGGAAAAGTAAGAAGATTGGAGAACTATGATTGCTTGAAGGGTTTCTAAGAAGATTAGAGATGGAGAATATGATGAAGTCTAGTCAAATAACCAATATGAGCTCAATGGAGATCAATATTTACAAAGTGAGTTGTATTTTATACATCAAACCCATTGTCACTTTCTAACCATTGTGGTAGTCAAAATACTTTAATCAAGGTTGACCTAATACCCATTTGTAAATCCTTTAATCATGGTGACATTCTAATGGAATGATCCAAATTCCTCTAACAAGGCAATTCCTAATAGGGTGATTAAGTCCTTCAATAGGGTTACACCTAATAGTTTGTTTTGTAACCTTTGACATGGTTGGATCTTAATCGAGCTCACTTCATAAGAGTGAAAAATTGGTAGCATGTTATTGGTTCTTTTTCCCAAATTAGGTTTCCATGTTAAATCTTAGTGTCATATACATGTGCGAATGTTATGTTATGATGCATGCTATTTACTAATAATCATTTTCTGTTAGTTGACACATATACTAAATAAAGAGTTAAGTAATGAACATAATGTTAAGTTGTTGATGAAATGCTATATAAACCAAGTGGTTTAATGAGATTGCTTAAGTTGTTTGAAGTTAGTAAAAGTTGAATTAGTACATCTACACCTGAGGATAACTGATTCACCCCCTCTTAGTTATTCTAACCATTCTAACACCTGATAGGGTCATTTTTTTAAAGGCCAAACTCAAGGGTTATATGAAGATCTAATGGTAGGAGATTCAACTAGAGTGAAATAGAAGAGGGAAGGAAAAAATCACAAGATGAGACTAAATGATAGCTAAATTGAAGCAATAATTCATTTCTATGGATTATGAGCTTGATCTGTTAAAGAAAATGTAAGGATTGAAGCAAGCGGGAAGATATGCTCAAGAGTATACATAAGAGTTCTACCAAGTTTTTATGAGAACAAGCCATGAAGAAGCTAACAATAAGAAATTTTCTCATTATCTTAATGGGTTGAGGCCAAGAATTTAGGAGGAATTGAGTCTAGTATGAATGAACAGTATTGAAGAGGTTTACCAATTTGATTGAGAAAAATATGCAAAAGAAATTTGATAGCAAGAATAGTGGTGGGGGTCATGGTGGAAGATATAGCAGATGGTCTTATGGAGGCCAAAAAAATATCCAAAGAGGATAGATGAGGCTAGCAGTAGTAGTCATAACTAGAGGGGAAACAATTACAATCATTTCCATGATTAGAATAAAAGAGACCAGAGAGGAAAAAAAAAGAGGGCAAGGATATGGAAGAGAAGGTTTTTTTGGAACACATTTTCACTATGGAGAAGAAGGGTATAGGGAATTTGAGTGTCCCTAGTGCCAACAAAGAACATATAGGAGAACCAAAGGCCAAGCTAGAGTTGCACATGTTGATGAAGATGACAAATCATCATATTATGAAGATGCTAAAAGAGGAGAAGTCACAGTTAACAAAAGAGTCCTATTGAGTGGTGTGATTGAACTAGATTAAAGGAGGAGCTTGTTTCTTACAAGGTACAAGTGTGAAGATAAGTGTTGTAATGTGATATTTGATGGTGGATGCGTTAACAATTCGGTGTCATAAAATATGGTCATAAAGCTAAATCTCAAGAGGAAGATACACCTATGTCCATGTCGTATTTCTTGGGTACAGGATGATTACAAGGTCATGGTTAATTAGAAGTGCCTAGTGAAGTTCAAGATTAGAAGCTACTAGGATGAGGTACTTTGTGATATCATACGTATGACTATATGCCATATGTTTTTGATAGGTCATGGTAATTTGACAAGCATGTTTTATATGATGGTTGTATGAATACCTACTCACTAGAAAAGGATGGAGTGAAACATAAGTTGTAGAAATTGAAGAAAATAATGAAGAAAATGTATGTAGTGTTGCCAAAATATGTTTTGTTGATGGAAAGAAGTTCCTAGAGGGCATGAGGCATGAGCATATGCATTTTTCTATAATTCCAAATGATGGTAAAAATGAAGTAGAAGAGGTACCTATAGATTTGTTGGAAGAGTTTCTAAATATTGTATTAGATAATGTGACTGATGGATTATAACCAATAAGGAAGATCATTCACCAAATGGATTTGACTCCCAAAACCAGTTTTTCAAACAAGGAAGTGCACATAGTGACACTAGCAGAAAGTGAAGAGTTGAACATACAAGTGCATAAATCATTGTAGACGGGGTTGATTTGAGATATTTTGAGTCCATGTGTTGTACCAATATGTTATCACCAATGGAGAATGGAGGATGTATACAGATTCTTGAGCTATCAATAAGGTCACAACAAAGTATAGATTTCCATTGCTGTAGATGGATGGCATTATGAACTGTTTGAGCAGAGCTATGTATTTCACAAAGATAGATATGAAGAGTGGGTACCATTACATTTGAATCAAAGAAGGAGATGAGTGGAAGATTTCCTTCGAGACAAGGGAAGGATTGTATGAGTGGTTAGTCATGTCTCTTGGGCTAACCAATACACCAAGCATATTCATGCAACTCATGAATGAGGTACTGGAAGAATTTCTAGGTAATTTTTCCATTGTTTACCTAGATGATATTTTGATCTTTAGTAAGACATTGGAGGAGAATATAATGCATATTTGTAATGTGTTTGGGAAGTTGAGGAAAGAAAAGTTGTTGATAAATACGAAGAAGTGTAGTTTTGTGAAGAAGGATTTAGTGTGCCTGGGATTTATAGTTTTAATAGAATGTCTAAAAATGGACCTTAAGAAAGTGAAGGCTATCCTTGAATCACCTATTCCAAGGAGTTCTACAGAGGTAGGACCTTTTCATGGGTTGGATAGCTTTTGTAAAAAGTTTATAAGAGGTAGACCATTGACTGAAACAATGAGAGAGGATGGAAAATAATTTAAGTCGACCATAGGAGTGGATAAGAGTTTCAATTTGTTGAAATAAAAAGTTACATAACAAGCTATTTTACCACTTCTAGATTTTAATAAGGTGTTTCAAGTAGATCGTGATGCTAGTACCAAGGTACTACAATAGAAGCTATTTTGAGCCAAGAAGTTAGACTTGTTACTTATTTTAGTGAGAAATTGAATGATGCCAAATGAAGGTATTCTATTTATGATTAGGATTTTTATGCTATAGTTTAGTCATTATCTTTTTCCTGAGGAGTTTTTTTTGTATACAAATCATCAAGCTTTGCAATATTTGAATAGTTAAGGAAAATTGAGCCAAAGGAATTTGAAATTGGTTGAGTTTTTACAAAGTTATACATTTGAAACATAGGAGTGGAAAATCTAATAGAGTTGTAGAATCTTTTAATAGGAGACAAATTTTATTGACATAGATGTAGATCAAGGTGGTTGGGTTCAAGGAACTCAATAATTTGTATCTGAATGATCTTGATTTTAGTAAAGCTTGGAAAGCTTGTACATAATCTGTTACACTTAACAAAACAAAGTGGTTGGATTTCATAATCAAAGATGATATGCTATTTAGAGGAAGTTAGTTGTGTATCCCAAGAAGTTCTACGAGAGAATCTCATCAAGGAGAAGCATAATGGACGATTAGCTAGACATTTTGGTAGAGATAAAACCATTTCTTTGGTTGCTGAGAATTATTAATGGTCATTATATAGCAAGATGTTAACAATTTTGTATAGAGTTGTAGAGTATGTCAGATGAAAAAATGAGTAAAGTAGAATACAAGGCTGTATCAACCATTACCTGTACTAGAGAAGTCGTGGGAGGATGTCAACATGGATTTTGTTCTTGGTGTACAAAGGATCTAGTGAGGGCATGATTCAATTTTTGTGGTGTTTGATAGGTTTTCAAAGATGTCACATTTTGTTCCCTGCAGGAAGACTAGTGATGTTGTTTATTGGTAGAGTTGTTTTCTAGAGAGGTGGTAAGACTATATGGTTTGCCAAAGAGCATAGTTTTTGATTGAGATACCAAGTTTGTTGGATATTTTTGGCATACATTGTGGAAGAAGTTGAAGGTAGATTTAAAGTTTAGCTCATCACATCATCCATAGACTGATGGACATATAGGGCGATGAATTAGAGTTTGGGGAATTATTTTAGATGTTTGTTTGGAGATAAGCCAAAAGGATTGGATTTATTTTTACCATAGACATAATTTCCACATAATAATTTTGTTAATTATAGGAGTATTAGTAAACCACCATTCCATATTGTATATGGAAATAGTCCTAGAAATGCTTCCAAATTGAGGAAGTTGGATAAAGGAGACCATTTGAAGAACATTCATAAGGAGGTGTGGAAGCACATTACAAGGATGAATACACAATAAAAGGTTAAGGCCGATGAGAAAATAAGGTATAAGGAATTTCAAGTTGGGGATAAAGTCATGTTCATTGGAAAAAGGAGAAATTTCTAGTGGGTACATATAATAAGATAAAAATGAAAAAGTTTGGATCATGCAAATAACTGAAAAAGCATGATTGTGGAAATGTGTATGAAGTAGAGTTGCTTGTTGAATTAAATATTTTACCAATATTCAACATTTTAGATTTGACAAAATATTATGAAAGATGTATCGAAGATGAGGTCATAGAAGCGTGGTAGAGTACTCTGGTAACTACTTCAACTACAAAGGAGATTGAAGAGATATTGGATAGTCATATTGGTGGAAGTACAATGAATTAAACATATGAAGAGTATCTGGTCAAATGGAAAGGGGGGCCAATAGAAGATTCATCATGGCAAGGAAGGGAAGAGGTTGAACTTCTTGGTTTTCCTTTGAATACCTGAGATGTGACATGGTCACTTCTCAAATTACCTCAGGTGTTTGATGTAGAAGCAATCTTGCATTACCCAAAAATATTTCTATTTTATCATTTTCAATAAGGGTTATTTCAGTAAAGAGTTACTATTTGTGAAAACTTACTATTTTTAGCAAGTGGGTCATATGAACTCATAATGTTTTGATTTCATAAGTGGAGGTTCACCTTAGTCATATTAATCTGCTAGTGGAGTTGCATCATCATACCATATGTATTGTAGAAATTATTGAGGTTTTTGGGTACAAAACCTTTGAGCTCAAATTTGAAGGCCTTAGAGGATCTAGAGTGAGGTCAAACTTGGGATGGCTATTTCTTGTGCATGTAAGGTGTTGTAGTTCAAGAGATGGCTATTTCTTGTGTTTGTAAGGTGTTGTAGTTCAAGAGATGATGATTCCGAAAAGTGTTCATAGTTGAAAATCAGAGCTCATATGCAAAAGTTATGGCCTCCAAAAGTTAGGGTCCTAAAAATATAATCATGGATGACCCTATTTACTAATTTAGGAAATAATATTTAATTTGGTTTTGGTTGGCCTCAAGGGTTAGGATTAATATCTAAAACCTTCCTGGGAGGTGAAAGATTGCCTATATAAGCAAGGCCCATTGTGATGTCTAACCAGTTTGGGGTGGTAATTTATGACTCTATGTTGATGAATATTGTAAAGAAATCACCCATGTGACTTCTCATATTATATTTCTGAAAACCTGTGATTCCACTTTTGTGGAGATAATAAGAAGCCAAATTTTTTTTCTTGATATTTTTTTGTTCTCTATGTTTGTGTATATTTGTGGTATTAAGGGAAGCACCCTTCATCAATAAATCAAAGTATGGTGTACATTATTGAATATCTTCCTAAGTTTGTAACATTAATTCTACATTTAGACTGCATTTGGGATCCAAATTTTATTAATAAATTTGAAGGGGAGTACTTGTTAGGGAAAGGTAGATTGAGGAGAGTGAGATGCAACTATACACTTGGGCATTAATTTGAATACATTTTACATTTAGTTTCTATATTATTTTAGTTACTTAATTATTAATTATCTAAATGCATCAATTATAAACTAAGGTCATTACCATGGTAATTAACTAATTGTACATTATTTGTAAATTTCTATTTGTTTTAAAAAAAATTACTCAAGAGTGGGATGAAGTACATTTGTATGTTGCAAACAATCTTTGATTGGATGATGGTATGGATTGAACGGTGTCAACAACATGGATGTGGATTAACATGGGAAGGTGTGACTTCATTGGTTAAAGAAGCTCATCATAATGGAGATTGCAATGTTACACCAAAGGAAATTAATTTAGCATATGGTTTCACAGATAAACAAGTACATATAAATATATTAATCACCTATATTGTTAACATTTTAATGTATATCTATCCACATGTGTGTGTGTGTGTGTGACTTCATTGATTAAAGAAGCTCATCATAATGGAGATTGCATTGTTATATAAATGAAAATTAATTTAGCATATGGTTTCATAGATAAATAAGTACATATAAATATATTAATCACCCATATTGTTAAATTTTTTATGTATATCTATATCTATCTACACACACACACACACACGCACACGCGCGCGCACACACACACACACACATGTATGCATATATATATATATATATATATATATATATATATATATATATATATATATATATATATGTATGTATGTATGTATGTATGTATGTAAATACATACATACAAACATAGACATATACATATATACATACATTTATATCTATATATCTATATGTGTATATGTATATATGTACACACACACACACACATATGACATGTACAATAAACTTGGATGGTGTTGAAAGTACATATCAAGCATGAGTCATTAAGAATGAGTATCACTTTTACATTAGTGAAGATAAAGAGCACAACAAACATTTTGTGGAATATTGTTTTAAGACATTTTTTGAGTATTTGCAAAACAAAGACAATAAAATAGGAAATTTTTTTTTATGGTCAAATGGATGTATAACACAATTTAAATCAGCTACGCTATTTTATGCATTATGTAGATATTTTTTATACCAACATGTACCACACATTTAGAGGCTTTTTAGATTGGACATAGAAAGGGTGAGAATGATGGTGCAAGAGCTTGTATCAAATGTAATTTAAGAAAGTATCCAATTGACCATCAAGGATATCATATTAATAATGCTCATTATGTAGTTGAGCGGTGCAAAATGCACTTTTTCGTGAAAAATATAGATAACATGTCATCACAAGAGGATTGAGTCATACTATTTAGAGTGTTTTGGGATGTTTTGGGTTAAGATCTAGCACATGTTACATTCAAAATAAATTGAATCAGATTTGTATATTTTAGGTGAATAAATTCTTTTGAATATCCATATATATTATATGTGTTTAACTCATTTTTTTAATATGTGGACCTTGAAGGTGTCAATAGAAGATCAATACATGGATGCAAGAGGGTAGAAACAACACAATCTTTGTATTTAGTTATGAGTAGAAATAGTAATGTGTGGTCATTGTACACTAGAGATTATTCATTATTTTGTTCTAATAGCATTATTGAAAACTATGGTAATTGCATTAATCAAGAATGCCAATATGTGGGTGAATGGACTTTGGTGCCACTACATTTTAATAATATGAATGATGTACCTAGGGATGAAACTTTGATGACATTCCATTGATTTCTACCAATTACAACCAAATTTCAAAGTAGACTAGAGTTACTATGTACATATTAATTTATGTTTCATAATTTTGCTTGATTTCTAAAACAATAGTGATCATGTACATTCATTTGTATATTTACTCATGTATGATTTATTTATATACTCTATGGAGGCAATGTTTTTGTAGTTGTGGCAAAACCCAATAATGTAGAAGGTGTTAGTTATTATTTATTGCATCACACAATGGAAAGAGAGAAGCTAACAAAGACTGAATAAGTGATGGAAATATGTTTCTCACAAGTTAGTATAGTATACATCTATGTTTTTTATGTATTCAAATTGATTTATTTGATTAATGTACACACATCTGTACATATATTTAATAAGTAATCAATGTATGATAGTTTTAAATGTCTATGCAAGTTTTCATGTTTTACAAGGAACATATTTGAAGCAAATGAAAGGAATAAAAAATGGGATTCATTTCATTGATCATCAACCTAACAACAAGCTTTATCACTATAGAAACCATTAATTGCCACTTCTCTATCTCTTTATCTCAATCACAACATGTGGAATGCATAAGTGTATTGATGATCATGAGAGAATTGTTGGATTATTTAGGAAAGGTATGATATTGGGGGGGGGGGGGAGATCAATTAGTATCCTCTAAAACCTTAACCTTTAAACAAAATCTGCTATGCCCTTGTCCTTTTCACAGCTTGATAAGCATATATCATTAACCACAATACTTGAAAATAAAATAAATTTAGCTACGCTAACTTGCATGAATCATGAAAACATAAACCATTGAATCATGACACATAACACAAGTATTTGGTCACGCATAAACCCTTGGTTAGAGGGAAAAATGCAGTGGGGTGTTGGAAATATTCAAGGACTATGCTAAGTTATTGAGAGGGTAGGGGTGAATTAGTAACTTCTAAAACTTCAACAATTTCAATTCTTAATCCAATAATCCAATTAGCAATTAATTCATCACACCTAATCTAATTGCATGCATGAGAAACTAAAAACATGAAAGCATCCATAACACTTTGACACAAAGATTTGGTGACCCATAAACCTTCCAAATAGAAAGTAAAACTGGGGTGGGGATGATACCCACTAACTTTAGTACTACAACATAAAGTTGGCCCGTTAAGGCTTACATTGATCACTTCTGGTGATCTACCTTGTTAGGAGAAATAAGGACTGCTAGGTCCACCTTGTGAGAGGATTTTACAAACATACAATGAAGTATGCACTCAATAAAAATATTTATGAAAGACTGTTAGGTCTACCTTGTTAAAGGATTTTGATTGGTCCACATGTTAGGATGAAGTAGTAGTAGATATCTAATCTGTAACTTGGTTTGCTGAATGAGATTCGTTTGTGTACAAATCACCTTTTTGTGATAGATATGTCTCTGCTACTTCTTATGCTATTATGGCCTTTATAATTCGCTTTTCTTTTGCTGCATTCATAACTTGCACTTACATATACACATTCACATATATTGATATGGTACAATGCATTACACATATATACCAATCCAAATTACATAATTACAAAGTCAACCATAATACAAGTTAACACAAATATTACAAAGTCGGCCCACATGAAGACCCTCAGGTTCTGAAGATTGACTCGGTGAGGTTTTGATACTTGGCATCCATTGTCAATGCTCAACATCGTCATGCACTCAGTAGATGTAGAAGCTCGATCCATACTAATCACTTTCAAGTAGTCTTTAACTTGGTTTGCATTGGTGACTTGGTAGATATTGTGCAACTCGACATATATAAACTGAATCGCTTGATTCATACAAAGTGACTTAGTCAAAGCTTTCTTTATGAGCTCTGTGTAAACTGAATCACTTGGTTAGCATAGAGTAGCTTGGTTAGCATTGGATTTGTATCACATGAACTAAAAAATCAGTAGGCATTGCACTACTCGGTAATCACTAATAAACTTGGCATACATTGAAATCCACAGTTTATACTGCTAGACTTCAAACTGCCTGAATCTTCTCGGTAACCATTAAGATTTGTCCAAAGGACTTAGTAGCAACTATAGAACCCAATAATAATTGAAATGCTTGGAAAACATTGTAAATTGTACAATGAGCTTGGTAGCTATACACAATTTGAATAAGTGTGTGTCACTAATAACAAACTTGATTTATATGTCAACAATACTTGAAAATGAAATAACTTTATCTATGCTAACTTGCATGAATCATGAAAACATAAACCATTGAATCATAACACATAACACAAGTATTTGGTCATGCATAAACCCTTGGTTAGAGGAAAAAATGTGGTGGGGATGGTACCCACAAATCCTTCAATACTATAGTAAGAGGGTTCCTTTTTGGGGCTACAATATCATGTCACTTATGGTGACTTACTCTGTTAGGAGTAATACAAACAAATCTGCAAAGATCTATCTTTTTCAAGGATTTTTTAACACAATACTATGTGTGTACTTTGTTAAGAGATTTTCAATAAGACTGCTAAGTCTACCTTGTGAAAGGATTTAATCTGCTACAATGGTTAAAGAATTACAACAAAATGATTTGTATAGTAGAAACTTACTTTGCTTGTTGAGATCCCTCTTTTGCTCATTGATTTATCACCTCTAGTGACTGATATAACAAATCCTTTCTTTTGTTGCTTGAATCTCTAAAATGTAATAAGACTTCCTCCTAAACTTCTAATTCAACCCTCTCATAGAAAACAACTTCCATAGCAATAATAACAACATGATCATCAATAATAAATTGTTCCTTGTAGGTGTTGAGCTATCATTTTGCATGATGCTTAACAGTAGAAGTCCTTTCAAACTTCTCTCTTGAAAAGCTAATCTAGGATAAACTCCAAGGTTATAGGTGATCTCAAGGCCTATTGGAATTCTCTTAATTGAAGATAAATGTGTATTTTCACAAGGAGGCCTCTGCTGGTTTGACTGATTTTAGATGAGATGTTTGATTTGCTATTTTGAAAAGTAACCACAAAAGAGATATATTTTTGATATTTTCTATTTTATGATGAATGCAATTTATTGATGCAACTATATGAATTAATAATCTAATGAAGTGTTAGCAAAGAAAATAATGAAGATAAGGTAATGAGAGATTAAAGAAAATAACTTGAAAAGGAAAATCCTAATGGACATAAACCACAGTAACAACACATCTACGAGTTAAATCGTCAAACAGATCGGGTAGGAAACCAATGAAAATAGGAGCAGTGCTTCCTCAATTCCACTAATGGAATCATTGATGAGAACTCAATAATAATCAAAAGATGTTTCACTTCTCATCAAATTGTAAGGCCATAGAAAGTGTGCTCATGCAAGACAAGAAGCTATGCAGGAACAATAGGTGATCTTTTCTCCAACTTGGTACGTCAGCAAAATTTGTTAACATGAGGCAAATAACAAAACTAAAAGGTTGCACAATCATAACAACACAATAAAACCACTAGCTCCGTTATTATTCATGAACATGCATTCACAAAAATAACACACTCTGACAAGAATAACTACACTTAGAATGATAGCACCAATAACATATATTATTGCATCAAAATAACAACCTAGAGTACATATATAGGGGTCGGCACAGACCAAAAAATGATTTGGCTTCCTGGAACTTGTTTGCCGGTAGACGTCAAGTGTCTGATCAAGTTGGATAAAATCCAAGGAAGTACGAAGGAAATCAAGTTGTAATTATGAATATGAAAGGGTTAAGATATAAGGGTACTTTTCATAATAGAAGCTTGAGAATTCGTAAATGCAGATATCCTTTATTGATTAATTGCCACACTTTGTGGGTTGTTTATTACAATCATTTCAGGGGCAACAACAAAGTTATTTTTCTTTTCCCTTTGCTTACTCTCGGTGGCCCATTCCAGTCACAGAGTGAAGAGCACATCAGTAAAGTGGGTTTGCAGTGTGCGAAGATGGTGGGTGAGAGATGCAGAAAGGAGCCAGTGGGGGACTTTGAGAAATGGAGAAGTAGGCCGAAGGTGTGGGAAAAGCTTGAAGAGGGTGGGGTTACCAAGTATATCATGAAGCTACACGGTTTTGATCAGGAGGTGACCAACAATATGGTGGGGTCTTAGAAGGATGGAAAGGTTAAGGTGAATAGCATCAACTTTCGGATAACGAAGGAGGTGATTGCGGCTATCACCAAGATCCCTATCGAGGGTTTCAAATTCTTTAGGGATAAGAAGCTCTCAACCAATGCGGTTAGGGACTTTGTGGAGAGTGAGAAGGAATTGAAGGCATTGAAAAAGATTGACACCTACTATGTCCCTGACTCCATGAAGAGGCAGTGGAGGTATGTTCTAAAAGCTGTTATTGAGTACATCACTTTGGACCCAAGGTTTTATAGAGCCCGAACCCACCACTTTGTTATTTTAAATCATTTTCGGAAGAAAGCCAAAATTTCTTTCCCTTTTTATCTGTTAACCTCTTTGAGTAAGGCGATGGATAACTTCAAAAAGAATCCCATTGCTAACTCGGCTCTGCATGAGGGGCTGATGCTACTTATCCACAAGCACTTCAAAGCTCAAACTATAAGCAACGCCCCCCCTCAGATAGAGATTGTGGAGTCTGAAAGTTCTAGTTACTCCTCTGACTCGGATGAAATTTAGAGCCTTAGTTCTGAGAAAGGCGAGATCTCTTCTTCAGGAAAAGTAGTGACTTACCATGCTAAAAAATCTCGCTCCCCCATAACCCCAAGTAGAAAAAGCCCTAGGGATCTCGGGCAGAAGCAGGCTAAGAAGGCTGAGGAGGTAGGTAGCGACGATGAGGAGGAACCAGAGTCTGAGGAGGTAGTTAAGGAGATGCAGGAGGAAACTAAGGAGGAAAGTGGAAGGAAGAAGTGCAAGAGGGAGAGTTTGGAGGATGTGCGCTCTCAATTTGAGGAGGCATCTGTGCTACCCCTTTCTCTTGTCCATCTCCACCCAAAGGAGTAGAAAGAGGAGAAAGTTGGGTATGCGGAAGCGGAAGTGCAGACCAATGACAGGAGAAAAGTGTGGATCAACTTCAATTTCAAGATCGAAAAGATGGAAATCTTTAGGGAGGCCATGAATCCCCAAATCCTCGCAGATAATCAAGAAGAACAACGACTGGAAGAATTAATTGATCCAGTGATTGTGGCTATTTCAGACAGAGCTAGGGAGATAGGGATGAACCTTTTAAAAAATGCTCGCAACAACATGATTGATAATTTTAGATCAATCAAATGGATTTTCCACAAGCTTGAGGAGGTTAAAGATCAGGTGAAACATATTGAGGCAACAAGGAAAGGAATGGATGCTATCAGGAGGATGGATTCGACTAACAGGCTCAGTCTGGCAGAACAGAGGATACACAACTTGAAAAACTACAATCACAACCTTGCGAATCAGATGTTTTCCTTGTTAAGCTCCATTAACAACAACATCATCTCTCTCATGGGCTAGATCAAAGACAGAGAAATGCACAAAGATGAGGATGGAAAAGATAGAGATGAGGCCAGAATGGAGGACGACCCTGCAAAGGACAACTCTATTCCTACATAGGATCAAGGGAATCAAAGGGCGCAATAGATGGAAATAGAGGAGAATCAACTGGCCTTTGAGGCTTCTCAGGTGATGCATGATCTAGAGCAAAAGAATGAGGAATAACTCTCGCCTGCTCTTTTGTTTATCGCTGTCTTTTGGCTTTTTGTACTAGCTTTAGGCCATGGCTTTGCTTGTTTCCTTTTCCTAGTCTTTTCTCAATACTCTTTCCTTTGGCTGGGCTTAATGCTTATTATCAACCTTTGAACTTATACTTTTTTGGCAGGGCTGTCATGCTTATTATCAGCCTTCTTTTGTACTAACTTTTGGATTTCAAGTTCCCTGTAAAACCTGTTTATCTAATAAAAAAAAACCTAGAGTACTTATTACATCCATGAATTTATAAGAAATAATGTCCTCCCTTTGTGTTAGGAGTGAGAGTTCTGAAAATGCAACTCATGCTAAAAAATAATAAAACAAATCTAATTATATACAAACTAACTCTCTAAATGGTGCTAAGTAGGTCTCCACCCTTGTTTATATTCATTGATGGGTGCATGAGCCTTTACATCACACAAATGAATAAAAGAATGAGAAGATAAGAATCATGCAACCGCAAGATGATCTAGGAGTCTTTGGAAGCTCTAAAAATAGAAGTTCGACCTTCACTAGGCATTTCTGGGAGTTGAACTACTGTTAAAATACATTTCTAGTGCATGGAATGCTCTAAATTAGGAACTAGAAGTTAATTATTAGTGCTTTGCTTCTTCTAGAAAATTGTCAGTGCACCTCTAAAAAAATCACACCCGTGCACCTGCGCACCTTGCTGATAGGATCCAAAAATCCAAAAATTGTTCTAAGTATCAAAACTTGATTTCCAGTATCTAGATTTTCTTCCCCTTTATATTGAAATGATGTGTGGATATTTCCCTTTTAACTTTTGGATAATAGAGGTGATTTCTTGAGGAGCTAATAAGTCTTGAGCTTTATACTTTTCCCTCATTTCCCTGTGGAAATATGAAGTGTGACTTCTTAGGAATACCCTAGAACTTAAAAGTCATGGGTTTGAGTGTGATCTTACCTACTATAGAAGACAAAGAATCCATGGTAATCTTCAGGACCTCTAGGGGCCTCTAGATATTTTAGGTATTCACACCTATGCAGCTTTAGAGATAATTCATTCACAAAATCTTCAAATTGCACACCTGCGCACCTTCAGAGAATTGTGCAAGGGGCTTAATTCACCAAATAATCAAAGTTCTCAATTTTAAATTTTTTTTCTAGGTTTTGCTCAAAGGGGGTTTTAGATCACTCTAGTGTACTTATTTCCCCCTTTTTTGATACTTTATACCCTCTTTATAGCTCAACATTTTCATATATTTGAACTCCTTTTGCTTCTTCTATATGAAATTTGAAGGCACCTAGATTTGAACTCCTTGAACTTATTTTGATATTTTTGATGATTTAGGCCTATTTTCACACCTATGTACTTTGCTCTTCAAAACTTATAAAATTGCACACCTTCGCACATGCACACCTTTTAGAGTTCTTCAACTTATTCATATTGCAAAATTACAATGCGCGCTCACACACCTTGTGCACCTAGGAACCTTCTGGAGACAGTTCATTCTCCAAATCTTCAAATTGCGCACCTACACACCTTTAGGGAATTGTGGAAGGTGCTCAATTCACCAAAAACTCAAAGTTCTCAGTTTTGAAAATGCTTTTTGGGTTTTTCTTAAGTGAGGTTTGGGAACACTCTAGTGTATTTGTTTTTCCCTTTTTGATGATTTATACCCTCTTCATAGGCCAACATTTCATAGAGTTGAGCTCCTTCTGCTTCTTCTATCTGAAATGCCAAGGCGCCTATTTTGAAAATACACATGCAATACCATGGATATTTTTTATGCTGTGGATAATGAGGATGCCTTTTTATTTGCACAAAGAAGCATACATTAGTTATCTTATGTTGGAAGACCCAAAAGAGGACTTTGCGAGATTCAGATTGACAAAAGAATGGGTCAACACTAGTCAAAATAGACAAGATAATGGATTTTCCCCATAAAAGCCAGTTTTGTGCACTAGCGCACCTAACGCACCTAACGCACCTTGGCAGGTGCACTAGTGTGCTAATTTTTCCTTGGAAATGGCAAAGTGTGTAGTTGTACACTAGTGCACTTAGCGCACCTGCTAGTGTGCTATTTTTGCCTTGGAAATGGAAAAGTGCATAGTTTTGCACTAACACACATGAGCAACTTGACAAAGTGTGCATGGTGCTCACATGCACATTATGGCATTGTGCAAGCAAGGGGGGTCTTATATAGGCCCCCAAGAGAACCAGAGTGCGCACCTCCGGGGGTGTGCACATGCGCACATGCACATATGTGCACATCCCTAGAGTGGGAGTGAAGTGTACATGTGTGCACTGTAATGCCCCGCCAAGGGATCCAAAGAATTAACCTAGAATTTCACTAAGTTTGGTAACATTTTTTTTTTTATATAACATGAAAGTAAATACCACATATAACTTGTACATAATAACAGAAGCAATAACAATGTCCATCTAAAAGTAAACATAACATACATAACCGATTTCATTCTTTAAGAATCCCTTAATGTTGAGTTACATCTAAACTAACTAACATACATGAATCCATCTAGTACAACATCCACATGAATAATAATGATAAGTCCAATGTTCATACATTACATTTCCAAATGCTCAATCATCCACTGTACATGTCATAGGGTATGAAGGCTTAAAAGAATATACATATGTGGAATAAGGTACATCATCCTATTCCAATCCATGATACATCAAAGTAGAGATAATCACATGATACATCATCATAGAAGACATATACATCCATCATAAAGATCAAACAAAATAAACTAAGTGCACGGTTGCTCCCAACCGTTAATAGCATCATTAGACCATCGTGGGCCCTAGCCATCCCTCCGTGCGTAACATCCCAAATCACCGAAGAGATCATCGGTATTAACATAGTAGGAATGCCACTCCTAACATATACAACATCATATGTAGAAAGTAATCTAACATGCAAATATAAGCATAAGATAACATCATCTAACATATGCTAATCATCAATGAAAGGATACATATCCACCATCACGAAGGACCCATCAGCCACGATGTCTCAATGAATCTCAAATGATAAGAGTGGAAAATACACTACCACCCGACCGCGTGGTACCTAAGCGGTCCACTCCCACCGTGCCGAGGAGATAATCTCAAGTCCCAAATAGGCTATCCATAACACATAGCACAAATCTCTATAGTCCAAGAATCCTAAAAGTATACTAACTCAAAGGTTTCAATCACGAAATTGACATCTACTTCCCAGAGGCATACAATGACATGTAGGAAACCTACTATGCAAGCGGAAAAGTGTCATCACAATTATCACGTACAAGTTACCCTGGCAGTTAGCTAAACTCCACGGGTCCATACTGATTTCATGCGACCACTAGTATCCTCTCATACTAACGAGGCATACTACGAAATGCACGGTCGCAACCATGCGTTCTCACTACTCCCATCCTAGCCTGTATAAGCACTCAAGGCATGGGCGAGAACCAAAACAATTATCTTTTTAGGTTCATTTAATCCCCATTTAGTGTGTAAATGTTATCACTTATTAACCAAACTTACAATGAGTTACCCTGGCAGCCACTTAGGGCCTCGGCCCCCATTGCAAGCCACTTCTCGACACTACAAGTAGATTACCTATCCTAAGCTCATGGAATCATAAATTTCAAAATCACAAAAGATAATCCATAATAAAATCATCAAATATGCATAAAAGCATCAAATATCTATAATAAAAATCATCAAACCTCCAAGATAAGAATCAGCAAATCTCCATGAGCATTCGAAAAGCATCTATAGAAAATCATGACCACAACAGTTCTCTATTGGCAACTGAAGGCATCACTGATAATCATAAGTATCCATTGGTTCTCAATAACCAAAATATATCTCAAGATAAATGGTTCTCAACAAGCAACCAAGAATATCAAATCATACTGATCGAAGACTTCAAAATGGTTGAGTCAAACATGTCACAACATGACATCATCAAGAAATAAATCCACATTTCAGTCCCATCATGGCGACTAGAAAATAATCCAAGGATAACTGATTGATAGCTCAAAAATGATTAGCTCAGGTATCTCATACACATACATCTCAGCTTCACACATGAAGACTGATGAACAAATACAAACATTTCATAGAGCATACGATCACATTACCATGGTTGGGCTTATAAAAATCGAGACCAAATAAGATCAACATACCATCACATCTCATAACCCCCGAGCCTCTGGTAACAACCTAAGACTGGTCAACACTAGATAACCCAAAACCCAAAACAAGAAGCATATAGAATACATGATGCAAACATATGTTTTGGTTTACTAAATGTCATAGTTGAATCAAGTGTAGAGGTTTTCAGTTTTCAATTTGCAAGTATATTTTCAAGTGTCTTAAGTTTCATCATTTGACCTACAAGTCAACCCATTTGTTCCCCGATAGCATTATCCTTCCGTTAATTAAAAATAATACTTTAAGAATAACTTAAAGATAAATATTCACTAAACTGATTATCATTGACCTTTAATTAAATTGTTCTTTATATTTAACTATGATCTATATTCTAATTGATTAACTCTTCTTTAAGGTTACTTCAACTTTTCGAGATAATCAAAGATCATTATTCGTTATATTATAAAAAGACCAATTGTCATTCTTTGAATAAGAGATTATAACTTCATTAGAATGATCAATTAATATCGGTTCACAATCCTTGACCTTTTATCATTCTAATAATTCTCAATTATATATTGCTAAGTCTTCACCATTAAAATATCTAAAGTCGTTATTCAAGTCATCGGAATAAGACCTATCAACTTGATATCAATATTTCTACAATCTCATTAAAAAAATTATATCAAATAAATATCTATTACATAACTTAATTATTAATTAAATCTAATTAACTCTCATTAATTGATTTAATTAATAATTGCGTAACTATAGCAATGTTCTAATTAATGTCAGTTACCTAACTAACTAACTAGAATTCTATAAGTTAAAAGTCAACTATAATTCAATATTCAAATGATCATATTAATAATTCAATAATAATTATTGAAAATCTTAAATGATCATATTCGTCATCTTTCAAAGAATACCAACATTCCCTCAACAAATTCGTATTATCATTAATCTTTTCGAATAAGACTCTATCGCACAACTTAATTATTAATATCATAGTTATATTATCAACTCAATGAATATCAATTGATTAAAAACCAATTATAATCCAAATTCAAAAATTAATATCTTTTACCAAACTTTAATCATCAAATAATCTCCTCTAGATTAACTCTAATCGAATTTATTGATAATTATTTAAACCATTATTTATTAATAGTTTGTTAGACCCAACAAACATTAATAAATAATAAACTCATCAAACTATTATTTTCATAAATCCCATTAGTTAATATTTAACTAACCTTTAAGGCATATCAATAATTTATAATCAATATAATAATTCAAATCGTAGCTATGTTATAACAATGTTATAATGTAACTATGACTCATTGTCAATATAATAATTCTTATTTAAATCTAAACCCAATATCATTAAAATTTGAGTCTCTTAATAATCATCATTAAACACTTTTATAAATTACCACCTCTTAACTATATATTAAATAGTATTTAATATACATTAAATAATTAATATTAAAAGTCATCCATTCTCTATTGAATTCAATATCTCTATCCATTAGCTCTATCCATAAACTTTCCATTAAAAATATCCATTAATTCATTTAGAACATTCTTATTAGTCTTTAGACTAATTAAATAATTATTAAATTCTAATTATATTACTTTGATATATTATTTTTGTGAAGTTTAAGCATAAAGAACTCTTGGTTATGGGAAATGAAGAAATATCTGTCTTTGAATAAAACAGTCCCAGTACGATGGCCGTATCTCCCTAATGAACTGTTGGATCAGGCTGAAATTAAAATATGTTGGAGAGGGTCAAGTTGCGCCACTTCTGACCAGAGTGATCGAATAAATTCGATCACGATAAAAAGTTATGAATGACTGAGTTCGGGTCTATCCAAAGGGCAGTGACAGGACAATTTTATGATGAATTAAGAATTTCCTCTTAAAATAATTGTTCTCTAAATTTAACCATAAAAGAGTTCGTTCATATGCATCTAAAAATATAATTGATAGAAAGATTACATCTAATCATTCGAATTTTCACCATAAAATTTCTATTTTAATTTCAAATCTTGTCTTTCTAATTTAATATAAATTCGAAACCAACCCCGATTAAAATCTAATTTCTTTCTCATTTGGAACTAGAGTTTTTCTATTGTTTTCTTCTCATCCAAATAAAATATCTAGATTCCAATTTCAAATAGTAGATTCAATCACAGAGAGTATTCAGACACATAAAACAGATATGATGAAGACAGGAAGAGAAAGAGTGCAAAGGGAATATGAGAATATCACGAGTGCACCTGGACACTGATGCTAATTTGCCATGCCTCAGAAGTCCATAGAAAATCCCTTCCTTCTCCATCATTCACAATTCTTCCAAGAATCCAAACCGATCGAATCCTCCAAGTGATTAGAAGTGCTAGATGAAGCATAGAAGCATGTAGAAAATATATGAGCATATGAACTTCTCCCAAAAAATGCATGTAAGTTTTGAAGCTTCCATTTTAAGCTTGTAGCTTGTAGCTTCCATTCCCCTATTGCTCTCCACGCTATATCTAAGCTTCTATGAATGCCTGAATATAAAGAGGTCTCAAAAAACTTTTGGAATGCTTTTTGAAACCATTGAAAAGTGTCACCAACTAAGCATGGGTCTTTTCCAACCTTTTTGATGAGTCATAGAGTTGTAGACACCTTGTGCTTAATTGATGCACTAACCCCCGTGTTGTTAACACATGTTAATTCCCATGCAAGCTTATAACTCTAATTTACTTTACTCTTTCCAATTTAATTAATTTATTTATTAAGTCTCATGCACTAACTTTAATATCTCCACTTTTCAATCTTAATATATTTATATTTTAATCATATGAGATTTAGAATCTTTTAATAATTTAAAATATATTTTCCACT
Organism: Cupressus sempervirens; assembly: GCA_028749045.1. Taxonomy (NCBI): domain Eukaryota; kingdom Viridiplantae; phylum Streptophyta; class Pinopsida; order Cupressales; family Cupressaceae; genus Cupressus; species Cupressus sempervirens. The sequence continues at coordinate 887,689,745 of CM053785.1, read as the reverse complement.
TTTAAACTTTATTGCTAAAATATTTATTAGCTTTAATAATAATATTATTTAGTCATTTATTTAAAAATGAGCTCTAAATATATTATTATTAAAATAAATATTGTCACATTCCAAATTTAATATTATAACTTTTATCTTCCAATTTAATTATTTTATTTTCAAATTTAATTGTTTTATTTAATTGATTTTTCAATTAATTAAATAAAATAAATATTAAAATATCATAGTAATTTTTTATTTAATTAAACCATTAATTAAATATTTTAATTAGGCTTAATTAATAGAAAATACTCCAAAGACTCACAAAGGTAAAAATACGAAAAACCCATCATAGCCAAAATACATACAAATCAAACCACGGGGTTTATATCACGAATTACATCATCTGACGCATTCAAAAGGTACTCAACTTAGATACTTGTCCTAAATTTTCAATTAGAACAAATGGCTTAAAGGGTTGAGATTTGGACTTGAGAATTTATCTCCCCTCTCTTATCATTGAGATAATGTGATAGGGTACGCTCATCCTGGCAATTCAGGGAAGTCGATACCCGGTACCTGCAACTTGCATAAAAACCATGCATGTACAAGCACAATATATACTAAACTAAACAGGCAATGGTAGGAAGTGGTGCATCGTGTAGATCCTGACTAGCAGGTGACTACGACTCCCTTACTTAACCACATCAGACACACCATACAAAAGCAAACACACAAAGCAAACACGCACACCATACACATGCAAGTATGGGGTAAGTATCCATAAGAAAACACATATGATAATAAATCATCTTACTAATCATCATTAATAACTGCAAACACTGAAAATAATCATCATACATACATGAAATGTAGAGTCTAAGTAATCTCATCACATATCAACTGAATCCATAGCACAATATCTGATAATCTCATAATAATGTTACTAACCATCAACATGAAACTAGCTCTAAAAGAGTTCAACAATGATAAGAAAATGCGAACTAGGGGCAGGCACTACATGCACTTTAAGCACAATAGAGTCTTAAGCTTGATTTTTCACCTGTGTTTGACTACCTGCCCATTCTCAATTAGAGATCGTGGTTTTACCTAGACCCAGGGTAGGATACAAAATGATCGAGGCTTTAGACTAGATGCCTCAGGGAATTTTGAAACTAGGGAGGTCCCCATTTTATGACTCAAAATGGGGCGTGCGTTGTGAGGCCACACCAGTAGGTTTTTAAATAGATAACTTTTTTCCTTTAACAATCTTTGACATAATTAGGATTAGGAAACATCTAGAATATGTAATAGAATAGAATCAATGATTCTGAATAGTCCTTGTTCCATACTTTTCTTTTCTTTTATTTCACTAGCCTTCTTTGCCTTGGAATCATAAATAATCAAATCAATTTTACCAATAGATCTTACTAAAACATTTTCTCAAACTATGAGAATCTTGTTGTCCCACTCGATGGAACCATTTCACATAAGATTCTGTGTCATTTCAGGCATATATGTGTTAGAATGATTTAGAATAACTAAGAGGGGGGGTGGGTGGTGGGGGACGGTGAATCAATTATCCTTAAGTCCAAATGTACCAATTGAACTTTTAAACACTTCAAATACTTAAGATCTTATCATTCAACAACTTGGTCTCTATAGCAAATAATCAGTAACATAAACTTGCAATCCACTATCCTAATAGTAACAAATTTGTAGAATGTAAAGCATTAACAATAAAACATCATAAATTTCATCCACACAAGTATGACACAAGGATTTAATGTGAAAATTCAATTTGGAAAAAACTACCAGTAATACGTCACTAATTTTTCACTCTTCAAACTCTGTTAGGAGCCAACCCTGCTAAAGGTTACAAAACACAATATTAAATGTGACCTTGTTAAAAGATTTAATCATCCTATCAAGAGTGACCTTGTTAGAGGGCTTAAGAAAATTCCATTAGAATGTCACCTTGATTAAAGGGTTTACATATGACTATTAAGACAACCTTGATTAAAGGATTTCAAAACTGATATAATGGTTAGAAAGTAACACTAGGTTGATCTGACAATTACAAATCACTTTGCAAATACAAATAACAATTCAATTCATGGGCTGATCCACTAATTGGCCTCCATTGTCATCTTTGTCTCTGATCTACTTGGCAACCCTTCAAGCAATCAATTTCACCTCTTCTCAACCTCCTTCTCAAGTTCACCAATTAATAGAAAATAGCTCCAACCTTGTTAGGTTATCCCTTATACCACCTTAAATAGGTAATTTTGATCTTTTGCCACTTAAACACCACCGTGGATCTTAGGGTTTGGTCAGATTCATCAAATTCTTCGATTATTTCATCTCCTCTCTCTTCTAGAAACTTCTCCAAATTTCTCCTTAAATACTTGCATAGAAACACTCAAACAAAGTTTCTCTTGAATTAAATGCTCTAGGTAATCCATCCTTATCTTCAACATGCTTTACATATTGCAAGAAATCAACCATGTCTGATGGAAATCACAATTTCCTTATAATTTGTCAAAAGTTATCCCTTAGTCAACATTGTGTTTTGAGACTAGGTTATCACTTGATTAGTTTATTGCTACTAAATTTTTTGTTCGACACTTATACTGATGCTCGACCAGTACTGATGCTCAATCGACACTATATTTTGCTTAGCTTATATTGGCGCTTGGTTGACACTAGCATTACTCAACATAAAATTCAAGTTCCTTAATATTTTACTCTTTTTCTTGGTCAAGCCTATGCATTTGGTCATTCTTTGATCACTTCTTCTAGGCTTCAATACAACTATCTTCTTCTCTTAGGTTATGAATAAAAAATTATATTATCTTGTCAAAGTCTAACTAATCAAGTGCCCATTGTAGTTCCTCATAACTCAACCTTTCTTCTAAGTCCTTTTGTTATGTCCTCAAATCCTCTTCATCAACCATCTTGATATGGCACTCTACTCAGATGTCAAACTGTCTTACCAATAAGTTTGACATCAATGATAGTATAACAATTGTCTCAAGTGTAGTTTTCAACAATCTTCCTCTTTGGCATTGTTGACAACACCTCTAGTTACCATGCAATCCAAAACATGTAATACTCTGAGCATCTCCCTCTCTATTTAATATCAATGCCATTTAGATTCTCATCTTAGTGTACACAAATTTCTCTCTTTTAGTTTCATTATGAATCTCATCCATGCAACTTTGATATGCAACACATAGACTCCATATATTATATCAGATCATGAAATCAATCAGCTTCCACTTGTATTGATGACAACACAACATTTTCTCTATTTGCAACATCTACTGTTGAATAGTTTCCATCTTCATATGGTAATTGTATATCATCTCTCCTTCTGTCATGTATGGCTTCTCTTCATCTTTCTCATTACTTCTTCATAATCTCCTTCTTTCATGGTATCTGCCATTCTACCCCTCTTTGACAATAATGCCAAACACACTTCATCTATTACATACATATTCACCTTGCAAATAGCTTCTTATCAATATATCTGAATCTTACTCACCATCTATCATCTGTTCTTATGATTGATACAACATTTTGTTCTTTCTTCACTACTTTAGGCAACTCCTAAAGTATGAATTTATGTGTCAACTAGTTATAAGATATTTTGATAAACTCATTTAATGTAGAGCTCCATCTTAACAAAAATAGCCTTGCCTAGGGGAATCACCCTTAATTTGCCTCTTAGATACTCATGAGCATCCTTAGGTAAATCCCTAGTGAAAATATTAGCAATTTGCTCCTTATTGTTCACATACTCCAATCTCACTTCTTTATCTTAAACTAGCTGTCTCAATTAATGATACTTTATAGAAACTGTACATCACATGATTCTTTGATATATTTATAGCACTTGTGTTGTCACAATAGATAACAACATGATCAATGATCTCTTTTATCATACCTTTCAACAATTGTTTGTACCACACAATGTTTGAACAATTTACTATTGCTACTACATATTCAACTTCATCTATTGATTATGAAATAAAATTATGCTTCTTGTTTGTATATGAGACTAGTCTCTTTACTAGAAAGAAAACTCCACCACTTGTACTCTTTCTATGATCAACATTGGCTTCCCAATCAATATTTGTTTACACTTTCAACTCAAACTTGTCAATCTTCTTGTAATATAAGCCATAGTCTTCTCTTCATTTCAGATATCTCAGTATCCTTTTCACTACTATCATATGATTCTCCTTAGGATTTTCAAAAAATATTGCAACAATCCCAACTACTAGGGCAATATCAGGTATTCTATAAACAACATATTGTAGTTTCCCAATTATTGATCTATACAATGTCTAGTTCACATAAGCCGAATCATCATTCTTAAATAGCTTATGTCCTATAGCCATACCTATGTGATGACTGGTCTTGAGTCTTCCATCCCAAAGGTTTTCACTATCTCCTTTATGTATTTTGATTGAGTAATGTAGATATCTTGCTTCATCTGATATATGTGTAAACCAACAAAGAATTTGATTTCATTAAACATAGACATTTCAAATTCCTTCTTCATCTCTTCTACAAATGATTTGCATAATACATTTTGCCCTCCAAATATTATATCATCAGCAAATATTTCAGCTAATAATATTCCCTTATCACCACCATTCTTCAAGTATAGATTGTTGTTCTCATTAGTTGTAACAAATCCAATCTTTACCAAATAATTGTGCAACCTTTCATACCATGCTATAGGGGATTGTTTCAATCCATATAGAGATTTGTGCAGTTTACACACCATGTTCTTCTTGCTAGGATCCAAAAATCTTTTTGGTTGTTTAATGTAAATTTCTTCTTCCAGTATTCCATCCAGAAATTCAGATTTGACATCCATTTGGTACACTTTAAATCCTTTATAAGTAGATTATGCAAGTAGTGTTCTAACTCCTTCCAATCTTACAATTGGGGAATATGTTTCCCCATAGTCAATACCTTCTTCTTGTACATATTCTTTGCATACCAATCTAGCTTTTTTCCCTATGACTTTTCCTTTTTCATCCAACTTGTTGCTGAATATCCACTTACTTCCAATAACATTCTTGTCCTTTGGTAGGTACCAATGTCTAGGATTTTTTTTCTTCTCTATCTGCTTAATTTCTTCGTTCATTGCTTGAATCCAATCTTCATTATCCAAAGAATCTTTTACAGATTTAGGTTCAATCTCAAAAATAAACATGTATCACTTCTAAGTATTTTCCTTGTCATAACTCTAGAGTCTTTGTTTCTAATGATTTGTTCATCTTTATTAGAATATTCTTTCATAATAACATATACAACTTCTTCATCATTACTTTTAGACTGATCGCACTAGTAAATTTGGACCTATTTCTCAACAAGTGTTGGTCAATTTTTTGATAGTAAATGGTTGAAACATTTCGTCATTATAATTTTGTCAAAATTTTGATGCAAGAGAAGGTTGTCTATTTATCGACGAATGATGTCATTGAAAATGAGCCCATTCTCTAGTAGGAGGAAACATCGAGCATAATTTGATTCCACCTCACAAGCGTCAAAACATCTACCAATAGATGTTGAAACTTTGATGATTTCCAGTGGCTTTCAACAAGGTTTCCATTAGGGTAATCCTTAAGAAACACCCAAAATTTGTTCATGAATCTTCAATTTTTTATTTTAAATATTATTTACATTGGCCATTATTTTGGAGTCATAATTTTTGTATAGAAAATATTGGTGAATCTCAATAATAATAGAAATTTCATTGATTGCCATAGAATATTACAAATGAAAATTGAATATTTTCTACCTTACAGATTATTATGAGGATCATTACATTATATTTTAAATCAATAGTGAAAACTAAATATTGGTGATATATCCCTTCAGTAACTAATAATTATGATAATTATTGGTGGATTAATTTTAATTTCTCCAATAATATATAATATTTAGGTGAATAAAATCTAATCATATATCAAATATTATGGTGAATCTTTGAACATAATTTATTTAATAAACTAGATTATTGAGTGATCTTAAATTATTAGCAATTTACCAGCCAAAAATTCCTAAAATTAGCCAGTTTATGAATATTAGCCACTAAAAATACCTTGGTTGCCATGCCAATAATGATAGACTCCGTTGAAACCTCTACACAACACCATTAAAATTGCAATGAAATCTTAGGAGATTTTGACAACGTTGCCATGTCATTGATGACAAACGCTGTTGACAGATCAATGAATGGCCATCAAAACTTCGACAAGAGTATTGTTTTAGAATTTTTTGTTTTGATAATGGCTCACAATATTGTTACTATGGGCATATGGATAATTTTGATAAGTGAATATTGATTTGCATTTAAAGAGTCCTTCAAATGAGACACTTAACCCAATGGATGGATGTGTTTAGCGAAGCCTTAGGTCAAAAAAAAGAGTTGAGTGTGAATTGAGGGGATATTGATCAATGATAGAGCATCATGATTCAGACCCATTCTCATTGCAATTTATGATGTTTGATTGGATTTATAGTTTGTAGGAATCCCCTTGGTGCATTGGAAAACTAACATAGAAAACATTAAGAGGAGAAGATTATAACATGCCACAAAGTTCTTAATGCCCAACCTTCAAAAATGCAGTCTAAGATCTTTCTTGAGAAATTATGTGTCATGATCTCTTGACCATTGGGATGGAGGATCAACTTGAAAGGTAGTTGTATGTCATTTCTATTATGCTTGTAACACAAAAGAAAGAACACCATTATTGAATCTTTACTCCAGTGCACACACCAATATTATAAAAGAAATGGAATTATTTGACCATCTCCATTCTATCATTTTGCAAAATTTGATATATGGGTTGCAAAGATCGCGTGAAGAGACATAGATGTAGAGATATGTAAGGAATATTTTATTACCAGTCATTAATAAATACAAATTGGAACATGAAAACTTATTAGCCCAAGTCTTGCGTTTTATTTGCATCATGATCTATGCTAATTTAAGAACTAACACCCAAATTGATGAAGGAAATTGGGGCATATTTTCTATCTAAATGAAAACTAAGATCTTACTAATGGAGCATAGTTCCTTTAATGGACTACCAACAAAGTAAGGAGAGGGTTTGATCAATTTTTATATGCAAAAAGCCAACATAATGCCAAGACAAAATGTAGAACTAAAAAAATTTGACCAAAGACCGACCCAAAATTTTCAAGCCTATATATGTTAAAGTTATTTTCAAAGAAGTAGAAGGTTTGTTGAGCCTTTATGTTGGGAGTAACATTCTAATATTTTGGGAGTTTGATCTTCCTAACAATGCTTTAGTGAAATTTTATATCATTAGCAAGATCCATCAAATGCCCTATAACCACAAATTGGAGTTATTGTTTGACATTCCCACATAAGAATATATAAACAATTGTTTGTCCATGTTGGAGATTAGACATTACTGCAAAGGGACTTTCAACAAACTCAACTTAGATGTATTAGAAGGAGCGAAGAGTTATTGCAAGAAAAATAAAATAAAAGAGTGGTTGAATTTTGAAACTCTGTCATTTGGAAGGTTTGTTTATGATACAAAAGAGTTGAAGGTAATACAATAACAGTGGCTGCTCCAAAGGACACACAACCATATTTTCTAATTAACTGAATCAAAAATATTGTAGTGGACATATATTTTGATAATTTTTATCTTCACATGCATGTTCTTCCTCACCATGTTTCTTAGAGCCAATGCATAAGAAAATAAAAAATTTGGCACAATAGTTGTTCATCTAGAATATGCCCCATTGTTCAGATTCATAAAGTTTGGTGGATTCTTATGATGGTTTTTTTTTCTTTATATATGGTGGATTCTTCTAAAAAAATTTGGTATGGATTTTTGATAAGAGAAACTATTTCCCTTAGGGAGGATATATTTAGACCAAAATAAAGAAGCTGAACATAGCTCATGGTAGAAAATAGTAATGGTTGGGATATGGTTTAGAAATAGAGAGATTTATAGAAATAGAAATTCATGAGAAAGAGAGGTATAGGTAGATAACCCTCATTCAACACCAAACATATAACAAAACAACATTATGTGGGAACGTAAAAAAACATTGTCATCAATACTTTCCTACTAGGTTCAAACCATAAATAGATCCAGTCCTTACCTAGAATTACCCTGAAATGATGGAGATATTCTTTCTTAACCCTATAACCTCAATTTCTCATTTAGTTCTATTGCTTGGTACACTCCAACCAAATACAAAAAAATCATGATCAAATAGCTTTACAAAAAATGTTTAAAAGTTTCAAGATATGTTCTAGTTTTGTTGTATTGGTGAGTGTTCTATATGCATATTAGGATCTATAGTGTTATAACAACAACTTTAAGAAGACTAAGATCAACATGCTACTAGTATGGTTGTAATTAGCAGAGATCAATTTAGTGAATGAAGGCATGACATATTTCAACAAAGGAAACAAAACATTACTTTTAATAACGTCAAAATGTAGAATGTACCAATAGTAAAAAATAATGAACTTAACGATAGAACTGCAATGCATATAGTGAAGAATCATTGTCTTTAGCCACCAAAGCACCCATATGTTGACTGAATTAAGAACATTTATTTTGATTACTTGTTAAATATTTTCAAACTACAATTTCCCCTTGAGACCCATTATGACACTATGTATTGAAATGACCAAGATCATTTGCAAGCCTATCAACAATTTCAACATTCTAAGTTACAATCCTTTGCTCCCAAATTCACCAATTTGAATGACTCAAAATTTGAATAGGTAACAACTTAGGCTTGCTTATAAGAAGACATACTCTGACTTCATGATTTAGATTCTCATATAGTGTGAGATCATGTTTCACAAAAATGCCCAACTATTTTGCCAATAATTATACTATTTTTGGGTCTTTGTAATCTAAACAAAGCAATAAGAATGAGATCTATATAGGCTTAAAAAAATGAAAATAGAGGATCCAATTTAAAATTAGGCACCCATTGTATTATTACTAGACTTGATCCCTTGCAAAAATAATCCTTGAATCTATGCACTTCATCCTTAAGCTCATTAGATTCAAACAGTAAAATGAAAATTTTATAATCTTAATCAATAAGAAACAAATATTTGAAAAACTTCCATTGTTCTTTTTCTCATTGAAATATTTCTGGCATTCTTAAAGAAGGATTTGAAAATCAACCCATTAGTTTTGATTTCCATTGTATCATAACGTGTGGAAGAATTATATGGTTTGGCAAATGTATCTTCATTTCATAATGTGGGTGCCCATGTATATTAAGTTCTGATTGATCCTTATCGAAGCCTTTGTATTTTACCTTTACCTTCCATGTTTTATTTGACAAACTCAAATTGAAGGGGCTCTTTTCAAGTTATTGTTGACATAAAATTTTGCACCCTTACCTGAGGCATGACCCCTTAGTGACCTCATGTAATATGGAATAACCTCCAAGTGTGGGACTTGTGCTCTATGGTTGAATCTTTGGAGAAGGACGACTTCCTTACAATCAGGATGCACGTAAACTACAACTTTTTAGGAAAAGAGAGAAGGAGGTGCTAAAAAATAAAATGCTGAAAGTGAAAGGTGATGCACTAGATTGAAATTTGGTTACAATATTTTCCTATAGGTGCACACCACATGTGATGTCCCCATTTTGGCCATTAATATAAATAAATATTTTATAAAGTAATATTAAAATATTAATATTACATTACAAGTAATAATCATATTATATATGTTGTATTATAATAGTAATATAAAAATACGAATGAAATAATAAATAATAGAGATATATTTTAATATAGCAATACTATATTAATGAGGTATTATAATATAATATAATATAATATATCTAGTTGATATATTATTAAAATAATATATGATATAATAATTAATATAGTATATCTTATGATATTAATTAATATAATCAAAGTTTATTAATATATAAATATAAATATATAATTAATATAATAATAATTATTAATATAATATAATTGACTTTATTGAAAGGGCATGTCTCTATGAAATATTATGTATATATATATATCGAATGTCAATTTTGAGAAGGGATCATAGAGAATATTATCAAATTGATATAAATAAATGTTAAATCTGAAGATGCCCCAAAAACGGGACATTACAAGTGGTATCAGAGCATGATCCTGCCAGCCTGAATACAATGAATACAATGAAATGAAACAATAATAAAAGGATTTCAATTCAGAAAATAAGATAGACAAAAGAAAAAAAATTAGTGATTAGGGCTCATCTATATTTCGCAGGACATCCAGAATCCTAAAAGCTGGAATTATAAAGAAAGTTAAAGAGGACCATAGAAACGAATATTTATATGCTCATCTTCAATCTTCAATATCAAGTGTCGCAGCTATGTCAGAGGACCATTCACACATCGGACATGAATTGCCAAACTCCACCCGGATGGCATTTAGCAACAGTGCAAGAAGCAAAGGTTAATCTAGATTCAATAAGGTGTGAAATCCTATTTTCTTCAAATGCAGAACAAGCAAGTTGAAGCAATTGCGATTCTAGAAAAGATATATGATCCTGAGAGGCTAGAGAGTGAGATCGAGCAACTAAAGGTTAATTTGGAACAAGAAACCTAAGAAAGAGAATTGAAGGGAAAAATATCATATCTGGACCTTTTAAAGTCCAAGGAAATAAGGCTTGCTCTATTTGCTGGTGTTGGTTTCCAGGCATTTCAACAATTTGCAAGCATTAATACTGTAATGTACTACAGTCCCACCATAGTGGAGCTAGCTGGCTTTGCTTCAAATTAGACAGCTTTGTTGCTTTCCTTAATAGTTGCAACAATGAATGCTATTGGCACTGTTCTTGAAATATTCCTTATGGATTGATGTGGAAGGAGAATGCTTTCCTTAACGATTTTATTTGGTGTTTTTGTGTCACTCGACGTTCTCTCTGGAGCATTTTACTTGACTTCTGTAGATGTAGCCACTGTTGACGTATATCAGACACTAAAAGTAGGTTACGCTTGTCCAGCTGTCCTTGATTTCAGCAATGGTTGCCTAAAGGCTGGATGAGGTTGTTGAATGGCCCCAGGAAATCGGTCTTCTCACAGATCTTGACCTATTGTCCTAAGCTTGAACAAAATGGATTTAGAAGGCCGGAATCCAAGATCTAAGTCACTGACAGAAAATACATAAGACAACCTAGATTCCTCAACCAGCAATGACACAATATAACAGAGTTGTTAATGGGAATGTCAAGATTTCTGCTTTGTACGCATTGAGGGACTCCATTATTGATCCAGACACAGAATCAAAACTAGAAGAATAATTAGTTTGCAGAGTCACAACTCTAGACAACTATTAAATTACCAAACTTATTCTTTATACCATTCACAGGATTTAAGCTGCTGCACATTGGAAAGTTCAAATTTATTACACATCATGGAAAAAGTGGAAATCTCTTTAAAGCTGATGCCTTCAACAGGATTCTCACAACAATGAAGAGAGCAAAAAAAAAAGGGTTGTGCTAAATGTTATACATGGATTCACTTTTTTTGTGTGTATAGTAGTGGTTTTAGCTCGCGTAGAGAACAACATTGAGAGAGGAAAATATAACGAAATTAACACAAATTGAAGAAAATTCATAAAGCATTGCTTGTTGCTTGCATTTGTGGAGTGTATCATCGTATTTAAACTTTGAGTTTTATAATTTTTTAAATGTTCGAACTGCTGCCTCTGGTCCTAAATGTCTCTAGGATTAGCGAGTTGCGAATGCATTGAGGTCAAAATTATGCTCTTACGGTGATCATTGGCATAGGACACCAGCAATCATACATTTAAGGTATGAATAATGTATTTATATTTTCAATTAAAACATATATTCGTCCACTTCAATATTTAATATTTAAGGGGATAAATGAAAAGTGATTTATATTAGTTATAAATGAAATTAAATGAAAAGTGATTAATATTAGTTTTTACTTAAAATAATATATATTAAAATTGATAATTGGATTAATATTATTTTATCTATTAAAGGAATATATTATGAGAGTAATTGAATAGATCAATTTCTCTATCAAAGGAGGCATTAGAATAGTAATTGAATAATTCTTAAAACTGATAAGATCATTATCTCCAAGTTGAGATAAGACCTGCGGTAGAATGGGCTCGGTGACATGACTCAGGGTATCGGATAAAGCCTACGAGTACCAGGTAAGGCCTCGGTGATGGGATATCTTAGGGTACATCATACAAAGGTGCCTTCTTGGAAATAATGATCGGAGGAAGGTAACGATAATGAGGGAGAACGGTGAGGCCCACTAATTTGGGTAACAGGGCACCCGATTATGGTTTCTCCTCCTATAATTGAGTGATAAGATTAACTATTTGATATTTCAAAGATTATGCTTTAAAAGACTTCTTATTGGGAAATAGTTGATAGAATCACCTTAAGATCATGATTCTCCAAGTTGAGATAAGGCCTGCAGTGGAATGCGCTGGGTGACATCACTCGGGGTACCGGATAAAGCCTACGGGTACCAAGTAAGGCCTACGGTGACGGGATATCCGAGGGTACATCATACGAAGGCACCTTCTTGGAAATGATGATTGGAGAGAGGTAACGATAATGAGGGAGAACGGTGAGGCCCACTGGTTGGATAATAGGGCACCCTATTATGGTTCCTCCTCCCATATTTAGAAAATGATGAGTTAATAAATAGATTGAGACTATAAACACCTTGTCAAGAGATTGATTTATATATATATAATGTGTACTAATGATTTTTTTTGGTTGCAGGTTCACAATCAAGGAAATGCATAGCATGTATCTTATGTGTTTGCATCATGTCTTGATCTATCTGCATCTACTTCGTGTTTTCATGATCTGTCTACATTGTGTATACTTCAGGTTTTCATTCAATGTACATTTCATAAATTTTTTGGGTCTTTTGAATGCAAGTATGATTTGTGTCTATGACAAAGCTTGTGTATGAAAGAGTTTGCTTGAGAGAAAGCAAATTTGAGAGGGGAGGACTGTGATGTCCCCATTTTGGCCATTAATATAAATAAATATTTTATAAAGTAATATTAAAATATTAATATTACATTACAAGTAATAATCATATTATATATGTTGTATTATAATAGTAATATAAAAATACGAATGAAATAATAAATAATAGAGATACATTTTAATATAGCAATACTATATTAATGATGTATTATAATATAATATAATATAATATATCTAGTTGATATATTATTAAAATAATATATGATATAATAATTAATATAATTGTTAATATAGTATATCTTATGATATTAATTAATATAATCAAAGTTTTTAATATATAAATATAAATATATAATTAATATAATAATAATTATTAATATAATAATAGTTATTAATATAATATAATTGACTTTATTGAAAGGGCATGTCTCTATGAAATATGATGTATATATATCGAATGTCAATTTTGAGAAGGGATCATAGAGAATATTATCAAATTGATATAAATAAATGTCAAATCTAAAGATGCCCCAAAAATGGGACATTACACCACATGAATAAAATACATATATCTCAACTCTCTTCTATTTCCTAAGAATTCACATGCAGGTTTGGAATTGATCAAATGTTGAAAGGAAGGATATTTTCACAATAGAACAATTATCAATAGATTAAACACAACATATAACTCTAATGAGTAGGAGACAAATATTTCAAAATAAGGCAAAAGACATGCACAAATAATGAATGGCAAGAAGAGCTAGAAATATGAATTTTAGTAATGGAAGGGAAAAGGAATATAATTGCAGAGCATAGGGCTACTACAAAATATATCTGAGAAGAACCCCAAAAACATGTACAATGCTACCTTTTAAGAGATCAGACATAACTCAATTATAACAATAAGCTCAAACTACCACCAACTGGAGTTAGGATTACAGAGTGAAAATCAAGAAAGAAATAAGATAAAATATGATTCTGTACACAAATTTGCTCAAGAAGTGACAAAAAATTGGCCAATAAATGTTCATACAATCAATATAACCATGCCCATACATTTTGCAAGTGGCTATACAACAAGGACAAGCCTTTACGTTACCTAAAAGTGCCAAAAAATACAATTCAACAATAAATACTGGGCTTTGGGGTCACAAAATTGTCTATAAAAAAATTTAACTCTAGCATGAAGCCACACAATAGTTTTGGCTTGTGCACCATCGTAGCACACAACTCCCTCTTGGAAAAATGACTTGTGATGCTGCATAGAGTATGAAACTACATTGATCGCAAGTTCATAGCATGAAACCTCACGACAAAAAGTAGCGTAGAGCTAGTTCAAGAGAGGAAAAATTGAGTGAAATAGGAAGCTTTTCTTACCTTCCATATACTAGCATGAAGGGTGAGTTTCTAATTGTTCTCTTGGGTGTAATTCTATCAACCCAGAAGGCTGTCCTCAACTTGGCATGCCAACACCTTTGATTATCTTTGATTGTTCTCTATATTATTATGATGAGGTTATTGTTGGAGGACTCAACTAGACCATTTCCTTGGGATAATAATGTGAAGAAGTACTCAAATATATTCCATGTTCAACAATCCAAGAGCATATATGAGTTCCAACAAAAGACTTAGCATTATCTGATATGATAGTTGAAGAAACACCAAATCCGGTCACTATCCCATCAAGGAACTCAACCACTAAAGCCTATGTTGCATCTCTCAAATCTGTTTCCTTTGTCCATCTTGTGAATTAATCAATGGCTAGCAATATCCATTTATGACCAAAAGTAGAGGATGGGTTTATTGGACCAATAAAATCCAAACACCATTGAGAAAAATGTTGATATGATTGAATAGGATGAAGAGGAAGGGAAGCAAGTCTTTGTTTTCCTTAGAAGAAGGCACATTTCTCACATTTTCTCACCCACCTATGAGAATCATTAAATAAGGTTGGCCAATAATATCCAACCCTTATTATTTTTTATTGTTGTGATCCTGGTTGAAAAATGGCCACCAACAAGACCATCATGAAATTCTTTCAATAGCTGCTTGTCTAATCCATACTGATACATCTTAAGAAGATTCTATTGGAATCCCTCTTCAATAAAATTTCATCCACTAGGGCATACATAATAGACTGCAATACGATCTATGGTATTTTAGTTCTATTTAGGCCTTGTGGATATCTTCCCTCTACCAAGAAGGCAGTCAAGTTATGCACCCAATCATTTTGATCTTCAATTTCAATTGGTTGTTCCTCTTCTAATAAAAATGTAGCCTCCTCAGGTGTCTCAAAAGATGAAATCATTTTCTCACATGATCCTTTTCCTCTTACAAGCTTAGTGATATTAATGTCAATGTCATACTCCATGACTTTAGTGATCCAACTAGCTCTTTTTTCATTAATATCCTTCCTCAAAAGGAACTCTTTCACACTTGCATGTGGAACCAAGAGCTAGACTTTATTATGGGACAAAAGATGTCAATTTTTTTGAGAGCCCTTATAATAACAAGAACCCATCTCTCTACATAGCTATACCTACTCTCATAGTCCTTAAGCCCTCCATTGAAGAAAGCAACAGGCTGCTCCAAATTCTATTTATTTAATTGTGTTAAAACAACTGATATAATTGATTCTCCTCCAAAAGAATAGAGGGTGAAATCCTCATCAAAGTTAGGATTGACAAGAGTGGGAGCTAATGCAATTAATTTCTTGATCTCTTCAAAGCTTGCCTTCCCTTCTTGGGTCCAAGTGAATGTCATATTCTTCTTTAGCATGGCCATAAGAGGTTTAACCATAGAAGTAATCTCTAGGATGAAACTTCTCATGAAGTTGATCCTACCAAGAAAACTCTACAAATCCCTATTTGTGGCTTGGGAGCGAGAGAAAGAGAATTGCTTCTACCCTTTCTAGATCTATTGTTAGGCCATCTCTTAACACAATATGTCACTGAAGCTTTCCTTGATCAATAGTGAACACACATTTCTTTGGGTTTAGAGACACATCACACTTTCTACATTTGATGAATACTTGCTTTAAATGATCAAAGTGGCCAGTTGCATGCTTTGAATAGACAATTATATCATCAAGATATATCAGGACAAAACTTTCTAATACACCCTTAAAATCCATCTCCATTGCTTTTTGGAAAGTAGCACCTGCATTATTTAGTCCAAATGGCATTTTAAAATGAGCATAAATACCCCATTTAGTGGTGAATCTTGTCATGTATTGGTTTGATTCCTAGTCTAAAACTTGGTTATAACCTAAAAAACCATCCAAGAAGGAAAACCTATCTGAGCCACTAACCTTGGTCAATATTTTTTCCATAGAAGGGAGAGGATGATAATCCTTAAGAGAAGCATTATTAAAGCCCCTAAAATCTACACATAATCTGATTTCTCCATTCTTCTTTCTAACATGAATAAGATTGGCTACCGAAGATGCATGTTCAATAGGAAAGCTAATATTGTCATCTATGAGTTTGGATAGCTCTTTTCTCATTAAGGGTTCAATCTTGTGGTTGACTAGTCTTTTCTTTTTTCTAATAGGCTTTGCATCATGATTTAAATCTATGGTATGCTAAAATAAGCTTGGGTCAAAATCCTTTAAGTCTTCATATGTCCAAGAAATAAAATCACTAAATTCTTGACATAATTTAATGAAATCTTCTTGTTTAGCCTCAGAGCATACCTTTCCCAAGTTAATATTCCTTCCATCAACAATAGTGATAGGTTTGTAGTCATCTTTCCTTGCAATCAGGTTTGATTCTTTACTCCTTGCTTGACTATCAGAGTTGAATATGCCCTCTAAGGTGACTAGACCTTTAGGCAATTTGTTGGAGTTAAGCTTCATGATTTGATATCCATACTAGCTTTGAAGCTTGGACTGATTTTTAGTAGAGAACTCTATTTCATTTTGCAAAATAATAATAATTTGAAAAATAGAATCAAACACCTACCAGTTCGTACAATTTTTCAAGACAATAGGCCTTACAAAAAATCTAATATGTTGTTCCTTTGCATCCACAACATACTGTGGTATATCATAGTGAGCCCCAATTGTTGCAAGTTTATCAACATGTTTGGTCTTATTTCTAGGGACATTGTGAATATTGAATGCTCAGAATCCCTCAAGTAAATTCTAGACTCTATGTTTATATGATTTGAAAATGTTATTATTTGTGACATTTTGATCTCTAACTTGGTTTACAACCAACTCGTTGTCCCCAAAAAATTTCAAGAGTTTTATACCCCTTCCTTTGTGCAAGTTGGAGACCTTGGATTAGGACTTCATATTTGGCCACATTATTAGTGTAGCTAAGTTGAAGTCTATATAAAAAACATTATTTCTCTTAACTAGGGGAAACACACATTACACTAGCACCTAATCCATATCTATTCCTTGAGCCATCAAAGAAGATATTCCACAATCCGTTAATATCTTCTTGTGT
This sequence comes from Cupressus sempervirens, assembly GCA_028749045.1. Taxonomy (NCBI): domain Eukaryota; kingdom Viridiplantae; phylum Streptophyta; class Pinopsida; order Cupressales; family Cupressaceae; genus Cupressus; species Cupressus sempervirens. The sequence continues at coordinate 887,672,269 of CM053785.1, read as the reverse complement.
TTTCATAAGATTGGGAATAGGGGCATTCTCTTCAAATATACAAAATTTCCAAGACCTATCTCTTCAACCTCATGTATTGGATCAAATTGGAAAGCTTTAGCCCACTCATCCAATAGATAATCAGGAACCTTTATGAAGAGAGTAACATGCTCATGGTTATGCATTTTTCATTCTTTTCACAAATTGTGCAATTCATATTTATGGGGCTAGGTGTATAAGTCTCTATGTGGTTAAGGACCAATGGTTATGCCTTTATGGAATCTTTTGTTCCATATCTAGTCCTAAAGAACATGTAGGACCAATCAGATGTAATATAGCCACCAATTTGTACAGTAAAGTCTCTTGATAGGCAAATAGAAAAATGTGGAGGAAGCTCAACAACTAATATATCTTGTATAACAGTACAACCAAGACATGCATGCAATGCCATCTTTATATTTCCAAACACTCTAATTGTTGTGACAAAACTACCATCCAATTGAAGAACCCCTTTAGCCATTGGTTCATATTGAATACTGAGTCCATCAACTACATACTTTGGCATAACTAAGCTGCTAGCTCCAGAGTCTATCATACAATTGTGAAAAAAGTTATCTCCTATAATCAAAGAGAGATAAAAGGGCAGAGACTTACTCTTCTTCCTTGTATCTTCTTCCCTCACAGGTTGTACAAATATTGCTGACCCATCCATGGTATCTGGTCTATTCTATATTTTTATAGTCTTCAACTCTTGTTGTAATAAATCCCACTGTGATGGCATAGTAAGGATATCCCACATAGAAAACTAACATTAGTCCTCTTCATTTGATCTACAATATTGAGAGAAGTGTATGTTTCCTTTGCTAGAATCTTAGAGACCATAGGGTAAGATATATGAATTGGGGTAGCATGAGGGTCATTTGGCTTCTTGTTGTTTTGATTTTGCAATAGAACAACTATACATTCTCAACTGTAGCACATGGGGTTGCATTTGAATTTGAAACCTAATTTGATGGAGAAGACGACGCATTATCTATGGCTCTTTTTGCTTCCTCTAGTGTTATGAGCTATCCCATCATTGCCATCATGATTTATATGGTAATAATCTCCAGGATGATAATTTATGAAAGTACAATCCCCTTGTTGTTGAGGTTGAAAACTAGTAGCGGGCTGATTAGCATCATATTCTTTCCCTTTTGTTTTCTCTTGTGTAGCCAATGCTTGAGAATATTCCACTCTATTGCATATACATTACTCATATGAAAAGTTACAAGTAGAACAATATTCTTGCTCTTGAGCCAAATTATGTTGCGAAACTAGTGTCCTCACTGGATTTGTACGTGTATTTACAGGGGCAACATTACCCATGAGTCTATTTTTGTTGTATGGAGCTTGACTTTGATTTGGATACCTATTTGATGGAGGATTTTGATCATGGAGTTGAAAAGGCCTGCTACCCTAAGCTTATTGTCTCTCCAAAATCACCAATTTATTGTTCATTTTTTGCATCACTGCATTTTGATCCTGAAATATTTTATCCATATCATAATTATGATATTTAATATTATCTATATTTTACATAATAACTTGCATCATGGCCTTAATTTTATCTATTCCATTAGAAGATGTTGAAGTTGAGGGAGCAACAACAAGTGGCAAACTTGTAGTTGTAGTGGCAATGAGAGCCACTGTAGGTTGATATGTGTGCATGTCAAGGAAGAGTGGCATTAGAGGCCTCAGAGCTAGCTTTCATCCTTGAATTAGAGTGTTATCCACCCTTATTGAAATTTCATACGCAATTGGTAGAGTGTCTCCTCCCATAGTTTGTAACCTGCTAGCAATATCAATATTAAAAGTTTTAAGATAATGTAAGAATGCATTACTGGGAGTAGTCTTCACTACAACATGAATTCTATCTCATGTTTTTTGAAATCTATAGTTGAAATTTGTTATAAACTCATGAGGTGCTCTATTGATTGTAGTTAGCTACTCTAAAAGTGATAAATGGTCACTTTTATCTTCAAAATGTTTGCACAATCTTTCTCCTAACTCATCCTAGTTATTGATAGAGTTATGTGGTAATCCTCTATACCATTGTAAAGATTTTCACTTTAATGATGAAGCTAAAAGTCTAACAACCACATCATCATTTGTAATACCATTTATATTGTAGATATTTTAAAACTTCTTAAATATGTTCTATGGGGGAAATAGAAGTTTCACTAGTAAAATTTGGTAGACTTTTCAGGGTAGATATTAGGATATCATGTCTTTGGGCTACAATAAGAGGGATGCCACCGTTAAAGGTAGCAAAAACCTAATTCCTAAGGAGGGCCATATAGAATAATGATCTATTCAGATGAAAAGATGATACTCTAGGTAGTGATCTATCAACTGGAAGAGTAGAAAGGGATCTAGAAGGTGTATGTCTTACTTCTAAACTCCTAATTGGTGATAGAGAGTATTTCTTTTTCTTCTAGGATTTGAAAGAGAGAGTTTAGTAAACTGAAAATTACCTCTAGAAGTTGCCTTGTTTGACCTTTGGGCATGACTTATAGCAAATTTGGTCTAAAAACCAAATGTGGAGATGGATTTTCCAAGTGCTTGAATGTGAGCCTCTTCAAGGCTGAAATAATGAGTGCAATGTATCTTCTCAGCATAGAAGTTAAAGTCCTTTAATTGACACTAGAAAACCAACTTCTTAGTAAGCTTGAATATAGTTTCACTGGGCATGCCAAAAACTATTGACACAAAAATCTGCACCTTTATCTAAGGCATGACCCTTAAGCAACCTCATGTAACATTGAAAAAACTTCCAATTGTGGGACTTGCACTCTGAGGTTGAATCTTTAAAGAAGGAGATTTTGAAAAATAAAATACTAGAAGGGAAAGGTGATGCACTAGATTGAAATTTGGTTACAATATCTTCCTACAGATACACAAGACATGAATGAAATACCCAAACACACAAATCTCAACTCTTTTTTATTTCCTAAGAGTTCACATGCATGTTTGGAATTTATTAAATGTTGAAAGGAAGGATATTTTCACAATACAATAACTATCAATAGATTAAACACAACATATAACTCTAAGAAGTAGGAGAGAAACATTTTGAAACAAGGCAAAAGACATGCACAAATCAGAAATGATAAGAAGAGGTAAAAATAGGAATTTCATTAATGAAAGGCAAAAGGAATACAGTTGGAGAGCATAAGGCTACTACAAAAATACAACTGAGAAGAAAAGAGAAGAACCCCAAAACTATGTACAAGGATGCCTTTTAAAGAGATTAAGCATAACTCAATTACAACAATCAACTCAAATTCCCACCAACTAGAGTTAAGATTACAAAGTGCAACTCAAGAAAGATATTAGATAAAATATAATTATGTACACAAATCTACTCAAGAAGTCACATAAAATAGGCCAATAAATGTTCATACAATCAATAAAACCATGCCCATACCTTTTGCAAGTGGCTACACAACAAGGACATGCCTTTACATTACCTAAAAAAGCCAAAAAATATAGTTTGATGATAAATACTAGGCTCTTGGGTCTTAAAACAATCTACAATTTTTTTTTAACTCTAGCATGAAATCACACAATAGTTTCAGCTTGTACGCCATCACATCACACAACTCCCTCTTGGAAAACTGACTTGCAACACTACGTAGAGCATGAAATCACACTAATTACAAGGTCACAACATGAAACTTCATGATAGAAAGTGACCTCGCAACCATGTGAACCAATGATACCACAACATTGTAAGGTCACTACTTCATAGTTTTGAAAGAGAAAAAAAAATTCTCATTTGATGAGAAACTGATTCGTCATGCAACTCCTTCAATGCACAAAACTGCACTAATCACAAGATCACAACTTGAAACCTCACAACAAAAAGTGGCCCCGTGACCATGCAAAACAATGATACCAGAACATCACAAGGTTGCTACTTTGCAATGTTGAAAGAGAGAAAAATTTCTCATTTGATGAGAAACTCATTTTTCATAAAAATCCTTTGATGCACAAAACTACACTAATTACAAGATTACAACTTGAAAGCTCCCTTCATAATCTACCCTACGATGTCGCGTGAGCATGAAAGTTTCAACCCACTATCGAATGAGCATAAAAGTGTTGATTTGATATTGGACTCATTTGATATAGCTCCTATGATGCCCTAAATTGCACTGCATTTTCATGCACCCAAGAATGCCTAAAACTGCACAACTGTTTCTAGCCAAAAACTACACAACTTATCCCAAAAAATGTATCTCAAATCAATTATTTGTAATGGAATAAGTGGTGACAAAAATATCCATAGTTACTTTCCTTTCTATAGAATTTATTCCCATCGTGACATCTTTGTGTAAACATTCGAGATCTTTCATTTCAAAATGGATTTCATTATGAAAAGATGCATAGGTTTTTCCTTTCTAGAAACCTACAATCTTCTTTATCTCCATTTTTATGTTTTCTATGAGCCTAAAAAGGATCTATTCCATTTAACTTAATAGGGTAGAGTCAAGGAGTGCCATGACATATATCAAAAAGCTTCTTTATCCATGGTACTCGAGAACAAGAGCAATTATTCTATTTTTCATTTGCCAACCACTTGGGATTTAATGGGTGAAATCCCCTTTTCATGAATTGGATGAATAGTCATCTCTTTCTTTTTGCTTTTAAAAAATGAACTATGATGGAACTTACAAAAGAAAATTTAGAAAGGCTTGTATTGGATTCCTATTATCAAATGGAAAATTATAACCATACATTTAAAGAAATTGCATCCTTCTTCATCCCTAAAGGCACACACAATGAGTTTGCATCTATGGGTCTTATAGAGGGATTCAAATTACATCAGTATATATCTTTTTCTACCTTTTTCTTTCTTAGATTCTATACATCTTATATACACATACATTATAGGATTCCTATCTATGCCCAAATTTTTAGTTAATTCTTTCATTATACAAGTATCTAGTTGATGGGATGTGTTCCATCTATTCTACTTCTATCCTAGATGGAATTTTTTAAATATTAAATTCTACAAATTTTTTCTATTCTAAGTGCATTTGGATCTATGATGACTATGTTTGCACTTACTCTATTCCTAACAACATCATGCTCTTTCAAAACATTGGCCTTTCCTCAAGTTGGTTGTTTAGGGAGAATATCATTTTAAATCTCCTCTAGGATTAGCAAAAATATTGTTCCATTGTGTATTATATTGTCCATACTAATCCATCTTACATTATTTTCCCACAAAGCAAACTTTAATGAATCAAAGCAAACAAAAATACTTCCAGAATAAGATTTATTCACTTTGAATTGAGAATGCACATGCAACTGCATTCCATATGCATGAACAATAGGTGGGGCTGAAAAAATGCACCATGCTTACATTATTTTTAATAGGTCTATAAGTTTTTTATAACTCAGGTTGCTATGGACAAGATAATGTCCTCAACAAGGCAGAAAATTAAAAAACTTGATTCTCTTGCATGCTAAGGACATTGCCCTCGCCTATAAGAGTCAAAATTACAATGTTGGTGATGATCTATAACTTAAAATACCTAATTAATGACTAGTAACAAAAAAACAAACCTATTGCACTTTTCAACTCCACTTGATGTCCTATGCATATAAATTGAGATTGCATATTGAACTAGGGCCTCCTTCCGCATTGCCTAAAACCAAGAGATTGACACGGTTAACATCTAAAACTATCTCCATTAATTTGGTCCACTCAAGCATAATATTTAATTTTTCTTTGAAATAATTCTTAATATAACATTTTATCAAAACATGGATTAGTGAAATAAAAAAGAAGCTTTGGATTTCATGATCAAAGAAAAGGATATCTGTGTGGAAATTCTTTAGTAGGAACAAGAAATGGAAAGGAAGTTTGAAAATACCAACTTTTTCTTGGAAAAGTAGAACCTAAGTACTTCAATAAATGTCAAAAATTGATAAAAAAAAATTATGTGAGAAAGTATTTTCCAATTTAGAATATAATTAAACAAATGTGTGGTGCAAAAGTATAAATTAGAAGGCAATAAATATTCATCAAGGTTTGGATAAATATAAAAAGATATTGACAACTTGTTAATAGGTAAGGATGAAAACAATAGTAGAGGTCATTGCAATAGTTATCTAGGCACATAAATAGTAAAGGATATCCAACATATTGATTGCCAATTTCTCTTGAATTATATATTCACTAATAGGATCAACTCATAGATATCAAATAGAGTGTCCGATGTAGATGCAATGAAGATTTTAAGTGTTGCTTCAATTACTTTAGATACCTATGACATACCAGCTTTATCAACAATATTTCGTAGAAATAGAAGACAAACAAATCAATATGAATTTGAGAATTGATATTATTTTTATTCCAAGCTATGAGCCTATGATGGAGATTCTTAGTGCATACAAGACCAAGTCAAACATAATTCTTCTGAGTTGTAGGGATGAATTTTCACTCATATCAACTTCTAGAAAATTCTACATAATATCATAGCATAACATTTGTTTCTCTCTTTATGCATTCTCCTTATCTTAGGCTTAAAATTTTTCTCCTTGTTTTTGGTTGGCTTTGCAAAGGTTAATTAACCAATACTTTTCACAAAAATATATGAAGGTTATTAAAACCTTGTTTAAAAAATGCAAAAAATAGTTGGTTTTTATCTTGAAAGTTTTGGTAGTGACAAGGAAGCTTGTCTATATAATCATGTAAAAGATTATTTGATGGACTTTCAAGAGTTTGCGATTTGGAGAAGTATTCTATTTTGAAGTAGTGTTTTTATTTAATGTATACAAAGAAGATTTTGAGAGCATTACCAAGTGTGCAATGTGTTCATATGTTCCTGTCTCATATTCATCATATGAGAACACGATTAACTTTTTTATTTATTTCTACTCTAGTTCATAAAGGAAATAGTAATTTCTAACAAACTTACTTCCCATATTCTCTTATTTGGTATTTGTGGAGTGTATATATGTTGTTTATTAATAATATTTTGACCATTGTTCTACTTATCCATGGTCTTGGGTTTTCAATGGTGAATCTAATAGGATATTTAAAAAAAAATATTGAGAACTATTTGTACATTTGTTATAAGGGATCTCAAGTAGTAAAAATCTTTTATTTTACTTCAAAGTTTCATTCTTAGAATATAAATAAGGAAGTTTCCCCCTCCTAAATACACAAGAATATCACACTATGAAGTGGTTTATCCTATAGTTGTATTTAGTTTTTTGCACTTCCATTGGGCGCATTGTCAAGAGTTTCAAAGTGAAAAATCTATTTACCAATAGATAATATTTATCATAGAAGAGATGACTGTGATTCATTATGGAAATGTAGAGATAATAACTAATAGTGTATACATGCAATGAAACTATTGTGGCAATTGATATGGATTCTATAGTAACAAACATCATAGACAAATCTACATCAACATGGAAGAAATAATGGTCACTAGTGACTATGGTGAAGTTCTCCAGCCGCTTCATTGATGGGACCATATATCGGTATTTAGTTTTGATAGGTTTAGTTTGAGCTTCACTTGGTTTCAAGAATCCTTTTAATATTCTCTACTTAACGAGGTGAACCACATGAAGGTGGAAGCTCATTTGACCTCTCCCCTCCCTCCTATAATCACTCTAAATTCCCCATTAACATCTAAGTAAATATTTCATTCATTCATTTAAGAACTATAGCATTGAATTAGTATAATCACATAATATTCATTAACATGACATACAATTCATGAATGCATATAAACATTCATCAATAATTTGTGAACTCATCAATCATTATAATCACATAACAATATTCAATAAAATGACATAAAATTCATTAATAAGCAACATTTATCAAAAAATCATCAACACATTCATCATCAAACAAGGTTTCTAACACTCTTTTCTTCTTTTGTTTTTTCTTTGATGTTTGTCAAAGATATAAAGGCTAATAGGCACATCATGACTATCTTTGGCATTCTCCTCTGGCTCTTGTGGTTCTAATCTTATGACATGATAATTCCTCTTCTTTTTTTGAGCATAAGGCTAATGTGCCTTGTACTAACAAATAAATAGGTTTAATTCTAAACATTTTTAAAAAAAATGTATAAAGTATTTCATAATCTAAAGAACATAACAAATATTTTTCTTTTACTGATAGTTCCACATCATCTACTATCAAATTTTGTTCAGCCCCAACCTCAATGTGCTCAACACTAACATCACGCTCGACTCCATCACCGTGATATTTTGCATACTCAAAAAATTCCACATAAAGGTTACACCAATTGCAATTTAAGATGTTAAATTTTATTAATAATTACATACTTAATTTTCAATAGAAATTGAATATATACCTTTATCACTATGATGCACATTAGGGCCTTCATCATGTGTAGGATCTATGCCAGGAGTAGAAGGCTACAGTGAAATGTCATGCACATCATTATCATTGTTCAAAATTAGCATCAAATAGATTATTTCTCATGAAATTCTCAATTTGAGTCATTATTCATTAGGCCTATTTACCTGTGTCTAAATCGATACACTAGAATCTTCTAGATCTCTTTGGTCACTGGAATCTATGTGGTGGTCGATAACCACTGCTTTATAGCCTTTCTTGAAGCCAATTTGTTTTTCCTCTTCTATGAACACTAGATTAAATTCAAAGCCCTATATTTTTTGTATAATATCGTCAATATTGAATGTATTTCTTATTTGTAATTTTATATAAAAAAATTGATACAAAATTTCATTTACTACTACTTAGAAGTCGTGCATGAAGTTTCATATATCCATCAGAGTCAAGATGGTTTTGGTCAACCTTATATTTTCTAACTTATGTAGCCTTTGATGTGTCCTACGACCTATATATGTAAAATTTGAAATATGTTAGAAATATCTTAATTATATAAATATAAAGATCACTAATTCGTGCATCATTATATTAATACTGTCACATATCTATTTTTTCTAGGTGGTGGTTTAATTCCTTTATCTTTTAGTCTTATCTCTTTGGCATCTTCAATGATTTCATTCCATTCCATCTGTAGAATGATAGGAGCACACTTGTACTTTGGGTTGACAATTAGAGCCCTTCTGTATTGGTTTCTCATAGTCTTCAGATGTTTGCAAGATTTTTGAAGAATTTGGGCTCTATTAAATTTTTTTTGACCAAAGAGATACTCTAGAGATTTTATGAGTTGATCTTTTAATTCAGGGCCTTTTCCATTCCACCTTTTAATTAAAAAAAAAATTGTTAGATAAAAAAATTAGTTCAAGCTATGTACCTTGAATATATTACAAAAAATGGATGAACAAAAAAATATTCTACCAATTATATGAAGCTACATACCTTTTACGTAATGTGGGCCCAAATATCTTGAATGCTAAATCATAAAAAATATTATTTTCTGCAAAATTACCATGGGATCATTAGTAAAAAATGAGTTATGAATAAGTAAACTACAATTACACTCTAAATATTTACAATTTTAAAGTACTTTGAAGCTTAAGAAATTTTAAGAGAATCATATCTTTCTTGATCATCAACAATGATGCCTCCAATGATTCAATAGAAGTAACATGGGCTGCTCCAAGAAAGGATGGTAAGTTATCACCAGTACTGGTATTTGTTCTATCATCATGAGAAGGTGTTCATTTCATTGTCAAAAGTTAATCAATGATATACTATGATCAAATGAACAATAAATTACAAATCAAATCACATTTAACACAACAAAATATAGCAAAACAAGGATTTACCAGCTCTAGTTGCAGTAGGCATGGATGTTTGCATAATCCTTGTTGTTGATCCTGCTATTGACAATCTCAGAGTACTAGCCATCCTTGTCAAAGGAGGTGTATGCACATCATCAGGACTTGAAACAAAATCATATATACAATTTGTCTTTTTAAATTATAGATTGAAAAAACATGACAACAATAATATAGTTTACCTTTCTTATAAAACTGTCAATAATAATCATGAAGAAAATAATGGTGTAGTTTTGAATATTAATGGACTACAATAGAGAAGCATGGTATATGATGATTTTGATGATGTCCCTTTTGATGGTTGAAACTTGAAATCACAGACCTGTAGGAATTGAATTAGTACCCTCATCAGGTCCAAAACTTGGTGAGGTCTCAAAAAATTCTGTAAGAAAACACACACACACACACACACACACACACACACACACACACACATTTTGGTTCATGATCCATAAATTAGTGTAAAACATAAAGCTTTATTGAACTATTGTACTAGCTAAAGATTCATTTTTGCTTACTTCCAGACAACATGCTCTCCAACACAATTCATTTCTCATCACCTCTTTCTCTTCGGTTGGATTTGGATCCATCACAAGTGCAAGAATTTTTAGATTGATGCTCTTAGGCTCTTTTTACACATGCATATAGGATCAGTGGTATATGTGATGTCATCATCAAATAATATTATGGCTGCCATATCAAGAACTAATTTCTCTTGTGTAATTGGGTCTTTTCCCTTTCCATAAGCATCAAATTGTGACAAAAACTCTAGTAAAACAATCAAAATAAGTCCAAAACCTTAAGGAAGATAACATAATAATATGACATTTTGTAAAATTATAATTATACCAATTTTTATACAAAAGGTTTACCTTTGCTGAAGAAGGGGTGGGAGCAACATCCCTTCCTTTGTCATCCAATGGGTCCATGTTTCCTCGTGACAAAGAGTATATATAAGAACATTGACATAATGAAAGAAATAGTTGACTTAGCAAAAAAATTATTAATAAAATGGTATATTATATATTGGAGTTATCACTTGGAAGTAATTAGTTTAAATATTATGTATATAGTATTTGCTAGTCCCATGATAGTAACTTTCTTTATATCGATGTGATTCAAATTATAATATATTAGAAGCTCTTCCCCTACACTTATTGATTTTATCACACACACAAAAACATGATTTACCTCACGCACCTTGAAAATGTAATCAGGTTGCTTATTAGTTGAACCAGGACACATACTATTTATAAAACCTGCAATGTTTCCTATTTCTTTTGGCCTTCCATCAATGTACACAACACATCTTTTACTTTGATCATTTTCTTTCTATTGTAGATAATTTGTTGACAATGCATACCTATGCATACTTTTTTTTTATTCAATTATCCACATCCATTTATTGTAATTGTAACAAGGTCCTACATAATCCATCTATTCAATTTTTTTAATTAATAATTGACCTTTATTTCATCCATGGAAAATAGGCCCAAACCATGTAATTAGAGGTAATTCCTTGGATACCCATTCTTTTTGAAGATGTATGCACCTCAAGAGAACCTTGATGTTGCCTTTTATATCATCATCATAAGAACATGACCCCCCTTGAGCAAGGAAAATTTGCATGCATTTATCAAAATTTCTTCTAATCTTTTGACCTCTAGTTTGTCTCTCTTTCATAGACCTACTACATGTCTCATTATCATCTTCTATTCCCACATTTCCCTCACTCGAGCAAGAAAAATATGATAGATACTTATTTTGTGGTACCTGTAGCCCATCAAATGAGAGATATAGTTGAAGGAGAAAAATATTTTTCTGTAAAAAGAGGCTAATATTGATGAAGTTGGCCTAAAGTTAATTTTGAAGGTAAAGAGAAAGAAATCATGTAATAAACTTATACCTCTTGATCCATGTCATTATATAGGATCCTCGTCAAAGGGGTTTAGTTTCCTGCATATGTAAATTATTTATCTTAAGTTAGTTGCAAATTACATGATACTTATGCTACAAATTACATAGAACATAACATAAATAATATGTATACATCATAATCATTGTATATTTTTGAATTTGTTACCTCTACAAAAAATATATTATAAGTAATCATCACCAAGCATTGCACATCATAACACATATTTGCAACATGTGTATCATATGTCAGCAATTTTATTATCATTAATCATGATAATATATTAATCATGATAACTTATAACACCTTAAAAATTTTTTCAATGAATATATCAATACCTCTTACATTTTATTGATCATACCTAATACATTTCCATTGATCATGTCATTGATCTTCTTCTTCCATCTCGTCATCATGAACATCATCATTATCACCACCACCATCATCATGATCGTCACTCTGACCATCATCATCATCTTAATCTTCACTATGACCATCATTATCATTGTCATCATTGTCATCATCATCATCATCACCATCACCACCACCACCACCATCATTTCCACCACCACCACGACAACCATCATCATCACAATAATCATCATGATTGTCACTATGACCATAATCATCAACATGATCATTGCTATGACCATCATCATCATCATCATCATTTTCATGACCATGATGATGGCCATGACCATGAACATGACCATGACCATTACCATCACCATCACCATCACCATCACCATCACCATCACCATCACCATCACCATCACCATCACCATCACCATCACCATCACCATCACCATCACCATCACCATCACCATCACCATCACCATTACCATCACCATCATCACCGCCGCTGCCACGACCACCATCATCATCATCACCACCACTACCATCATCATCAATGCCATCACCATCATCATGAACATCTTCACCATCATCACCACCACCACCACCACCACCACCACCATGAATTCCATCACCATCATCATGAACATCTTCACCATCATCATCATCATCATCTTCATCATCTCCTTCTTCATCTTCGCCATCATCATCATCTACTTCATCTTCCACTTCTTTGGTATCTTCTTCTTCAATCACATTATACTTTATTGATTTTCCTCTTGTATCATGTCTAATGATAAATGACCAACCCGATTTATGTGGAATGCCAAAGTGAAACACTTGCTCACATTGGCTTGGAAGAACATAGGGCTCATTTCCAACTGTCTCAAATGACCTTCTATTAATCATTATAAATATATTATCATGTTCAATAATAGTTCTATCATGATCATTTTGATTCAGTTGTAGCTTATACCATTTGACAATGAATAGAACTAGTTTGAAGGAATTAAATTTACACTCAATTATATTGTCCAAAATGCCATAGTAGTTTTTTCAGATTGTTGATGATGCATATCATTTCTAGATGAAATATTAGTGACCTTAAATATTGCAGTTATCCCATAATCACAAGTTCTTTTCATGTCATTTACCTTTTTTAATGCAAAATTGATAGCCAATGTAGTACATAGCTTTGTGGTGCTTGACCTGTTATTTTTCAAACATGTCAAAATTATGCATCCATCCATGAGTTAATATTAAACATATGGGCTGGGTCATGATAAATTAACTTATACATATCATTCCACATCTTTTACCATTTTCTAGATCAATTACCATTGGCATAATATTGGAATCTCCATTATGATGAGCTTCTTTAAGCAATGACGCAACACCTTACCATGTTAATGAGTGACCATTTTGTTGAGATCGTTTAATCTATATCGTCATACAATCAAGATTGTTTTCAATATACAAATGAAGTGCACTCCACTCATAAGCAACTATATAAAATAAATAGATCAGTTAGAAACAACTTATATTGATGATGGATAAGAATTAATTATTAGAATAACATCTTATAATTACCTCTCACTTTCCTTAATCTACCTTTCCCCATCAAGTACTCCCCTTTGAATATGTTAATGGAGTTGGGATCCCAAATGTGATCTACGTGGATCTTTGCTAAAAACTTGGGAATATATTCACTAATGTACACCATGGTCTGGTATACCATATATCCCTCCACCATGGAACCCTCAGGATGCGATCTTTGTCAAACCAAGCCCTTCCAAAATTTCAAGTGCCTCTCAACCATCCACAATGACCTAGTTGGTATAGATCCACAAAAATCAATCTCCTTAACTAGATCTATGAGGTAGTGTTCTTGTGCATTGAAAAAAGTTGAAGGTAAAAACTTTTACATCTCACACAAAAGATGATGATTTTTTCTCATCCAATGTTTTATGTCTTTTTTATCAGTTTCTTTAGATGAAAACCACCTGGAAGATATTTATAATGCAAAAACATATTAATGAGACTCTACAATAAATTATTAAAAAATAAAATCAAGACACAAAAATAATACTCATGTAAAAAATCTAACAAATAACGCTTCTAACCTCATGTATTTCCCAACATCATATATAACTTGTTTGACACTCATGTTATCAAAGTTATGTGGGAGAGATAGAGGAAGAATGTATTGCAATAATAATAATATTATATTTTCAATATATTATAAAATAGAACAATGAAAAGTACATGATGTTTTACAAATTTATTGTAAATAGAGAAGAACATGACTTACCTTGACAAGTGTATTTTTTTTACTAAGCAACATTCTCCAAAAAATTGAACACATGCACCATCATAGTTCAATTAAATAGAAATTAGTAAAGAGCATAGAAAAATATTTGATATTATGTTATAGGATTCCTCTAAGTGGCTCTAATATCTGGTCAAATTAAAATTAAAAACTTAGTGTATACAATGCACTGCAAACTCTTTAGAATGAATATGGGCCCTACATATCAATAATAAACACCAATGCAACATGACTTGAAGACAAGTAGAAAATAAACTGTTGAGAAGGAAATAAGCTAGGGAGGAATTCTCAATTAGATGGTGATATTCAATACTTTTTTATGTTTTGGGGAGGTAAAAGAGCTTGAAAAGGCAATAGGAAGAGCTATGGAAAAAATAATAGAAAAAACATTTCCTTCCTTTAAAGTTTCTAACTATGAACTTTGCACATACATTGAGCTCTAACCTTGGAAATTAAAAGGGTGGGGGTTGAAGGGGATAATTTACACAATTCTATATGTGATATGGAGAGGAGAAATCCCTCTCCAACTCTCATATTTTAAGTGTTTTATAATGAATAAATAGTTGGAGAGTTTGAATGAAAAAGAGAAAATGAATCCAAAATAGGGGATTACAAGTGATAAGGATTTAAATGTTGATAAGTAGAGAAAAATTTCCATGGAAAGTCAAATTGTGATATTCCTTAAGAATCAACTATGTAGTTTTTGAGTCAAACATATTGACCTTTGAGTTTGAATTGAAAACCACACTACTAATTGTTGATAGCAACATTTGAATTTAAATTTCATAAAAAAAATTACAATATTATTGAAGCTCTATTTTTAATAACATTTAATTTATTGCAAATTGATACAACACACTGAATCATAAACATAGGGTGTTTTAATTGAAGGATGTCACAAGAGGATATGTATACAACACCACCTAGGCTCTTTACCATGATGAAGAGAGGTATAAATGAAGAAAAATAGGGGATAGGTAATCAACATATATCTTGAACTCATTCCATTAAATACTCAGGGAAAACTATGCACTCAAAGATATACAATGCAAAGAAATGAAGAAATAGCATTTAAGACTTCATATAAAACAAAATACATTTTCCTTAAAATTAGAGTTATATATACATAAATAGAACCTCCACTATAGTGAATGAATGACACCACATTCATTAGTCAAAAGATGATATTTGAAAACAAAGGGAAAAACAAATAAAAATATAGAATAAACATAAAGAATCACCAATTGAATAAAACAATTGCATTATCTACTTGCTAGAGGATGAACAAAGATTGTGGTAAGTATAGTTGTTGGGATTATATTTTCCAACACTTGGTAATCACAAGTATCATCATTTTAGATACTTGAACAATCTCATAAATATCCAAAACTTCATTTACTCAATGGCTTGGAAATATAGATCTACATATTGATCTTTAGACATGCAATTTCCCAATAAGTTTTTATTTCTATATAAATTCTCTAATGAAATGGTAATTGATGTCTACACTCTTGTGAAGTACAAGAATATTAGATAGTATAATCATTGAATTGTTACACATAAATCTTTTTTTCTTGTTCCTATTTATGACTCAAATTTTTTAAAATTTTTCTTATTCAAATTGCTCACCATATTCCTATTCTTGATACGTATTCTACTTCTATTGATGAAAAAGTAGCAATGAGTTATTCTTATAGATGTACAAGAAACTACGCTTGTTCCAAAATAGATATAGACACAATTATTAAATACACATATCCAATGAGTTTGAACTCATCCAATCTTGAATACCAAGTTACATAATTTTTAGTTCCACTTTCATATCTCAAAATCCTTGTTCTTTCTTTCCAATGAGGATCTTTTAGGGACTCCATGTACCATGAAATATGATTTATGCCATGTTTGTATTTGGACCATTGCTAGTCAAATACATTGAATTACCAATGATTCTTTTGTACAATGTTGGATCAACAATGGTTCCCTTATCATCCTTTCTCAATTTTAGACTTGCCACAACTAATGATGGAGCTAAATTATAGATTATCATATTATTTTTTCTTAAAATATCATGATATATTTGAATTATTTCTAACCCTATCAACCAAACAAGAATCTCTACACTTATTTCTAACCCTATAACCCAAACAAGAAGCTCTACATTTATTTCTAACCATTAGAAAGTTATGATTTGGCAGTTGCTTATGTTAAAAGCTTCAACACTCACATAAATCTTAAATCTTCTAGATATGATTCATTTCTTGTGAGAGATAGTATGTATAACATACAACATTATGATTCAAATTCAAAGCATATCATGTTATAAGCTCTAATCCTAAGAAAATTGGTATCATTGATTTAACTTCCCAATACTTAATAATTCAAAAATCATTAGTTTGGGACTGTTCAAATGCTATTTTCATCTTATGAACTCTGGTATTGTATGTAAAAATTATAATTGGAATTTTTAAGGTTAATATATATTTGTCTCTTGTTGTGCCTGTTGGTCTCAGATTGGTTTTGATAATTAAGTGTTAACACACTTAAGAAAATTCTAAGGTTTATGCCGAGTATAATATAGATGCTGAGCTACTATATGTGCCGAGCCAAAAATTCAACAGGTGCTGAGTGAACTTCAAGTGCTGAGCAAGTTTCAAGTGTCAAGTGACAAGTGATGCCGAGTCACTATAGGTGACTGCAAAGTATAGGTGCTAAGCGAAACAAAGTTACTATAGGAGTTGAGCAAGCCAAAATTCCTATATGTGCCAAGCACCAACAATTAGTAAGTGTTGAGTAACATAGAATCAACATATGAGTTTGTGCCTTCACAAACTTAGATGTAAACCATTTTTGAGCCGATTCAAGATGAATCTTGAAGGATCTAAAAGATAAGATCGAATCTATTATATTCCTTATGTAATCAACATGAAACCAATTAGAAAAATGGATAAAGCATGCAACCAATAAGAAAAATGTAAAGATTTGAGTGTGAAAATATGAATGAATATTGATCGTGGATTCATACCTAACCCTAAGTCTCGAAGTCTTTATAAGGAGGTCAAAAACCCATAATTCTGAATGGAATGGAAGAGTAAGAGGTCGTGTGGAAATGAAAAAGTGAATGCAAATGAAGTCTTGGAGGAAGTGAAAGGGTTAAGAAGACTTAGAGGAAGAACAACATTGCAGAATCATTTGGTTAGAACAGAGCATCAACACTACGAATAGAGAGTTATCAAATCAGGAAGGATCATATCAGATTGAGCAGAACAAGGATTTGGAATTAGCAAATGAAGATTGTAAGTCATCAGATCAACACATTCTACTATAGTTTCTAACCATTGTATTAGGAGAATGAAAACCCTATGAAGATAGGTTGGCTTAACAACTATTTTGTAGAACCTTTAACAAAGTGATAATTCCTTTGACAGGGTGACATTCCAAGTGAATTTTTCTAAATCCTTTAGATAGGTCACTTTTAATAGGGTGTAAAGCCTTTAATAGGGAATGCCTTTTATAGGGTAGACCATTGTTGATGGTCAAACTTTGTAACTTTAACCAATTACATATTGCTATAGTGATAAGTTGTGGGTGTCATCCCACCCCAGTTTTACCTTCTCATTTTGGAGGGTTTCTGGGTGACCAAAATCTTGTGCTATCTATTTTCATGCATGTCTTTACTTTCATGTTTATTAGAAGATGTTAGATGCATGTGATGATATCATATTAAAAGTCTTAGAGGTTAAAGTTTGGAACTTCTGATTCACCCCCCCTCTCAGAAGTAAATCTTCCCACTTGTAAATTCCAACAATTGGTATCAGAGCCTAGTTCTTCTAAGGAGAAGCCTTATAGCTTGAATAAAAGATCTGGAAATGGAAATCTACAAACTTGGGAAGATCATAGATAACCAGGTAATTGAGATACAACTCATTCTACATTCTCTACAAGAAGCCAGGAAAGAACTAAGAAAATATTTAAAGAGAAGAAGAGAGATTGCAATAGCTGAGAATGATACATAGTATAAGGAGATTGACACCTCAAAAGTGTTTGCAAATGGAGATTCTAAAGAGTTTGATGTAGCAATAGTAGACCTAATGGAGAAGAATAGAGCTCAAGTAGAAGAGATCATAACTCTCAAGATTGAACAAGAATCCCAAGCCATGATGCTTTTTGAAGTAACTAAACAGAAGAAAAGAGCCATTGAAGATAAGGCTATGATAGAAGAAGAAAAGAGAAACCTTGCCAACAGATTGGAGGAAAAATCAATTGAGCTTGCAAGAATCTCCAACATGAAGCTAGACACCCTAAGCCAGATGATGAATGCACATCATGAGCTAAATGTTAACAACATTGAGATCTCCACATTAAAGATGCAAAAAAAAAATATGCAAAATGACTTGAAAAGAGAAAAGGAGATTGCAGAAAGCTTCAACAAACCTAATGAGGTTATCAAGTATTTTGAACAACTACTTAAATCACCAAGAGCTAGCAAATGATACTTTAGGACTAGGATACACCAGCACTAAAAAGGGAGAGTCATCCAAGACTATAGAAGAAAGAAGTGACAAAGGTAAGAACACTAAATCCACTTGTCATTTTTGAGGTAAAAAAGGACATACCTCTAATGTTTGTAGGAGCAAGAATGCCCATCAGCACGACAAACCTAAGAATATGAGTCACTATCATAAGTGCAACAAGCAAGGACATCAGGCTCATGATTGTAAGACTAGAACCATCAAGACACCAAGATTTGAAGGTCACTGCTACAATTGCAAGAAGTATGGACATAGATCTTTTGAGTGCAGGTCAAAGCCTATGTGGATACCTAATCAATCAGCAAGGGAAAATAATTATGGACATCACTACAATTGGGACTACAACACTAGGTAGAGCTGTCACTACTGTAAGGAATATGGACACATTCCTAAAAATTGCATAAAAGCACATTTTAGAGGAAACTATAGCAGATGGTTGAGCCAAATTACATGCTTCAGTTGTTTGAAGACTAGACACATCAACAAAAATTTCCCAACAGGGTCAAAGGCACCCAACTCAGAGTTTAGCAAAGGAAAATACAAATTTGATGTTGAACACATTAAAGGAGAGATGAATAAAACTTGGAAGAAGAAAGATGAAGGTAGGACATCTAATGGAGAGACCACTTCACCTAAAAGGTCAAGTGGTCACACTTCATCCAACTAAGCAAAATAAGGTATATGGAATTGATATACAAAGCTTTATCATACATCAGTTCCTAGAAAAGAAAGTAATGAAAAGGAGAGATCAACATGAATAAAGATGCAAAGTTAAATCTTCAAGTTTTCACAAGTGTTGTCGAGTGAGAAAAGTTACCTTTAGAAGCTGAGTAAAGATCTAGTACATGCCAAGTTGTCTGTCAAAGTCAATAGAAGCTAAGTGATTAGTTGCAGCCGACTTAGTAGAGAATGGTGAGTGAAGGGAAATTTCATTTGAAGCCGAGTAAGGGAAACTCTAGTATATGCCAAGTGGTAGATAGACAATGGAAGCTGAGTAAAGCAAAAATGCTTAAGAAGCTAAGTGGATAGCTATAAATGCACTAAGCATTAAATGCTATGAAATAAGGGTATATGATCACATTTTGAATCATTTTCACCATTGCGAGCAAAGAAAAAAGACGAAGAAGAGTGCAGAATGATTTCCAAAAAGAGTTTGCAACATTTGAGTAGATTTCTACAAAGATTTAGCATAGTTTCATCGATTTCAAGGTATTTATACTAGTGCTAAGCTACACAGTTTCTAAATTTCTTTGTGTTTAAACCCTAGTTCAAAGAAATGGCTTTCAGTTCTAGGAAACCTCAAGAGAAAGAGGTTTGAAGTTCAGTTAGTGTCAAATGAAGTTAAGCAACCCAATTTTTGACCTATCCTTGAAGTTTCCTATAAGAATGACCTAGCCAGATCCCTATCCGTAATTCCTCCTAAGGTAGTAAGGGTTCAAGATGTTAGGAGATGCTACAACTACAAAATTGGTGTTATAGGAGACATGGAAATCAGGGAAGCATATGATAGATTGTGTGAAAATGGAGTCTTGAAGGAAGGAGATCAAATCATTGAGAGAAAGGGATTAACTCGCGCCTTAGAGTTCCCTACTGCCTTTAAGACCGAATGGATCAAAATTGTGTTGAGTAGGATTCATGGTGAAAGTTTGTGGTTAGAAGATGGGCCAGTCAAAATATCAAAAAGGATTATTCACAGGTTAATAGGGTACCCAACCCTAGATTAGCCCAAGACTTTAAGGAGTGACTCCAAGCTAGCCATTGAAAACAATACTGGAGCCGAATGGAACAAGAGAGGCATGACCATAGATACTATTAAGGATCCTCTTGTTGATTTTTCTATTAGAATCATTTCCCACAAATTCTACCAATCTAGCAGACTCAACAGTGTTCCATATATTGTAGTAGATGTAGGCTATAAACTTGTTAAAAAGGATCATACCTATGATCTAGTAGAACTACAACTACAACAGATAAATGAGAATTTAGGAGCTATAAGGAGAACAAAGGGAGCCCAATGTAAATTTGGTGCAATATTGATATGTATATTATTCTATGCATAGAATGAATTTCCATCTTTTGGAAAGGTCAGCTGGAAAAAAAATAGGTCCATTGTAGGCCAGGTAAATGAATACATTGAACAAATGGGAGAAAATTTTGAGACACTAATGACCAGTAATTTTGAAGATTTTAAGAAACCAATGAAATAGAGACTTAGGATTCCAATCTTACTTGTGGAACAAAACATAAATGACATTTGTTTTCTTGTTGATATTGACTACACTTACATTCAAGTAGCAATACCAAGGGTAAGATGGCTTAGACCTCTTGGGTATGAGATAAACATTGATGAGGCATCTACGACCATAACAACTCTACTAGCAGAGGAGGTAGATAAGAGTGCCCCAAATTTTGGCACATATGATTTAGTAAGATCCAAAGTGGATACAGTGTTGAAGACTACTTCAACACTAAAGAAAAAGGACAAACTAGTGAAGAAGCTCAAAGCAAAATTTTGAGAAGGCACAATAGAGTCAAAGGAAGAAGTAGAGGAAGAAGAAGATGAAGAGGAATAGGGGCAAGGACCACTAGCATTAACCAAAGGCATGGGTGAAGATTTTGAAGAAGAAGAAGGTGTTGAGCAAGAAAAAGGAGCACCTAAGTCAGAGCCCAAAAAAAGGAAAGCACAAAAGTAGTCAGTTGCATAGCCTAAAGAGAAAAAGAAGGCTAATCCAAGTCCAACCAAACCTACCACAAGGGAAGATACAAGGACAACAACTAAGGTGGCAAAAGAACAAGAAAAGAAGAAAGCTACAGAGTAGGAGGGCCATCAGAGAAAAAGAGGAGAAGATATGTAGCACCTCTAGAGTCAAATGAGGAAAGGACGAAGTCTGATGATAATGAGAAATTCAGAGTGGTAAGTCACACCACAAAATCAGACTTAGAAAATATTTGTGACAATATTAGGGATAATGCTAATTTGACTAGATTAAAAACTATTGATTTCAATAAGTTAAGTGGAGAGGAGCAAAACATAGTGGAAGCATCAATTTACACTATGATGGCCAAGTTCAAGAATACTCCACTTGAATTGGATAATACTATGCCATATACAATTATAGAAAATAAATGACATTATTGCTTAAAAATGGAGAAGGAAATAAGGGAGTCAACTTTGGCTTGTGTAATGCCTGACCTCACTAAAGGTCAAATAAGTAAGACAAGCAAGAAACATGGGAGCAAATTTGCACCCAAATACAAAGCCTTTAGTATTTTGTAGAATAAAACATAAGATGTTGTGAAGAAGTCCACTCTCACATGGAAAGTGATTTATGGCCTTTAGACAATCAAGGAAGGACAAGAAGATCCCTTTGAGGGAAGGAATAATGATGAAGAAGAAGAGGAAAATCAAAAAGAGGAAGAAGGAGAGAAAGAAAAGGAAGAAGTTACTATGGAGAAAGACAATAAAAAGGTGATATGGCAACAACTGAACAATAGCAATAGGAATAGAGTGTGCAAGCCACACATATGCCACCACCTAGTTCTCCACATGCAACACCTACACCTGTAGAGATAATAATTGTGGAGGATGTTCTTGACACCTCTGGTCAAAATATTAACCCATTGACTACATAGGATCTTATAAATATCCTTCATTAGACCACATCACAAGCACAATTGTGCACCAATCTAGTTTTGGTGAGTGTAGAGGAACTACATACGGTAGTAGCTGAGATAACCAAGGAGAAGGTGAATACACAAGAACTATCTTCACAAACTCCAACAACTACAAGTGGACAACCACAAGAGCAAGCAACACAAGATGCATCTACTAAGGTTGATTCCATAGTCCCAATGACTTCAACTACTGAGAAGCAAGCAAAGGAGAAGAAATGACAAAAGGATACCTCTTATCCTACAACACAAAGTCAAGGTGCACCTCCTCAAATAACTATAATTGACCTAGGCAAAACTAAAGAGGAAAAAGAAGAGGAGAAGACCCCTGAGGAGAAGGAACAAGAGGTAATCCAAACATTAGTCAATTTGCCTACTATAGGGACTCCTACTGGAACAACACAACAACCAAGCACTAATGTAGTACCACTGCAAATATCAACACTAGGCTCAAGCTCTACCAAGGTAGAAAGGGTACTTCACTATGGAGACCCTACACTTAATGAAGAGATAGTCATTCCAAGCTATGACTATAAAACAATACACATAGAGAAGATCAATGAAGTGCAAGAGGCACTGGAGAAGAAGAAGAAGCAAGAAATACTCAGGAATGAGTATAGGAAAAGGCAAGAACTGATTGAAATCAAGGACATCTTTTTAGATGCTTTTAGCTTGCAAGTACCCAATGAGACAAAGCCCATAATGGAGCAATTATCCAACATAGTGGACTAGGTACAGAATGAAGACCTAGATACCAATGTCAAATTACTTGAATGGTCTGAAAAGAAATTCTAGATGAAGGTAAATGAGAAAATATCTGGTGAGATAGCACTAACACAAGTAGAATTGGCTAAGAAGGTTGAAAAGGTAAAATTAGTACTTGAGAATATATTCTCATTGTACTCCAAATTGTGTGATTCCTCATACTTCACACAAGAAACAAGCAAGAGGATATTGAGCTTGGAAAGGAACCTCAAAATATTTAGCACATAGTTACCAAAGGATCTAGCTCAAAGTGAGAAGCATTTTGCTACAATGCTTCACACACAAAGGGAATTAGCTATACTCACAATAGGTGAGGCTAACAGAAAGGCCAAGTTGATACATATATAGTCTACAATAACCCCTCACATGGAAATATTGCATGAAGAAATGGCCTATGCAGAGAATGTTTTGAAGAAGATCCTAATCTTTCTACATTGGAAGGCTTGGTACACCTTGCAGTAGAGACAACCATCCAGCTTAAAGCACTGGAAATTGCATTAGACAATTGGGTTGCTTCTCTGAAGATCATAATGGACATAAATAAATCCTTTTTGGATAAGTATTCAATTCATTCATAGGACCCTTTGACATAAGTGTCAAAAAGGGGGAGATTTTAATTTGGGGAGATAATAAATGAGACCCAAAGGGGGAGATACCCAAAGGGATGATAATAAATTTTGAGTTTTTAAAGTTTTGAGGAGAGATAAGGAGATCAAGCCAAAAGGATACAAAAACTGCAAGGGAAGATGTGTGAAAGGGGGAGCAAAAATAGAGCAGATAGAAATAGAGTAGACAAGGGCAGAATGATAAGGAAGAGCATAGAAACAACATGAGTCAAATCTAGCATAATGAATTTTGGAAATAGAAATTGCACATCAGCTTAGGGGGAGTTACAATTTTTTGAGGTATACAGTCTTCTATAAAATTTTGAACAAGTTTTTTGAAGTTTTGTACATATGCCGAAAAGGTTGTATATTATACTCTTAGAGATTAGATTCATAATACTTAGTTAAGTATTTTTGACACTCATGTCAAAGGGGGAGATTGTTGGTCTCAGATTGGTTTTGACAATTGAGTGTCAACACACTTAAGAAAATTCTAAGGTCGATGCCGAGTATAATATAGATGTTGAGCTACTGTATGTGTCAAGCCAAAAATTCAATAGGTGTCAAGTGAACTTCAGGTGCCGAGCAAGTTTCAAGTGTCGAGTGATAAGTGGTGTCGAGTCACTATAGGTGCCGAGAAAAGTATAGGTTCTAAGCAAAAAAGAGTTACTATAGGGGCCGAGCAAGCCAAAATTCCTATATGTGCCGAGCATTAGCAATCAGTAAGTTCTGAGTAACACAGAATCAACATATGAGTTTGTGCCTTGACAAACTCAGATGTAAACCATTTTTGAGCAGACTCAAGATGAATCTCAAAGGATCTAAAAAATAAGATTGAATCTATTACATTCCCTATGTAATCAGCATGCAACCAATTAGAAAAATGAAGAAAACATGTAACCAATAAGAAAAATGTAAAGATTTGAGCAGGAAAAGATGGATGAATATCGATCATGGATTCATACATAACCCTAAGTCTCAAAGCCTTTATAAGGAGGTCAAAACCCCATAATTCTGAATGGAATGGAAGAGTAAGAGGTCATGTGGAAATGCAAAAGTGAATGCAAGAAAAGTTTTGGAGGAAGTGAAAGGGTTAACAAGACTTAGAGGAAGAACATCATTGTAGAATCAGTTGGTTAGAACAGAGCATCAACACTACGAATAAAGAGTTATCAGATCAGGAAGGATCAGATCAAATTGAGCAGAACAAGGATATGCAATCATCAATTGAAGATTGTAAGTCATCAGATCAACATATTCTACTATACTTTCTAGCCATTGTATTAGGAGAATGAAAACCCTTTGAAGATAGGTTGGCTTAACAACTATTTTGTAGAACCTTTAACAAGGTGATAAATCCTTTGACAGGGTGACATTCCAATTGAATTTTTCTAAATCCTTTAAATAGGTCACTTTTAACAAGGTGTAAAGCCTTTAACAGGGTAGGCCTTTCATAGGGTAGACCATTGTTTATGGTCAAACTTTGTAACCTTAACTAGTTACATGTTGCTGTAGTGATAAGTTGTGGGTGTCATCCCCACCCTAGTTTTACCTTCTCATTTTGGAGGGTTTCTGGGTGACCAAAATCTTGTGTTATCTATTTTCATGCATGTCTTTACTTTCATGTTTATTAGAAGATGTTAGATGCATGTGATGATATCAGATTAAAAGTTTTAGAGGTTAAAGTTTGGAACTTCTGATTCACCCCCCCTCTTAGAAGTAAATCTTCCCACTTGTAAATTCCAATAGTGCCCTTGTGATGTATGTCTCTATTGTGCCCTTGAATACTACTACTACAACTACTACTGACCTACCTAGCATCTTGCTACTCTCACTAGCCCTTAATGTGGTTGTATGTAAGCCACTTGTACTACATTGTGTATACAAGACCCTTCCTTTTCCTTTTCCTTTTCTTCCTTTTCCATTGAAAAATATCAATGTAGAGGCATAGATAACAAGGACACAACAAAAAAAAAAAATATATTCACTACTTAATCCTAAATGAATGAATGAGTGGAAAATCTAGGGGGGAATGAATGAATACCAACTGAATATAAAAATGATCAAAGGAATTCAACCTACATTTTCTACACAATTAAAATGTGTAGAAATTTCTTCTATCATCTATGGAACCAAAACACTATTAGCATAATCATTAATTAGTGTATATGTAAAGAGAAGAAAGTGAACAACCCATGGTCAAAACACCACATGAAAAATCCCTTACTTGAATGACACATGTGTGTAGCTGAGCCCTCCTCACCAAAACAAAATAAAGTGTTTCACTTCTATTTATTTTTGTTTATATCCCAAAAACATCAAATTTTTGATAATAAACTTAAGTGTCATCAAAATTTTAACAAAAAAACTTAAGTGTTGTCAAAATTTTGATAAAAAACTTAAGTATGGTCAAAATTTTGACCTTATCGAGATCAAATTAATAAAAAAAGTGTATTTGATAAGATAAATTGGCATGTCGTCAAAAACTTTGGTAAAAAATTAAGGCCTAATGTACTAGTGTCAGTTTCTTCTTCAATAATGTAATACAATTTCTTACCTTTATCTTTGTAGTCCTTGTTTCTCCCATTGTCTCAGTCATCTCTTCTAACTTTGTACTTTCTTTCCCCTTTTTCATTCGTCCTCTCTATCAGGACACCTTGCAGTAATATAACCAACTTTGTTATATGAAATTTTTTTATAGGAAGTTTACCTTTATATTTTCCTCTATCTCTTGGAAGTCTTCTTGTCATTAGTGCTTCAAGCTCATCAAATTCATCATCAAAAGCATCACTATCACTATTCACACATTTTTTTCCTTTATTACTAATAACCAATTGAGATTAAAAGATGATTCAATAGAAGTAGGAGTGAAATTATCAAAGTTTGACAATTCAAAAGTAGTAAGCCTACCAACTACACCTTCCAAAGTCAGATTGTTACTAGGGGCACATCTCAGTTTTTGTATTGCATAAACTCTAATAGCATAAATAGGAAGTAGGGTTCTTAGTACCTTGCTGATCACAATCTCATCGTCAATCTTTCCATCTATTCCTCTTATATTATTAACCACCTCTTTGATTCTTCCACAATATTGCACAATATTTTCACCGTCTACCATTCTCATTTTATCAAATTTTCCTTGCAAAATTTTTTATTTTTCTCTCAGCACATTTTTGTCTCCTTTGTAGATGGTTTTCAATGTATCCCACATTTTATTAGTAGTAGTGCAATCCTTTATGTCATCAAACTTGACATAGCTTAGGGCTGATGCAATCTCCAACATAGCCTAATTATGTTCTTGCTTCTCTTTCATATGTTAAGATGTTAGAGGACTTGGTATTGTCAAATATGAATGTTCCACATAGTGTATTGCACCACCTCTAATTCCTCCTAGATGCAACTTCATCAAAATCTACCACGTAGGGAAGTTCTCTTTGTTCAACTTTGACACCTCCTTTGTGTACATCTTGATTTTTAGCTCCAAGTACCTTCAAACTTTTCTCTAAAAGCACCAATTCTATGATACCAATTGTTAGAATAGTTTAGAATAACTAAGAGAAGAGTGGGTGTGGGGGGGTTTAATCAGTTATCCTTAGGTCTAGATGTACCAATTGAACTTTTAAACACTTCAAATACTTTAGATCTAAACATTCAATAGGTTAGTCTCTATAGAAAATAATTAGTAGCATAAACTTGCAGTCCACTGTCCTAATAGTAACAAACTCACAGAATGTAAAGCATTAACAGTAAAACACCACAAATGACATCCACACAAGTATGACACAAGGATTTAACATGGAAACCCAATTTGGGAAAAACCACCAGTAACATGTCACCAATTTTTCACTCTTTTGAAGTAAACTTTGTTAGGAGCCAACCTTGTTAAAGGTTACAAATTACATTGTTAAATGTGACCTTATTAAAAGATTTAATCACCCTATTAGGAGTGACCTTTTTAGAAGGCTTTATAACATTCTATTAGAATGGCACTTTGATTAAAGGATTTAGTTATGACTATTAGGTCAACCTTGATTAAAGGATTTAAGAACTGATACAATGGTTAGAAAGTAACAGTAGGTCAATATAAAAAATACAACTCACTTTATCGAATCATATGTTGATCCACTATCTGGCCTCCATTGTCATCTCTATCTCTGATATGCTTGGCAACCCTTCAAGCAATCAACTTTACCTCTTCACAACTTTTCTTAGCCTCCTTCTCAAGTTTTCTAATCAATAACATCAACAATATCTTCAATATTGTTAGGTTAGCCCTTGTACCTCCTTAAATAGGTAATTATAATCTTTTGTCACTTAAGCATCACTATAGATCTTAGGTTTAGGTCAGATTCATCAAATCCTTCCATCATTTTGTCTCCTCCTTTCTCTTCTAGGAATTTCTCAAAACTTATTCTTGAATGATTGCATAGAAACACTCAAACATGGTTTCCCTTGAATTAAATTTTCCAGGTCATCCATCCTTATCTTCAACATGCTTTACATATAGTAAGAAATCAACTTTGTTGTCTCGAAATCATGATTTCCTCATAATCTGTCAAATGCTATCCCTTGACCAACACTATGTTTTGAGACTCGATCATAATTGGATTACTTGGTCACTACTAACTTTTCTATTCAATAGTTATACTAATGCTCAATTAATATTGATGCTCCATCGACACTATATTTTGCTCGGATTATACTGGTGCTTGGTTGATACTAGTATCACTCGACATAAACTTCAAGTTCCTTAATCTTATTCTCTTTTGATCGGTCAAGCCTATGCATTTGGCCATTATTTGATCACTTCTTCTAGGCTTTAGTATAAATGTCTTATTCACTTAGGTTATGATTAAACAATCATATTATCTTGCCAAAGTTTAACTAATCAAGTTCTCATTATAGTTCCTGATAAATCAACCTTTCCTCTAGGTCCTTTTGTTATGTCCTTCTCAAATCTTCTTCATCAATCATCCTAATATGGTAGTCTACTCAAATAGAAAATTGTCTCACCAATAAGGTTTGGCATCAATGACAACATAACAATTCTCTCAATTGTAGTTTTCAACATTATGTGCTTCCCGCATAACTTGGTATATATTCCATTCATACTTGGTATTTATGCTATCACTTGGTGACCTTCCTTCTCTATTATGCCAAACTTTCTTAGTGTATATTCTACTCAATATAATTGCTTCATGCTTCCACTTTTGTCTATTCTTGACTCAATCAATGTATAATGGCTCTGTAGTAGTGACCACCGACCAATACCTTCTTCTTTCATTAACTTTTAACACTAATTGAAATATGAATGTTTCATAGGAGTAATAAGAATATTACATGTTATCCAAGAGTGAGCTAAACCATTTGATATGTGATAGAAATAGTATATAATTTATATTACATATTTTCTTGAATTGTGCATAAAATTTGGTTGAACTATTGCAATTAAGGCATGTTTCTTAAGGGGATGTTATATTGCAATACAAGTTTTACTCTTTATTTTAACTACTCAAATTCAAATTGTGATATGTAACTATTTTATCAAATTAGGATTGTAAATAATTATGACATGTATCTTAAGCGGATGTTATATTGTAATACACATTTTGTACTCTTACATTTAACTACTTGTTCAAATTGGGATATGTAAAGTTAAGACATGTGTCTTAAGGGGTTTTTATATTTCAATACAAGGTTTACTTTTTCATTTAACTACTCAAGTTCAAATTGTGATCTATGTAACTACTTGTTCAAATTAGGATATGTAACTAAATAAGACATGTGTGTTAAGGGGATAAAAGTAGGATGTGTGTATTAAGGGGACACTATATTGTAATACAAATTTTACACCTTCATTTAACTACTCAAGTTTTACCATCATACATACATGTACATGTATTATAAATTAGATCAAACATAATCAGACATGTTTCATTTAAAATCATAAGACATAGAACAAACAAAATGCCTAGAGAATGTAACTAATTAAGACATGCATCGGAAGGGAATGAAATTAGGACACGTGTCTTAAGGGGATGTTATATTGCAATACAAGTTGAACACTATTACATTTAACTTCTTGGCTCAAATTATGATATGTAACTACTTGTTCAAATTAGGACATAAATTACATCATCAAATATGTATTTAATTTAAATCAAATCAAACATATCTAAGTTTTAGAGATCATCAAACATGTTTCACTTGTCAAAAATACACCATCATGCATAAACATGTACATGCATTATAAATTAGATCAAATATCATTCAATCACATCTATATATCATTTGCATAGAGAAAAATTCATCACATATGTATACATCAATCATCAAATGTATATGTACTAGAGCATAATCAAACATGTTTCATATTTAAAATCAAAAGATGTAGCACAAAAGCAATGTGTAGAATGTACATGCAGGTCAATCATCAAATGTATACAAACTAGAACATAATCACATGTGCCAAACATCATTCTGAAGTCTAGAATATGTCAATAATTGAACATGTGATAAAAAAGTACCTATGCATCTTAGAAGATAATATCAAATATAAATAATGTGCATGTACATTTCTAGATAAAAAATATGTATATATATAAAGTGTTTATCTAATCTATGAATGTCTCTAGACACAAGGAGATCAAGTGGGATAAAAAAACTATGGATTAATGTACCATGAGTATCATTGTGATGACTCCTCACTATGTAGTTCAATGAGTGACTATTAAGGTGTGAAGGATGTGTTGACCCCAATATATTTAAGAGAAACTGATATTAATGTCTAATCATAAATAAAAGAAATATGTACAACTTGTGCATACTATACATCTATGTGCATTTAATCAAATATTTAAAATTCACTTGTCCATTGCTGATGTCATCATCAAGTTAGTGTCAAGAACATAAATGATTAGGAAACAAAGTTGGAGTGAGAAGAGGCACCCCCCTACAATACATATGCATGTGCACACATGTTATCACGTAACAAATCAAACTAAAAAAATGTATAATTACATGGTTGCCATAAATTATTAATCTTTTTTTTGTAAATTTAATTTGCAAAAAAATAATATAAGAAATACCTTTGTAGATGTTGGCATATGATAAGACTCATAATCCCTAGCCTTGATTGTGTCCACCAATATATCAAGATTTTGTTGGGCCTCATCTAGCCCCACCTCTGCATTTGCAGCTTGACTAGTTAGCACATGTCCTAAAAATGACAAACCAACTAGCTGATTAGATGAGATGGCATCGAAGTAGAATCCTCACATGTCAACAAATCCATCCAACCTGTGGTAAACAAGCTGAAATTGACATTATTAAGGTTGATATTTGAACTCTTATCATATCCTACACTGACTTAAGGTTTTATAGGATATGTCTCACCCTTTATAGTAATAGAGTGGTCACTAGGTAGATCATGACATGCACTACCACTATGGTCACCACCTGAGAGATGAGAATAATGTGGCTAGGGATGCGCTCTAGTACTACCTACATGAACTCTAACATCTAATATAGGTATACCATGCTTTGCTACTATGAATACATATGCATGTAGCCGATCCTCAACTAAGCTAATCAATGTGACTCATGTCACCTCTCTAGTAAGACCCTCTAAGCTAGCAAGTGAAGGGATGCTTGTTGCACTATACATGCTCATCAAGGATGAAGCATCTAATGATCTAGAACCCTAATGAGACATCAAGTACTGAGAAAAATGGTCATTAGATAAGGATCTAATAGTGACTGTAATGTTCCCAACTCCTTGAATCACCCCCACAACGAGGTGATATGTGCAACCTCATCTACCGAGGGACCTAATATAGGGGAAATAGAAGGTGCCCTCTCTTCAAAAACAACCCTACATGCTAGTGTTGGATGACTAACTTGATGAAAAGCATCCCTGTTAGTCAGCTAACCATGCCCCTATCCTAAATATTGTGGTAAATGGGTGTAATTCACCACCTTTCCTAAGAAAACCTCGGTAAAAAGATCTTGTGCATAATAGAGTAGAATAAATATTCAGATAATGACCATGAGTACTAAGGAAGCATGGGTATATCAATGTCGACATATGTGGATATGTACACCTTGTAGCTTGATACCCCTTCACAAATTTATGATCCACATTATGAGGGAAATATTCCCTCTTTAGAGTCTCTTTGGGTGCTAAGAATTGTACCTTAGCCAAAGAAATACTCGAAGACCTCTCATCTCTTACTCCCAAGTATTGTTTGTATAGTATGAGCAACATATGTAGCAACACCATGAATCTCATCCTAGATGCTAAGTAGTCTATCTAAAATAGTCTGGTCTATACTACTATACACATTGGAGCCAGTACCACCACTCAAAGAATCCACTGATCTATAGATTTCTTGATTAGTGCAATCATAAAGCTGTTGGGTAGAATTAAGACAATCTTCTATGATGAGTAGGATGTCTCTAGTATAGATGTAAGTATGCACAAAAGTGTACCTAAAACATTTAAAGTCAAGTTATTAAATGAAACTACATGTATATATATATTGTCCTAAATTTGAATACCATTTTAATATGCACATGCATATAATACTTGTGTATCTAATCTAGAGAAGTAGAGGAACCAAAGACAAGGTGCCTATATAGAGAGGGAGGGGGAGAAGTTAGGGGTTAGGATAAATATCTAGAGAAAAATAGGAGTTAGGGGTTAGAGAGACCTATTAGGGGTTAGGAGGTAGAAAGAAAGATATGGATTAGGTGTAAGAGATAGATATAAGGGTTTTCTTGGTTAGTGAGATGTGAGGTTTAGGATCTATATATATATATATATATATATAGAGAGAGAGAGAGAGAGAGAGAGAGAGAGAGAGAGAGAGAGAGAGAGAGAGAGAGAGAGAGAGAGAGAGAGAGAGAAAGAGAGAGAGAGAGAGAGGTTATTTTTGGGATTATGAATATGGATATTTTAATATCATGGTTAGGGATAGGGATAGGGTTAGGGTTATATTAGCATTAGAGTTAAGGCTAGGTTAGGGTTGCTCGATTTAATTAGAGAGAAATCTTTGAGTTATAATTATGGTTGAAATTAATTATAATTAGGGTTCAATTATAATTATAATTATAATTTTATTATTATTAGAGTTTAATTATAATTATAATTTTATTATTATTAGGGTTTAACTATACTTATAGTTAGGATAAACGTTTACTTAGGGCTAGAATTAGGGTTATGCTTTTTACAATTAGGACTAAGTATCAAGTTCGGTTCTAAATAAGGTTCAGGGTTAGTATTAAAACATATATATATATATATATATATATATCTTAAATTTGATCACATAATTTAATCCATTAGGGTTATGGTTCATATTCTTGTGCATCCTTAACTCTGTAATACAATTAAGGATCAGGGTTCAATTAGGTACAAAATTACACGTGTACATAGGTTCAATTAGGAAAGGATATAATATACATGTACATATATGCATATAATGGTTCTGACTTTTTGGCCAACTTTAACATTGAAATAGATATTTTTAAGAAAATCTTCACTTTCAAATATGTACTACTAAAAAAATGTAAAGAATTTGAAGATGATGTAAAATAGTGATTTGTAGCATTTTGTGTCTAGTTTCTAACATTGTGTTTAAATATATATTTTCCAAAGTGATTAAAGTCCATTATGTTTTCTCCTTTGAGAAGTGGCATATATGAAAAATCAACATTTTTAAAGAGAGCTGACCATTTTGATCAACATATATATTTTTAAAATATGATAATGACAAAATTATTTTAAGATTAGAATGGTAACATCAATACCTAGGCATTTTAGTTGGGTTCATTCAATTTTGTTAAAATTTATAGATTCTATTCAATGGTAAAGTGATGTTAACAATAAATTAGACATAGGTTGATTTTGATCAATATAATTTGTTTTGTATAAATTAAAATGATTTTTTTATGTTTTTCTAGAAAGGTAACACACATACCTTTGTAGAAGATATTTAATTTTTTTTTCTTATATTCTATTTTCCCCAAAGCTTCAAACTGATACTTGTGAGATGGCCAAATAACCTATAATTAATAAAAATAGAAATAAAACATCACAATAAATGCAATGTATAATAAAATTATAGTCAATGGAAAGCTTATTCAAAGTAGAACAAGGTGGCATATTTAGTTAAATAAATAGACCTATTTAACCATTTTTTGAGCCCTCAAAATGGAAAAATTTGAGAAAAAAGAAACTATGAAATTTGCAAAAAATAAAGCCTTGGGAAGGGCTTCGAATGAAGCCCCAGTCATTCAAAGACCCCCTTGCCAAAGCATGTGGCGACAAGGGGGCTTCGAACAAAGCCCCCATGACATTTCCTTGATGGGTTTCTTACCAACTGGGGATGGGCCCAGGGGGCTTCATTCGAAGCCCTGTTGGCCTATGTGATATTTTTTAATTTTAAGAATTTTTAATGTATATAAATAATCAATGCTTTTTACCATGCAAATCACATTGAAAATCATCTTCAAATTTGCTATTTTTGGAAGAAATAGAAAGAGGACATGTATAAAATATATGATTTTTATTTTAATTTTAAAGGCAATTTGATAGTTTTGTGAAGATCGAAGATGGGAAAAAAGAAAGGAAGACAAAGTAAATTGGAAAGAAAAAGATTAGTTGATGCAGAATAGAGAAATTGTGAAAAAATATTAGCAAATTATCATTGAAGGAGAGAAGCAATGTACCCATTGTACATTCATATTTGTCTATTTTTTTTATTTTCTCTAAATAGTATTGCAATCTCATTCAATTATGTGCATGTAGCTCGCAAAAAAAATTAGAAGATGAGAAAATAGATGTTGAGGAAGGTTCAAGAAATGAAATTTTAGTACATGAAAATTCAAGACATGAAACAATGGAAATTGGAGAAGGGTTAGAATCAGTTGCTCCTATTGGTATGGATGAACAATTAAGACTAGCTATAAGGGTAAAGAAAAATACCATGCATAAAATTTAAATCATTTACTTGCAATGGATGTGGATAAACTGAAATCAATTGTTGATATTAAATCGTTAAGTCTTTCCCAAAAGAGAGCTTTGAATAAGATAGTAAAAGAAATAACAATTGAATTTGATGAATTGAAAACACTTGATAAAGCCCAAGCACTTTCGCGTGTTCTTTTAGGAAAAAAATTGCAAGAACCATAACAATTGTTGGGTGTAGACACAACATAAAAAAATTCTAACATGCAAAGTGCTATTATTGAAAATATTAAGAAATGTTTGAGCTCTATAGGGGAGACAACTCAAAGTAAAGATAAGATTGTGATGAGAAGATTAATGCTGACATCTATTCTTAGTAACAATGCACCTCAAAATAGACAAATTTTCATCACATATTGGTATTAGTAGAGAAAAAATACCAAAATATGTTAATACAAGAATAGTTTTGGATGATAGCACTTTGTAAGGAAATTGGACATTTATGTGTAGAGCTCCTCGTTGTGATAGGATTGATGATGGATTCAAAGATTTGGTAATATCATTTTGAAATGATAATACTTGTCCTTCATCAAACACTAGATATGTTCTCAGATACATGGTTATAGCTAATCATTATGAACATTTTTGACTTGCCAATTAGATCAATAAATTGGTTCTAAAATTACAACTCATGGATTGGACATCCAAAATGAGTAGCTATCTTTCTTGTGGAGAAGAATCATTTAAATTGTCAACCCGAGGATGCATACTTGAAACAAGTCTGCAAAGTATATGCACCATGAAACTCTCTAAGCTATTCTATCATTGAAAAATATAAACTATAACAATGTTGTAAATAAATCTAAGTACATAGTAATGGCTGTAGGAAATTGCACGATAATGGCTGTAGGAACTGTATATTATCTAATCTGCCTATATCTCTATGTATGTTTTCATATCAAATGCTTGATTACAATTTCAAATATATAAGCTTATTGAATCTCTAAAAACCATCTAACAAGTGTCTTATCATTCCTTTAAATAAGGAAGAGATTTATTACAAAATTAATGACTAAGTGTGCTGATTTTATGTTCCACATTTTCAACAGCCCACTTGAGCACATGGTTCTCTTTTATTATTTAGAATTAGATCAAACCATTTTATCAAGTTATGCTCCTCATTTTCACCTTTTTAGATCATTTTGAAAATATTAATTTCATGAAGAAACGTGGAATTTATGATTATTTTATTGAAAGTGGTTTTTGGCTGCCTGAAAATGTACCACATTTTACTTAGTCAACTTCTGATCCGTGCTGCTCATTAATTATTCCAATATAAATCAAACTTTCAAAAGGGTTTTTGCGCCTTATTTTCAGCATTCCAAATCCATAAGCCATTCTTAATTTCAATAATAATTGAGTGAGATATTCCTATTTTACTGAAACTAAGTTTTGACTTTTTCTGCATTTCCTGCAATTGCTAAATGTTGACAAGTGTCAACTTGCTTCTCCTTCTTTACAGCTGCATGAATGACTAAAATACATCAAAAATAATATGTTAATCACCTTAAGATAATTTTTATTCAATAATAACCATTTATCATAATAAATCATCATAATTTAGCATTTACTAGCTACACATATAAATGCTAATCAATAAATCATTTATCATAGTTAATGCTTCATAAATCAAGTTAATGTATGGAAATGGCTTGGGAATATATTGAAACCATGGGGTAAAGTGTTATATTAAATGAATATAAATATAAATATAAATATAAAGTTTGATTCAACTGTATATTCATTATTCCTTTTGTGCAAAGTGGAAAGCACAATAATTTAAAACACTTAGAGATAATTTTTCACTTGGAACCATCTTATTAGTTGTTTACTTTGTAGAAAACTATTCTTTCATTCATAA
Organism: Cupressus sempervirens; assembly: GCA_028749045.1. NCBI lineage: Eukaryota > Viridiplantae > Streptophyta > Pinopsida > Cupressales > Cupressaceae > Cupressus > Cupressus sempervirens. The sequence continues at coordinate 887,635,415 of CM053785.1, read as the reverse complement.
AAAGGCTATTCAACCATACTACTATTTTTCAAATTAGGTTACTATTATGGTACAAGTGTTTTATCATCATGCACAACTAGATTTGGATGGTATTTAAAACATAGATGAAGCACGAGTCATCAAGAAAGAATGTCACTTCTACATAAGCAATGATAAAGAACATGACATTCATTATGCAGAACATTATTTTAGGAATATTTTGCATATATGAAAGAAAGTGGCATAAGTTTTGATAAACATTATGTATGACTAGATGGGTCATCTAGACAATTTTATGCACTTTGTCGATATCATTGTAATGAAAACATACCGCATGTATGGAGTTTCTTTAAAAGTGGACATGGAAAAGGTGAACATGATGGTGGTGGAGTTTACATCAAATGTTCTCTATGAAAGTATCAAATGCATTATAAGGAAGTTCATATAAATAATGCACATGATGTTGTTTAATGGTGTAAGACATATTTTAATCAAATAAGGTTGGCTCATCATCAAGAACACGTTAATTACTATGTAGAGTCTTTTGGGAGATATCAGGTACATGTGAGCACAAGTATATATTTAAAATTTATTTTTAAATTATATATACATGTATGTATATATATTTTTGTCTCTAAAATTAATGTATATATTAAATATGTGTGTTCAATTGTTGATAGAAAAACCATGCATGGTTGCAAGAGGATAGAAAAAACATGATCCTTACATTCTCTTATGAGTACCAATCATCAAAATTGGGCATTGTACATGAGAGACTATTAATACATTGGTTGTCATTTCATTGATGAGAATTATTTTGAATGCATTAACCAGAATCATGGATATGTAGGTTCATGGACTTTGGTGCCACTTGTTGTTACTGATACAATTAATGGAGACAAAGATGAAAAATTTGATGACATCCCTTCGATTTCTTTTGATTATAACCATATCTATGGACTAGTTCAAATTGGTAAGTACTTTTAATTTAAAATTATTAAATATTTATTTATATTAATGTCGCAATGATCATTTAGATCACATATGTGTACATGTATGTATTTCTTGTGTGTAGGGGGAGTCATTGTTGATCCTAGAAATGTAGAAAGAGTGAGTTACTATTTATTGCGTTGCACTGCAGAAAGGGTGAAGTAACTGAACTTGAAGAAAGTGATGGAATTCTATTCCATATAGGTTTATTTTCCTATATATATATATATATAATGTCATAACTTAAATTTTTATTTATTATCCAGTTAAACATAAAACTGGACGTCGCAAGTAGAGACTAGATAGTGAGGACCATGAGAGAATATTAAATGTTCTCCATGCTCATGTGGAGCCACTTGGAACCACTTGAGATATTTTATATTTAGGATTTTTTTAAGATAATCAAGACATATTTAAAATATATGTTCATTTAACACATTTAGGACTTATACATGTGTATGTGTACACACATATATATTCATTTCATGTTTAAAACGTATATGTTAAGATTTATAAATAGTCAAGTTCATTTCATTTCATTTCCTCTTTAGTCCACTTATATTGCATGTGTATAAGTATGATATGTTCATTTCATGTTTAGGGCATAAATGTGAATTCTTTTCATTTCATGTATAAAGTTTAGGACTTATACACGTGTGTATTTATGTTCATGTCATGTTTAGTCCACTTATATACATGTGTACATATATGTAAACCCATTTAACATTTAGGACTTATATGTGTACACATGCATGTTCATATGTAACTTAGGGAGTTCATATGTATATATAATATGTTCATTTCATGTTTAGGACTTATAGACATGTGTATGTTCAATCTAATCAATAATTTGTTCAATATTTTTAATGAATTTACACGTGCTATAATTTTGAACCAACCACATGTGTGTGTATATGATATGTTCATTTCATGTTTAGGGCATGTAAATGTGCATTCTATTCATTTCATGGACAACTTAGGACTTATGCTTGTACATGTGCATGTTAATGTCATGTACAACATAAATGACTTATATGGATCTAATTATCATAGACAGGCCTCTAATTAGATTAATAGTGTGCAAATATCTAATTTCATTACTCATGTGGAAGTTATAACATATTGAATCACCTAAGTTGAATCAAGATCGTACATGTAATCAATCACATGTAAATACCATCTAAACTATGTAATTCAATCAAGATTGCAAATGTAATCAATGACATGTAATTCAATCAATCACATGTAATCATAAAACTAGAAATTAAATTGAACCTAGAAATTGAACTAGAATCACATGTACATGTAATCATAAACTAGAAATAGATAGATCTAGATCACATGTCTAATGATAAACTATGAAGATATATCACAATGAGCATAAACTAGAAACATATATAAAATGTCTAATCATATGAATATATAAATATGTCATGTATCATAAGTGGACCATAAACATGTACATAAATGTCAATACATATATAAATTTCAAATCATAAACATGTGTATATGTCTCGCTCAAAAGATAAATGATAAACAAAATATATCATGCATACATCCCAAACTAGAGAGTCATCTAGGAGCATACAAACAAACTGATCCTATGACCGAGACTGATGAGCATCATGTGCTTGTGAAATATCAACTGACCCCTACAAATATAATGTATAACAATTCTTTAGACATACATCTATATGTGTGTGTGTGAAAATTAAATTAACTTAAAAGTCTAAATTTAAATTTCATCTAAGCACTAGTGGGTGTCACATCCATCATATCTATACTCTCACCAGTAGTAGGTGTCATATCAATAATGTCTCTCCTCCCTCCACAATCAGATCACACATTGGATGGAGTAGGAGCTGCTACCTGTGTCTAGAAAAATATTATTCATTCACAAATATCAATATATGTATATGCACTTGTTTATAGAATTAAACTATTGTATAAATTAATAATTAAAAGAGGCACCTAGATCTAAGGAGCAAGAGGGTCATCCATGGCATGCACTATAGTGTCATCAATAGAAACTCCATCTCTAATCATGCCAATCATCTGTAATAATGAACATTGCAAAGGGGTAACCAACTAAGATGGAAGTGGTGTAGAGCTAGTGGTATTATGACCAAATCCCAGTGCCAACCTCAATATGACTCAACTCTCACAAGTGTTCCTCAAGAATGTCTAGTCCATCAATATTAATATTAACATCTGCAATTCATAGCCCCTTAACTAGAGCTACAATAGACTATTGTGCATCTGAGTGTTGTGATGGGTGCTAAGTTGAGTGTCATGATGAGTGCTAAGCTGAGTGTTATTTTGATAGATGTGTTAGGTGTTGTACAAGTGGTGGTCACCAAAGTCCCATGCACCCTATTGTGTATCTCTAATCCTATCTACGATGTCTTGTAAAGGTATCCTCTAAATATTGACAATGTATGAATATGCCTATAACAGATCATCTAAAAAATACAATGTCATATCCATATGTTTTTGATCCTCACTGAGGCCACATATATCTCTTAGAGTAGGAAGACATGCAACTCTATAAACCTTATCACTCAGAACTATAGATGTAGTACTAGATGATGCCTTTGAAAATGATCTCAGTTGAGGTCTATTCATAATATATCTACCTAGAGCGTCAGATGTAATGGGTGAACCCACAATAATGGGTTCCACTTTAGTGGGACGAACAAAAATGAAAAAAATTTCAAAATTTCAAAATTGAGTTTACCATATGTTCGCGCGAACACACTTATTGTGTTCACGCGAACTTTTTTTTTAATCATGTTCGCGCGAACATATTTCGTATGTTCATGTGAACATATGTGATATATATGTTCACGCAAACATGATATGCATGTTCGCGCGAACATAGGTTCACGCGAACATGGTAAACGTGTTCGCACGAATGCCATGTTCGCGACGAACATACAAAATCACAAAAATTTTAACCTTTTTTTTTTTTTTTTTTTTTTCCTCTTTTGACTACCATAATTGTAGGAGAATGATCTCCTACTGTAAAATAAAAAATGTCAAAATGTGCTTCTCGGAGCAAGCTTTCCAACGACTATAATTTTATTACATAATTTAATCATTAAGACTTTCAAATATGAGTTTAACTCATTATAGGTTCATTACCGATTGAACATCAATCGACTTTGACACCTCGAGAAAATTAGTAAATTACGTCAATTTTTTTTTGAAAAATATGGAGGCACCGACTTATTGAGATACCTTTCTATTAAAAAAAAAGAAAAAATGGTTTATGATAAATTGACTTCAAATTATCTGTGTCAAACGGAACGTATGTCTGAATTACGGTTCATGTCACTTCAAAACTTCATAAACCATACAATATTCAACAAAAATAAATCAAACCAAATGCAGACACTAGATATTGATGCTACAAATCCAACGCAGAAAGAATTACTTCATTATCATTTCTAGAAAAAAAGTTATGTGTGTCAAACGAACTGTCACTTTTTAAAATATTGAATTTTATTATGTACCACTTTTTGGAGGAGATAAAAAAAATTGACATAAATAAATTTTTCTTTTTAGATTAAAAAATATGGTTACAAAGTAGGAACAAAGTACTCAAAATCACTAGTTTATGTCATCTTGAAATTATTTATAGTTTTGGAGATATAGTCACTTGAATGTGACGTTTGTTGCAAAAATATTGATTTCAGAGTCAAAATTGGTCAAAAAGTGGAACCCATTATTGTGGGATCACCCTAATGCTACTAGCTACAGTTGCAATGTGTCCTATCATATCAATTTCTTCTCTCAGAGAAGCAATAACAACTCTATATGTAGTGGCATCCATCACTGGAGTCATAGCTTGAGTCCTCTAACCCACCAATTGTTGAGGATCATGTCGAGGTTGACCAGTTGGATGCTACTCATCATGATCTACAACTTTGCCACATCCCTGACCATAATCTCCTAGAAGATCTAAATAGTTGATGATGTGCCCTTAATAGACCTTCGCTTACAACTGTTGGACAAAATGTAATGGTATTTGGTTGTTATTGGGATAACAACCATGTGTTGAGAGAAATTGAGGGTATATCATGCATGAAATCTATGGAATAATGCATCTTGTAACTTGATATCCCTTCACCTAGGCCTAAACCTCATAATATGGGAGTACCTCTCATTTGATAATCTCCTTAGGGACCGGGGTCTGAACCTAGGCTAAGGACATATCACCTAAGACCTTTGCTCTGATATCTGCAAAAATCCTATTAATAGACTATGATTTGAATGTAGTTTGTGATCTAAGTCTATCAATAAGATCTCAAAGACTCGTATAAATCTTCTCACAAATACCTTCATATCAATGATCAATAGATTTATCAATTGACTCTCTGAGTCATGCCATCTCTATAGATGCAAAATGGAATATACTATCTGTATTGGGAGTGCGAGGGTGAACATACTCTCCTTGTCCCTACCTTTGACCATGTCCATGCCCATGATCATGTCCCTGACCCTGAGGTTGTTCATGATCCTACCCATGTCCCTAATCCTAAGGATGACCATGATCATGTCCCTAACCATAATCTTTATCATGTGATGCCATCTACATGGATAACATGTACAAATTAAATGTTAGCTAGGCCCTATTAAATGCTAAAACCTATCCTATTACAAATTTAGAGGTGGACTATTAGGCCTATGCTATTTAAATTATGATGTCCTATTAGGCCCTAACACCTATCCTATTAAGGGCACATGTATAGGTCATATTACATCTTCATCTATGTCTTATTAGGAGTTAATAGGTCATATTAGGTGTTAATATGACTAGATTAGGTGTTAATAGGTTAGGTTAGGTGTTATTACGAGAGAGAGAGAGAGAGAGAGAGAGAGAGAGAGAGAGAGAGAGAGAGAGAGAGAGAGAGAGACTAAGAGTAGAGTGAGGAGAGAAAAAGTGAGAGGAGAGAAAGTGAGATAAGAGAGATAGTGAGGGGAGAGAAAGTGGAGAGAGTAAGTGAAAGAGAGAAAGAGAGAGGATAGAGAAGAGAGAGAAACTAAGAAGATAGCGAGGAGAGAGAAAGTGAGAGGAGAGTGAGAGTGAGAAGAAAGAAAGTGAGAGGAGAGACTAAGGAGAGAGAAAGTGAGAGGAGAGTGAGAGTGGAGAGAGAGTGAGAGGAGAGAGAAACTAAGGAGAGACTAAGGAGAGACTAAGGAGGGATAAAGTGAGAGAGTGAGATAGTGAGGAGAGAGAAACTAAGGAGAGAGAGAGGAGAGAGTGTATGGAGAGAGAAAGTGAGAGGAGAAAGAAAGTGAGTAGAGTGACTGAGGAGAGAGAAAGTGAGGAGAGTGAGTGAGGAGCAAGAAAGTGAGGAGAGAGAAAGTGAGGAGAGAGAAAGTGAGGAGAGAGAAAGTGAGGAGAGAGAAACTAATGAGAGAGAAAGTGAGAGGAGAGAGAGTGGGGAGAGAGAAAGTCCAAAGAGAGTAAGAGGAGAGAGTGAGGACAAGAGAGAAAGTGAGGAGAGAGAAACCAAAGAGAGAAAGTGAGAGCAGAGAGAAAGTGAGGAGAGAACTAGTGAGAGGAGAGAGAGAGAGGAGGAGATTGAGAAGAGAGAGAGGGGATCTTAGAGAAAGTAAGGAGAGAGAGTGAGATAAATTATTTTTTGTTTTCTATCCACCTAGTACTACATTTTTATTTTTTGTTTTCTATGTAGAGCTAGATTTATCCATTTTCTAAACCTATTATTGTTCCAACTATAGTTTTAACTATGTTTTTAAAAATATTTTCTATCTATTGTTATGTTAAAAACTATATAACATAATAAAAAATACAAATCTATGTACATAAAACTAACAACAACATGTAAACATAAAACTAATTAAGATACATTTAAAAATAACTAAACATTTATTAAAATTAACTAAATAATCATAAACAACACAAAAATGAAGAAAATACATACCTGAATGCTCGAAAGAGGTAAAAAATGGTAGAAAAAGATGTTGATGCAAGATATGATGTCACAGACTTTTCTCTAAGCGCCATGATCCACCAACTTGTACATGCAACAATGAGACAAAAAATAAAAAAATTTGAAAGTTAAACTTTTCGATCAATTATTAGGGCTTCGAATGAAGCCCCTAGGGACCTTCATTCAAAGGTCTAGCTTCATTCGAAGCCTCTAAAATAAGGCTTCCCCACTTTCCATCTGATTTTTTCATGATGGACAATGGGAACCATTATTGTGGCCCTACCCATTACACACACACATGCATATATATAACACATATGTATATATACATGCACATATGCATACACATGTACACACATGTTTATATACATGCACTCTATATCAATATGTGCATGTGTATAAACATGTGTATACATAAATGGATGTATAGGTGTAGACATATGTGATATACGCATACACATGTGCATGTGTGTGTGTGTATATAAACAAAGAACACATACATACATACATACATTTAATATATATGAATGTATGTATGTATGTATGTACACACACACATATGTGCAAAGTTACTTAACAAACATATAAAATATACTTGAAAAATTACAAAACAAAAAGTATAAAAGTGCATTTTTGATTGAAACTCCTTTGAATGAAAATGAAGTAAGGCACTAACTTGAAGAAGAATTTTTGGCTTCCATTTGATATAGTAATATAGCAAAAAAAATCATTCTTTTAAATGTTCTAAATTTCTTCAATACTTCAATAGAAATTTTATTCTTCTTTCCACCAATTGTGAGCATATAAAATCTTAGTCAACTTGCAAACACTAGATCTAGCTAGAAAAAAGAACTTGCACAGGCATAAAGGAGAAAAATAGAGTAATAACAAGAACAAGAAATTTTTTATTTTATTTTATTAATTTGAATATGAATACAATTACATTACACACACACACACACACACACACACACACACACACACACACACACACACACACACACACACACACACTTCCTTGAAGCAAAAAGAGGAAAATAGAATAATTGAAAATTTCTCATTAACTTAAACACTAGACTTTATCCAACCTAACAAAAATTATCAATAAAAAAAATGAATAAAACAAATCTATAAATTAAAGGAAAAAAAAAAAAAGGTTAATAAATTATTTATCAGCTTGTGATTATAACTTATTTTATTATTCATTAATATAATTATCTGTTGTGGTCTTGTCCACTTTTCTTAAAAAATAAAATAAAATAATTTCATTGCATATTTGCCAATATATATTGTATCCTCATTTATTCATTCATAAAAGATGTTCTATCATCCATACAATCAATCTCAATCAGTTCCAACCACAGGAGCTAGTCCCCACAACATTACTTCGTCAAGATCTTTTGCAGTTCATTATATTGCATTAGCTTGAACAAGCCTTCAGTTTCAAACTCATAGCCCATAAACAATGACTAAATCAAACTTAAAGTTCTATAGAATATATTCTACATAGTAAGAATATTTTCATAAACAACACAAAAATGAAGAAAATGAATACCTGAATGCTCAAAGAGGTAAAAAATGACTACAATAGACGAAGATGTTGATGCATGGTATGATGTCATAGACTTCGCTATAAGCCCCATGATCCACCAACTCGTACATGCAACAATGAGACAAAAAAGGAAAAATAAGTTAAACTTTTCGGTCAATTATTAGGGCTTCGAATGAAGTCACTAGGGACCTTCATTTGAAGGTTTGGCTTTATTCGAAGCCTCTAAAATAAGACTTCCCCACTTTTCATCTGATTTCTTCGTGATGGAAAGTAGGAACCATTATTGTGACCCTACCCACACACACACACACACACACACACACAATACATATGTATATATACATGCATATATGCATACACATGTACACACATGTTTATATACATGCATTCTATATCTATATGTGCATGTGTGTAAACATGTGTGTACATAAATAGATGTATATGTGTAGACATGTGTGATTTATGCATACACATGTGAGCTGCATGTGTGTATATATACATATATACATGCATACATACATACATACATACATACATACATACATATATATATATATATACACACATATCTATATATACTTGTATGTATATATATATATTAAGTATATATAAATGTATATGTATATATACATGTATATATACATATATACATATATGTATACATATGTATGTATATATATATATATATACATATATATATATATATATACATATATATATATATATACATATATATATATATATATATACATATATATATATATATATATATATATATATATATATATATATATATATATATATATATATATATATATATATATATATATGCATGCATGCATGTATGTATGTACACATATATGTTCATTTATATACACAATATATGTATATACAAAAATACATTAAAAATACTTAACAAACATATAAAACATACTTGAAAAATTACAAAACAAAAAAATATTAAAAGTGCATTTATGATTGAAACTCTTTTGAATGAAAATGACACAATGAAAATGAAGTAAGGACCTAAGTTGAAGAATAATTTTTGGCTTCCATTTGAAATAGTAATATAGAAAAAAAAATCGTTCTTTTAAATTTTCTAAATTTCTTCAATACTTGCAATAGAAATTTTATTCTTCTTTCCACCAATCGTGAACATATAAAATTTTAATCAACTTGCAAACATTAAATCTAACTAGAAAAAGAACTTGCACATGCATAAAGGAGAAAAATAGAGTAATAACAAGAACAATAAGTTAAAAAAATAAAATTAATTTGGATATGAATACAATTACATTACACACACACACACACACACACACACACACACACACACACACACACACACACACACACACACACACACACACACACACACACACACACACACACACACACACACACACACACACACACACACTTTCTTGAAGCAAAAAAAAAGGAAAATAACATAATTGAAAAATTCCTCAATTGATTTAAACACTAGACTTTATCCAACCTAACAAAAATTATCAATAAAAAATGAATAAAACAAATCTATAAATCTAAGAAAAAAAAGCAAAGGTTAATAAATTATTTATTAGCTTGCGATTATAACTTATTTTATTATTCATTAATAATTAATTATCTATTGTGGTCTTGTCCAGTTTTCTTTAAAAATAAAATAAAATAATTTCACTGCATATTTTCCAATATAAATTGTATCCTCATTTATTCATTCATAAAAGATGTTCTATCATCCATACAATCAATCTCAATCACTACCAACCACAGGAACTGGTTCCCACATCATTAATTCATCAAGATCTTTTGCAGTTCATTATATTGCATTAGCTTGGACAAGCCTTCAGTTTCAATCTCAAAGCCCATAAACAACGGCTAAATCAAACTAAAAGTCCTATAGAATATATTCTATATAGTAAGATACACAAGTGTTAGGTTATGTTTGTAGGTTACAATAACTTCTAGGGAAATATCATTGAATAAACCTATAAGTAGAAACTTAGGTACGTAGAGACAATGATTTAATTAAATTAATCATATAGTCTATATCATAGAGGTTTGAAATTAAAAAGCCATGTTAAATGAAAGATTCTGATATTGAAAATCAATGTTTAACTTACCATCAGATGAATATATTTTTAATCACCTACTCAACATTCCCCTTTTTTAATAAATCTATTCATCGTTGCCTTCTATGTGTATGTTGGAATATTTAGAAAGAAACTATCAATGTTTTATAATTTTGTACAACTTTTATTATTTTCTAGAACTTTCATCTTTCATTCATCATTAAAAGAATTAAACAACTGTCACATTTATAATTGCTTAAATTTATGTAATGATATTTTACTAGTCATTCCAATACACAATAACTAAATAAGAGAACTAAAGTAACTAAAACACTCTTAACTAATTATACAACCAAAATAAAACTGTCTTCAATGAATAAGAGTAATGTCCCACATAGTAGAATATGTTAGCATTGAAGAATATGAAAATAGGCACTTCGAGAAGGCTATCTCTCGACTTATATATATAAGCTAGTAGCACTCGCGACCCAAAATGAATACATTATTATAGTTAGTATACAAAAGTAAATTATAATAATTAAAACTATATATATTTTATATGTTCACCTAGAAAATATGTTTAATACAATAGTTTCCCTTTGAAAATAAAAAAATTGTGTGACCACATACCTGATAATAAACATGATCTAAAAAATATTAATTTTATGGAAGTAATTATAATTAAATTTAGTATTGAAATTATAGCTTTTTCATTAGCATTAGCATAAGTTTCATATTGAATAAAGTAGATTATAATTTGAAATAGAGAAAATGTTGTATTGGGGCTCATATATTCTATAATATATAGGAAAGTCATATTGGGGACTCTCTCTCTCTCTCTCTCTCTCTCTCTCTCTCTCTCTCTCTCTCTCTCTCTCTCCCTCCCTCCCTCCCTCCCTCTCCCTCTCCCTCTCTCTCTATGTCCATCTATTTCATGCCCTAATTATTATCTCTCTCTACTTCATCAGTCTTCTCTCTCTATTTCCATCTATTCCATGCTCTAATTATTACCCCCCCCTCTCTCTCTCCCTTTCTTCCAAAATCATAATCCTCTCACCATCTCTTCCCCCTAATTACAATATATCTCTAGCCCATATCTATCACCCTCTCCCTCTTCTCTCTCTTCATCTCTCTCATATGTTTCGCATGCTAATTAATCTCTCTCTCTCTCTCTCTCTCTCTCTCTCTCACACACACACACACACACACACACACACACACACACACAATGCCTATCACCATCCCCATCCATTTGATTACCTATTTATTACCTCTCTCTCTCTCTCTCCCCTTGGCCTATTTCCCCTTTTCTCAGTCTCTCACACACATTTTCCATCCCTCTCATCTATTTATCGCATTATGTCTACCTCATAATTGTTGCCTCTCTCTCTCCCTACATCTCATCTCCATATATTTTGGACCCTAGTTATCCTCTTTCTCTCTTTATAGATCATCTCTTCCTCCCCCGCTCTCTCTCTCTCATTACTTTATTTAACTCTCTCCCCTTCCCCCTCTCACAATCTCATCCCCATATTTACCCTCTATAACTACCTATAGTGCCTGCCCTAGTTTACATTTTTCTAGATACATTGTTGCTATCATTGCTGAACTCTGTTAGGCTAGTTTTATGTTGATGGTTAGTAGCATTGTTTTGAGACTATCAGATATTGTGTTACAGATTTAGTTGATATATGATGAGATTACTTAGACTCTACATTTCATGTATACATGATGATTATTACATTATTCTCATTTATTGATGATGTTTAGCTAAATGGATTATTATATGTGTTGTCTTATGGATACTTACCCCATACTGCATGTGTATGGTGTGTGTGTTTGTTCTCTTTATGTATGGCATTTCTAATGTGGTTAAGGAAGGGAGTCGTAGTCACCTGCTAGTCAGGATCTACACAATGCACCACTTCCTGCCATTGCATGTTTAGCTTAGTGTGTGTATATATATATATATATATATTGTATGTACATGCATGTATTTTATGCAGGTTGCAGGTATTGGGTATCGACTTCTCTGAATTGCCAGGATAAGTGTACCCTATCACACTATCTCAATTGTAAGAGAGGGGAGATAAATGCTCAAGTCCAAATCCTAAACCCTTAAACCATTTTTCCTAAAAAGATAGGACAAGTATATGAGATGTTTTAACTTTCGAATGCGTCGAATGACATAATTTGTGATTTTAACCCCTTAGACTGCTTTTGTATGGATTGTTCTATGATGGGTTTTCATATTTTATCTTGGAGGTCTTTGGTGAATTTTCTATTAATTAAGTATAAAATTAAAAGATTTAATTATTTTGGAAAAAATTAATATAATATCATGATATTTCAATATCTTGTTTTTAATTAATTAAATGGGAAATTAATTGAGTAAAAGAATTAAATAAAAGAAATTAAAATTTATAATAATAAAAATAATAAATAAATAATAATAATAAAAATAATAAAAGAATAAAAATAAAAATCATAAGTCTATCTAAGAGTTAGCGCACCTCTTGATTGCACGTATGTCTACAACACAAGAGTTAGCACACAAATTAAGCACATGGTGTCTACAACCTTGTGACTCATTTAGAATGTTGGAAAAAGGCTCGTGCTTAGTTGTCAATGCTTATCTTATCTTCTGGTTGTTTCTAGAGACATTCAAGGTGCTTGCTGAGAGGTCCTTTTATTCAGGCATTCCTAATAGCTTAGAGAGTGTTTTTGGGGTGGGTCCACGAACATTGGAGAAGGAAGGGGCTTGCTCTACAGATTCTGAGGAGAAGTGAAATAACATCAGTGTCCAGGTAGACACTTGTGATTTTGCATATGTTATTTTCACTTCTTCCATTTCCTATTTTTCTTCGTGTTTTTTGAATGCTTTCTGTTGATTTCATGCGTGAATGTTCCAGTTGTATTCAATCTTGTCATGGATATTTAATTTTCTATAAAAGAAACCCCCACATGCATAGATCTGAGGAATATATGGGACTAGGGTTTAAATGCTTATGGAAAAACCTATTAGAAGGATTAAATGGGTGAATCTAAAGAACAATCATTATAGGGGAAATTTTATTTTACAAAAATTGGAAAAGCTTTTTCGTTTAAAAATTATCTATATATTCGTAGGGATTATTGAAAATGTTTTTAAGAAAAAAATTTTAAAAAAAAATTTAAAATAAATAAATAAATAAATAAATAAATAAATATATATATATATATATATATATATTTATGTTGCACTTTAAAAAAATGATATAATAGAAAAACGTTTTAATTTTGTTGTAAATGAAATTGTTTGAGGAAACATTTTATTTAAAAATACATATAATTAAAACCATGAAAATGTTTATTGAAAAGCATTTATAAATTTAAAAAAAAAAAAAATTAAATTGTATATGGGAGGGACGAAACCTATGCCCCATGTGCTCCGCAGGTCGCAAAGTACCTGTCGTCATAGGTATTGTGACGACATGGGTACTCTATACTTGCTGTCGCTGTAGGCCCTGCGACAGCAGGGTACTGCGTACCCGCGACGATATGTGTGTTATTATGTTTTTAAATTTTTTTTTGTATATGTGTTTTAAAGTTAGTTTTTATTAATAGTTAATGTTATTAAATATTAACAATTTTTAAATATTAATTATTATATATTAATAATTTTTAATTATTAGATATTAATAATTTTTAATTATTAGTTATTATGTAATTTTTTAATGATATTTTATTGATATCAATTAAGGTTGTAGTTATATTTAAAAAAACTAATATAGAATTAGATTAATTAAGTGTTAAGGGGATGTTGTTTATAAATTAATTAATATTGTAAATTGAGTTATTTGAAAATGAAATATGATTTGAAAAGAATAAATCTTTCCTAAGTAGTATGGGGAAAGTTGATTTAAATGAGTTACGGGGGAAAACTTTAATCTATCAAAATACATGGGTTAGGAAAAACGTACAATTTTCTTCCCTTGATATTTAACTCTTAAACGGAACTGATAACCCCATATTAAAATCAACTATGAGATTTAAAAAACCAAAACATGTGCTTGCATTTTCTGTTTTCTCTATGCTATTTGTTTTGGGTTCTGGGGTTGACCAGATTGTTGACCAGTTATAGGACATCTACCAGAGGCTTGGGGGTTATGATTTGTGATGTCATGACGATGTCTTTTGATCTCGATCTTTTTAAAACCCAACCATGGTTATGTGATGGCATGTTTTATGGTGTGTGTGGTTTACTGATTGATATTGTTTCCAGTCTTCTTGTGTAAGCTGTGATTTATGTAACCATTTATGAGTTATCGATCAATTGTATTTGGATTACTTTCCAGTCGCCTTGATGGGACTGAAGTGTTTATCTGATTTTGATGATGTCATGGTGAGACATGTATGACTTGACCATTTTGGAAGTCTTTGAACAATGTTATTTTGAGATATTTTTTGGTTGATCGATGAGAACTGATGGACACTATGATTTGTCATTTGATGCTTTTTAGTTGCTC